>SJYT01014346.1:0-44103 GCA_006410635.1 Cephalophus harveyi
ACTCCAGTACTTTGGCCACCTCATGCGAAGAGTTGACTCATTGGAAAAGACTCTGATGCTGGGAGGGATTGGGGGCAGGAGGAGAAGGGGACGACCGAGGATGAGATGGCTGGATGGCATCACTGACTCGATGGATGTGAGTCTGAGTGAACTCCGAGAGATGGTGATGAACAGGGAGGCCTGGCGTGCTGCGATTCATGGGGTCGCAAAGAGTCGGACACGACTGAGCGACTGAACTGAACTGATTATCAATCTCTAGTTTGATTCCTGTATGGTTGGAGAACACACTGTGTTTTCAGTTCTTTTACATTTTCTGATATCAATTTCATAGCCTAGGATAAGGTCTATCTTAGTACATGTTTTTTAATTGCTTAAAACATTGTGTATTCTGCTGTTGTTGAATGGTGTGTACTAAAAATGTTGATCGATTTTCGTTGGTTAATACTTTTTTCAAGTTCTTTTATATTTTCACTGATTTCTGTCTAGTTTTTCTATGAGTTACTTAGAGTGTGCTATGGTCTCCAATTGTAGCTGTGAAATTGTCTGATCTTCTTTCAGTTATATTAATTTTTTTTTCATATGCTTTGCAGTTTTTTGCTTGGTTTATACATAATTAGGATTGCTGTGTTTTCTTTGTGTATCGACCCTTTTTATCATTATATCATGTCCCTCTCTTACTGCTAATTTCCTATGCTCTGTAGTCAACTATATCTCATGTTAAAATATCCATGTCTGCTTCCCTTTGATTAATGTTTCAGTTCAGTTCAGTCGCTCACTCGTGTCTGGCTCTTTGTGGCCACATGAATTGCAGCATGCCAGGCCTCCCTGTCCATCACCAACTCCCAGAGTTCACTCATACTCATGTCCATTGGGTCGGTGATGCCATCCAGCCATCTCATCCTCCGTTGTCCCCTTCTCCTCCTGTCTTCAATCCTTCCTAGCATCAGAGTCTTTTCCAATAATTCAACTCTTTGCACAAGGTGGCCAAAGTTTTAGAGTTTCACCTTCAGCATCAGTCCTTCCAATGAACACCCAGGACTGATCTCCTTTGGGATGGACTGGTTGCAGTCCAAGGGACTCTCAAGAGTCTTTTCCAACACCACAGTTCAAAAGCATCAATTCTTCAGCGCTCAGCTTTCTTCACAGTCCAACTCTCACATCCATACATGACCACTGGAAAAACCATAGCCTTGACTAGATGGACTTTTGTTGGCAAAGTAATGTCTCTGCTTTTGAATGTGCTATCTAGGTTGGTCATAACTTTCTTTCTCAGAGTAAGCGTCTTTTAATTTCATGGCTGCAATCACCATCTGCTGTGACTTTGGAGCTCAAAAAAATAAAGTCTGACACTGTTTCCACAGTTTCCCCATCTATTTGCCATGAAGTGATGGGACCAGATGCTATGATCTTAGTTTTCTGAATGTTGAGCTTTAAGCCAACTTTTTCACTCTCCTCTTTCACTTTTACCAAGAGTCTTTTTATTTCCTCTTCACACTCTGCCATAAGGGTGGTGTCATCTGCATATCTGAGGTAATTGGTAGTTCTCCTGGCAATCTTGATTAATGTTTACATGGCATAAATCTGATATCCTTGTACTTTCAACCTGCTTGAATTGTTATATTTGAAATGAGCTTAAAAAACAGCAAACGGCTTGAGTCCTGTTTCTCAATTAATTATGCTAACATTGCTGATTTGAATTATATATTATGCCATTTACATTTATTATAATTATAATTATAAACCTGTTAGGGATCAAGGTTACCATTAAAATTTTTGTTTTCACGTATTTTACTTATGATTATTTTTTCTGTGACTTCTTTGTTTTCTTCTAGTCTTCTGTGGGTTATCTAAATGTTTTTTAATTCCATTTTTATTTATCTACAGTGCTTTTGAGTGTATTTATTTGAACATTTTCAAAAGCAGAGACATTACTTTGCCGACTAAGGTCCGTAGAAACTCCAGTACTTTGGCCACCTCATGCGAAGAGTTGACTCATTGGAAAAGACTCTGATGCTGGGAGGGATTGGGGGCAGGAGGAGAAGGGGACGACCGAGGATGAGATGGCTGGATGGCATCACGGACTCGATGGATGTGAGTCTGAGTGAACTCCGGGAGATGGTGATGAACAGGGAGGCCTGGCGTGCTGCGATTCATGGGGTCGCAAAGAGTTGGACACGACTGAGCGACTGAACTGAACTGAACTGATAAGTCATTTACTCTAAGCACTTAATTATATACACATAGCTTACCACATTCTACTGATGGTAACATTTCATCAGAAACTTTACCTCACTTATCTACTCTATCTCCAAGTTCACTGATTCTCTACTGGTGCCCTCCATTCTGTGGTCTTATTTTGCTTTTCATTTTGGTTTATATTGTATTTCAAATTCAAAAATGTTCATTTTTTAAAATATATTTTAAAAGTAATTTATTTATTCTAATTGGAGGCTAATTACTTTAAAATATTTTAGTGGTTTTTGCCATACATTGACATGAATCAGTCACGGTGTCCCCTGTATCAAACTCCCCTCCCACCTCCCTTCCCACCCCATCCCTCAGGGTTGGCCCAGTGCACTGGCCATGACTACCCTGTGTCATGTATCAAACTTGGACTGGTGATCTATTTCACATATGGTAATATACATGTTTCAATGCTATTCTTTCAAATCATCCCACCCTCGCCTTCTCCCACAGAGTCCAAAAGTCTGTTCTTTATAGCTATGTCTCTTTTTCTGTCTCGTGTATAGGGTCATCATTACCATCTTTCTAAATTCCATATATATGCGTTTATATACTGTATTGCTGTTTTTCTTTCTGACTTACTTCACTCTGCATAATAGGCTCCAGTTTCATCCATCTCATTAGAACTGATTAAAATGCATTCTTTTTAAGAACTGAGTAATATTCCATTGTGTATATGTACCACAGCTTTCTTATCCACTCATCTGCTGATGGATATCTATCTTGCTTCCATGTCCTAGCTATTATAAACAGTGCTGTAATGAATATTGGGGTATCTGTGTCTCTTTCAATTCTGGTTTCCTTGGTGTGTTTGCCCAGCAGTGGGATTGCTGGGTCATATGGCAGTTCTATTTCTAGTTTTTTAAGGAATGTCCACACTGTTCTCCATAGTGGCTGTACTAGTTTGCATTCCCACCAACAGTGTAAGAGTGTTCTCTTTTCTCCACACCCCCTCCAGCATTTATTTTTTGTAGACTTTTTGATGGAAACCATTCTGACCAGCATGAAATGGTACCTGTAGTTTTGATCTGAATTTCTCTGATAATGAGTGATGTTGAGCATCTTTTCATGTGTTTGTTGGCCATCTGCATGTCTTCTTTGGAGAAATGTCTGTTTAGTTCTTTAGCCTTTTTCTTTTTTGGAAAATCCTGATGGACATTTTCTCCAGGATTTAGTTTTCAATTAAGATTTTTTATTGAAGGATAATTGCTTTACAGAATTATTCTAACTTCTGTCAAACCTCAACAGGAATCAGCTATAGGGATATATATATATCCCCTCCCTTTTGAAACTCCCTCCCATATCCCTCCCCAGTTTAGGTCGTTTATTTTTCTGGTATTGAGCTGCATGTGTTGCTTGTATATTTTTGAGATTAATTCTTTGTCATCTGTTTCATTTGCTATTATTTTCTCCCATTCTGAAGGCTATTTTTTTCATCTTGCTTATAGTTTCCTTCATTGTGCCTAAGCTTTTAAGTTTAATTAGGTCCCATTTTTTTACTTTTGCTTTTATTTCCATTATTCTGGCAGGTGGGTCATAGAGGATCTTGCTGTGATTTATGTTAGAGAGTGTTTTGCCTATGTCTTCCTCTAAGAGTTTTATAGTTTCTGGTTACATTTAGATCTTCAATCCATTTTGAGTTTAATTTTGTGTATGGTGTTAGAAAGTGTTCTAGTTTCATTCTTTTGCAGGTAGTTGACCAGTTTTCCCAGCACCACTTGTTAAAGAGATTGTCTTTTCTCCATTGTATATTCTTGTCTCTTTTGTCAAAGATAAGGTGTCCATGCTGCTGCTGCTGCTGCTGCTAAGTTGCTTCAGTCATGTCCGACTCTGTGGGACCCCATAGACAGCCTCCTACCAGGCTCCTCTGTCCCTGGGATTCTCCAGGCAAGAACGCTGGAGTGAGTTGCCCTTTCCTTCTCCAATGCATGAAAGTGAAAAGTGAAAGGGAAGTCGCTCAGTCGTGTCGGAATTTTAGCAACCTCATGGACTGCAGCCTACCAGGCTCTTCCATCCATGGGATTTTCCAGGCAAGAGTACTGGAGTGGCGTGCCATTGCCTTCTCCATAAGGTCTCCATAGGTGCATGGATTTATCTCTGGGCTTGCTATTTTGTTCTATTGATCCATATTTCTGTGTTTGTGCCCGTACCATACTGTCTTGACGACTGTGGCTTTGTAGTATAGTCTGATGTCAGGCAGGTTGATTCCTCCATTTCCATTCTTCTTTCTCAAGATTGCTTTGGCTATGTGAGGTTTTTTGTATTTTCATAAAAATAGTGAAAGTATTTGTTCTAGTTCTCTGAAAAATACCATTGGTAGCTTGATAAGGATTGCATTGAATCTATAGATTGCTTTGAGTTGTATACTCACGTTTACTATTTTGATTCTTCTGATCCATGAACATGGTATATTTCTCCATCTATTTGTGTCATCTTTGATTTTTTTCATCAGTGTTTTATAGTTTTCTATGTATAGGTCTTTTTCTTTTTTTTTTTAGGTAGATTTATTCTTAAGTATTTTATTCTTTTAGTTGCAATGGTGAATGGAATTGTTTCCTTAATTTCTCTGTTTTCTCATTGTTAGTGTATAGGAATGAAAGGGATTTCTGCGTATTAATTTTATATCCTTGCTGCAACTTTATTATACTCATTGATTAGCTCTAGTAATTTTCTGGTGGTGTCTTTAGGGTTTCCTATGTGGAGGATCATGTTATCTGCAAACAGTTAAAGAGCTTTACTTCTTTTCCAATCAGGATTCCTTTTATCTCTTTTTCTTCTCTGATTGCTGTGGCTAAACCTTCCAAGGGCTTCCCTGGTGGCTCAGAGGTTAAAGCGTCTGCCTCCAATGCGGGAGACCCGGGTTCAATCCCTGGGTCAGGAAGATCCCCTGGAGAAGGAAATGGCAGTCCACTCCAGTATTCTTGCCTGGAGAATCCCATGGATGGATAAGCCTAGTAGGTTACAGTCCATGGGGTCGCAAGAGTCGGACACGACTGAGCGACTTCACCACCACCACCACCAAACCTTCCAAAACTATGTTGATAGTAGTGGTGAGAGTCGGCACCCTTGTCTTGTTCCTGACTTTAGGGGAAATGCTTTCAATTTTTCACCATTGTGGATAATGCTTGCTGTGGGTTTATTATATGTGGTTTTTATTATGTTGAGGAATGTTCATTCTATGCCTGCTTTCTGGAGGGTTTTTATCATAAGTGGATGTTGAATTTTGTCAAAGGTTTTCTCTGCATCTATTGAGATAATCATGTGGTTTTTATCTTTCAATTTGTTAATGAAATTGATTGATTTGCAAATATTGAAGAATCCTTGCATCCCTGGGATAAAGCCCACTTGGTCATGATGTATGATCTTTTTAACACGTTGTTGAATTCTGTTTGCTAGAATTTTATTGAGGATCTTTGCATCTATGTTCATCAGTAATATTAGTCTGTAGTTTTCTTTTTTGGTGTGGCATCTTTGTCTGGTTTTGGTACTAGGGTGATTATGGCCTCATAGAATGAGTTTGGCAGTTTACCTTCCTCTGCAATTTTCTGGGAGAGTTTGACTAGGGCAGGTGTTAGCTCTTCTCTAAATTTTTGGCTGAATTCACCTGTGAAGCCATTGTGTCCTAGGCTTTAGTTTGTTAGAAGATTTCTGATTACAGTTTCAATTTCCATGCTTTTGATGGGTCTGTTAAGATATTCTATTTCTTCCTGGTTCAGTTTTGGAAAGTTATACTTTTCTAAGAATTTGTCTATTTCTTCCAAGCTGTCCGTTTTCTTGGCATATAGTTGCAGATAGCAGTCTCTTATGATCTTTTGTATTTCTGTGTTGTCTGTTGCGATCTCTCCATTTTCATTTCTAATTTTCTTGACTTGATTCTTCTCCCTTTTTCCTTGATGAGTCTGACTAATGGTTTGTCTGTTTTATTTATCTTCTCAAAGACCAGCTTTTAGTTTTGTTGATTTTTGCTATAGTCTCTTTTGTTTCTTCTTCATTCATTTCCTTATATGTTTTATTTGGTGACACTTTAAAATGTTTGAAAGTGTGTGCAATTGTTGGATATAAACTATGTCAGTGATGGCTACTTCTAAAGTGTTTCTCAGATAATTCTATTATCTCTTTCATCTCAGTGTTGGTATCTATTGTCTTTTTCATCCAATGTAAATTATTTCTGATTGTTGATATATATGGCTTTCAACTAATAGCTAGATAGTTTCATGTTAAGATTTAAAATTTTATTTTCCTGATGACTATAACATTTGACTTCCATTTGTAAAAACATGGATGGACTTGGAGGGGATTATGGTAAGTGACACAGTCTAACAGAGAAAGACATACATTGTGTGATTTTATTTACTTGCAGAATCTAAAAATGCAACAAACTAGTGAACATACCTAAAAGAAGAAGATTCACAGATACAGAGAACAGCCTATAACAGTGATAACAGTGGTTATCACTGGGGAGTTGAAAAGAGAATGGCAGATGGATATAGGAGATTAAGAGTTACAAATTATTATGTATAAAATAAGCTATAAAAATATATAACACCAAGAATATACCCAATATTTTATAATAACTAAGAATGCAGTGTATTATTTAAAAATTGTGAGTAACTCTATAATATTCCTATAACTTATACACCATTTTACATCAACTACACTTATATTAATAAAAATGTTATTTAATGTCATATCCATACAGTTAATGATTAAAAATGACACAAATCACCATTGATAAATATTGAATAACTATTACTAACAATAAAATAAAAACAAATAACCCTTGGGAAAAATATAGAACCAGAATCAATAAGCAGAAAAGTTTAGTAAGGGAATCCAGAGACTGTCTTTGGAGACACAAAGTGTATGAAGCTAAAGCAGAATGTTAGGCATATTTGAGTTCTGAGAATTTAAACCATAATCTTACTCTAAGTAATGAATGATGGATAATGATGGGATTGGTAATAGAGTCAAATAAAAAGGGAATATTCTATTGTGGCAATTATATGACATTTCTTGCTCATATTAAAGACAATTATGATAGAAAAGCATCATTCTGTCATATAAAGACTGTAATTTCTGTGCTTTTGAATTCTATCTTTTCAGCTAAAACAACAAAATTTTTCTTCTAGTGCTCTTTTTCGAAAAAATCAGTGTCTTTGTATAGACTAGGGCAATGTTATTGGGTTGTTCCATCACTTAATCTTAAGACCTATTATTTTGGTCTCTAATTTTTTTCTTTTTCTGAGCAAAAGTTTGTAGCAAGTGCTCAGCAAACATCTGTAATTCTGAGAGGATGCTGTTTACTTTCTAATCTTTGATTAGACCTAACTAAATCTCTGACCTTAGGTTTAAAATCTTCAATAAAAAAGATGCATATGACAGAATTGTTGAAATGTCTTCTCCTTGACAGAAAGAAGAATTTTCTTTAAAGGTGGTAGTGATGAGGTCTAGAAAGTCTACAAGACTTTTTTATATTTATGACTGTATTTTCTAAATATGCTTTATATTTTGGAACAGTTTGATATTTGTGGAAAAATTAAGACTTTAGTGTAGAAAAATTGAGAATACAGTATAGAAAGTTCTAACATATATGTATATGTTCCCATATATTATGTATAATTTTCCTATTAACATCTGACATTATTAATGTTAATAAGATTATAAGTTTATTAATGAAGTTTAATTGAAACACTATTGATACATTGCTGTTGCTACCTCTGCTAAGTCGCTTCAGTCATGTCCGACTCTGTGCGACTCCATAGATGGCAGCCCACCAGGCTCCCCTATCCCTGGGGATTCTCTAGGCAAGAACACTGGAGTAGGTTGCCATTTCCTTCTCCAATGCCTGAAAGTGAAAAGTCAAAGTGAAGTCGCTTAGTTGTGTCCAACTCTTAGCAACCCCATGGACTGCAGCCTACCACCTGGTCCTTTGTCCATGGGATTTTCCAGGTAGGAGTACTGGAGTGGGGTGCCATTGCCTGTTCCAACTAACTAGCTTGATTGATACATTACTATGTATCATTATTATGCATATTATAATAATGAAGCATTATCAATATATTATTGTTAGCTAAAGTTCGTACTTTTTTTCAGAGTATCTTAAATTTTTTAATGTATTTTTCTCTTCTAGGATCACGTTCAGGTTCCCCATGTCTTTTAAGGGTCTCCTTTGTTGTGCCGAGTTTTTGGATTTTCTTTGTTTCTGATGAATTTGGCTGTTTTAAGGTTTTCTGTCAGCTATCTTTTTAGAATTACATTCTACTGGAATTTTATTGAATTTTCTTCCTCATTATCAGATTGGAGTTGTGGGTTTGGTCTTGTGTGGAGGAGCATCACAGGAAAAGTGCATTTCTCACTACATACTATTAATATAATTTATCACTGTTGATCTTGACCTTGACTACCTGGCTGAGGTCATGTTTGTCATGTTTCTCCACTGTAAAGTTTCTCTTCTTTCCCCCTTTCCACACTACAGTGTTTGAAGGCAAGTCACTGTGTATAGTCCGCACTTAGGTTACAATGATCCTCCCGAATGCTAATGATTACATACATTATTTGGAAGTCTTCTGTACAGGAAATTTTTCTCTCCCCACAAAGTTGTTTATTTATTCAATCATTCACTTATGTAAGTATAGACCAATGGATATTTATTTTATACTTTGGGTTATAATGCAATATAATTTTATTTTCCTACTCAAGTTATTCCAGTTTGGGCTTCTGGTGACTCTTTTAGTTTCTCAACATCATTAAAGTGAAGTGAAATGCTCAGTTGGGTCTGATTCTTTGTGACCCATGGACTGAAGCCCACTAGGTTCTTCTGTCCATGAAATTCTCCAGGCAAGAATACTGGAGTAGATAGCCATTCCTTTCTCCAGGGGACCTTCCAAATCTAGAGACTGAAAGAGGGTCTCCTGCATTGCAGGTCTTTACCAGCTAAGCTACCAGTGAAGCTTGCCCATCAACCTGTTTATCTGTGTGTATGTTTAGTCACTTTATTCTCAGGCAATAGAAGAATGTTCCAGGCTCATCTTGCCTATTTTCTGCCCTAGTCCTAAAATAAGCCATTCTCCAAGGGAGCCTTGGTGCTTCAGTCTGGAGAATGGTATAGATATCACAGTCTGAGAGCTAGGACTGGAATCCTGACTAATCATTTTTGATAGAAAAGTCCTTTGGGAAAGTTCTAGGCTGAATTGTGTTAGACTCTTCAAAGTGCTGTAGAATAATCAATGAAGTCATTCACTGTCCTTGGTAAAATTCTGCCAGAATTTCAAATATTTAGTTATATTTACATCATAAAATTTGACAATGTAAGAAGTTGGACATAAAATCAGATTATCATAGAATAACTGAGAATATCATATGCAAATAACAGTAAATAATAGAGAAGTAATAGATAAGAAACTTGGCACTAAACCCCACCTTAGTTTTTATTGCTCTTGGTAAATAAACATAGTCCAGTCAAGAGGCTGCTGCTGCTAAGTCGCTTCAGTCATGTCCAACTCTGTGTGACCCCCTAGATGGCAGCCCACCAGGCTGCCCCGTCCCTGGGATCCTTCAGGCAAGAACACAGGAGTGGGTTGCCATTTCCTTCTCCAAGTCAAGAGGCTAAAAGAGAGTAAAAGCTTAGGCAGCACTTGAAGCAGAGTAGGTATGCTCATCACCAAAGGAATTACTCAACTGCCCAGGCCTTGGGATATTGAGTATGAAGATGTTAAAAGCTGTTGTGTGCTATTCAGGAAGTGACATGGGCTGAGTGTGATATAATGAAAACATGAACAATGATGGGGGAAAACTAACCTGATCACCATTAAAGATGCCTATGTGCACGTTAAATCACTTTGGTTGTCTCCAACCCTTTGTGAGCCCATGGACTGTAGTCCGCCAGGCTCTTCTGTCCATGGGATTCTCCAGGCAAGAGTACTAGAGTGGCTTGCCATGACCTTCTCCAGGGGATCTTCCTAATTCAGGGATTGAACCCACATCTCTTACATCTCCTGCATCAGCAGGTGGATTCTTTACCACTACTGTTACCTGAGAAGCCCACCATTAAGGATAATCTTTCTTAAAAAATGCTATAATATGTTCAGCTTTGAAAGACTGATATATCAGAAGGAATAAGAGTAGTTTTGTAGAGTGTTTTCAGAAAGATAAGAAGTTACATACGTTTTGGGAAGTGTTAGAAACAGTTCTTGGAAGAGAGAGACTATTATTGTACTTTAGACACTGATGGCTAAGCGATTTAAATTTAACAAATGTGACAGGAGAAAGAGAGCCTAATGTCACAAAAGGACTACCATAAGGGAAAGGGGGAGCCGTTTAAGGGGCTGAGAACAAAGAGTGTCATAGTGAAAATTTTCAATCATTTAGTGTCTTTTGCTGGATTATATTAAACAACGGTGCTCTTCAGTTTACAGTAGATACAATTATCGTACCCTCCCATACATTACTTCTATTGATTTCAATGTTTTAAGTTAAATATAATAAGAACACTGTATCAGAGGATCATGTACTTCTATACATATTTCAGAATGCTCCTTGTCCATATAAGGTCCTAAATAAATATTTTGTGAAAAATTATGCATTTAAAGTACAATATTTATGATTTATAATTAAAGAGCCTTATACTTAATCATTAAGAACCCTCACAACATAGAACTAAGCAAAACTGATATTCTCTATCCTTCCTCTCTATTTCTATTCCCACACTCACATGTTTTCCAGGGATGGTGATGATTAGTATATTTGCATATCTAAAATATACATGACAGGAATACTGCTAGCTAACATCTATTGAGCTAAAACCTACCCCAGGCAATGGGATAAGTAATTTCTGTATTTATTCACTCTTACTTTTATAAAACACTTTAAAATGGTATTATTATTTCCATAATAAGATAAAAAGAAATAATATAACAAAATGAAAGAATATGGTACTTATACTGTCAGTAAGTACTTATGTGATATCAGGTTGCTTTACTAGTATCTGCAGTTGGTATGTGGAGAAGGCGATGGCACCCCACTCCAGTACTCTTGCCTGGAAAATCCTATGGGTGAAGGAGCCTGGTAGGCTACAGTCCATGTGGTTGCAAAGAGTCAGACACGACTGGGTGACTTCACCTTCACTTTTCACGTTCATGCATGGGAGAAGGAAATGGCAACCCACTGCAGTGTTCTTGCCCGGAGAATCCCAGGGCCGGGGGAGCCTGGTGGGCTGCGGTCTGTGGGGTCGCACAGAGTCGGACACGACTGAAGCGACTCAGCAGCAGCAGCAGCAGTTGGTGCGTGCCATTTTGGAATTCTCCATGCTCTGTCCTGATAATAGTCCCACTTGCTTCTGTGCCTCTGCTGGGGCCTCTTATCCAGCCAATCAAGGACCACTAGCACCCATGGCAGCTACAACCCACGTGCAGCCCTGCTCACCATTCCACCACAGCTGTCACCGCTCTACCAAACAGAGGGCAGCCCACACGAGGGGCACCCGGTGAGTGTCTGGCTCTGTGCCCAGGCAGCACTGTTCTGAGCCTCACAGGACATCTTCTAAATAAAGTCATTCCTTCAAGACTGGGAGTTAATGGATATGCCTAATACATAGAAACAAACAAACAAAAAATTGCCAAAATGAAGAGAGGAATGTGTTCCATCTGAAAGAATAAAACTACAGAGAAAAAACTAAGTGGAATGGAGATACAACGCGAATCATCCTTCCAGGGCAGCACAATGAAAAGACTAAAGCGGTGAAGATGCCATAATGCAACTTTGGGACAATATTAAACACAGTATCATTTGCATTTTAGGTACCCCAGAAGGAGAAAAAAGAGAAAAAGTGTCAGAAAAAAATATCTGAAGAAATGGTAGTTGAAAATTTCCTGAACCTGGGGAAGGAAAAAGACGTCTAGGTCCCTGAGGCACAAAGAGTTTTAACAGGATGAGTCCAGAGGCATATACCAAGACACATTATAATAAAACATGGCTGCTGCTGCTGAGTCGCTTCAGTCGTGTCTGACTCTGTGCAACCCCATAGACGGCAGCCCACCAGGCTCCCCCGTCCCTGGGATTCTCCAGGCAAGAATACTGGAGTGGGTTGCCATTTCCATCTCCAATGCATGAAAGTGAAAAGGGAAAGTGAAGTCGCTCAGTTGTGTCCGACTCTTAATGACCTCATGGACTGCAGCCTACCAGGCTCCTCCTCCATAGGATTTTCCAGGCAAGAGTACTGGAGTGGGGTGCCATTGCCTTCTCTGAATAAAACATGGCAAATATAATAAAAAATAAATCCTAAAAGAAGCAGGAGCAAAAGGACTAATGTAGAAGAAAAACTTCATAAGGCTATAAGCAGAATTTTCCAGCAGAAACTTTCCAGGCCAGAAGAAACTGCCATGACATAGTCTAAGTACTGAAAGGAAAAGAAAAAAAAAAAAAAAAAAAAACTGCCAAGAAGCCTCTCCACAGAAAGGTTATCATTCAGAATTGAAGGAGATACCAAGAGTTTTACAGGTGAAAGAAGCTAAAAGATTTCATCACCACTAAACTATCCCTATACAAAGTATTAAAGGGATTTATTTAAGATTAAAACAAATTTCATTAGTTAATAACAGGATAACTTACAAAGTTAAACTCTCACTGAAAAAGGTAAGTATATATTGGGTTGGTCAAAAAGTTTGCTCAGGTTTGTCCATAAGTTGCAATGGAAAAACCCAAACAAGCTTTTTGGCCAATCCAGTAATAAAGGTCACTCACTTATAAAGGAAGCATAAAGGTTAAAAGACAAAAGTGGGAAAAAGAAACTACAATTATAATAATAATTTAAGGAATGCATAAAATTAAAAATGGTAAAATGTGGCATCAAAACTATAAAATATGGGGGAGGGTGGAGTAAAATATGAAGCTTCAGAATGTGTTTGTATCTAAATTGCTGCCAACTTAACATAAGCCTACTACTTATAGGATGTCATATATAATCCTCATGGTAACCATAAGGAATTAACTTACACTAAATATACAAAATAAAGAAAAAGGAATATAAATATAACACTAAAGAAAACTACCAAATGCAAAAAAAGAAGAAAGGTACAGAAAAGAACCATATCCATATAATACATATAAAACGGCAATAAGCACATGCCCATCAATAATCACTTTAAATGTAAATGGAATAAATGTTCCAATTGAAAGACACAGAGTGACCGAATGGATTAAAAAAAATAACATCTATAAGGAAACAAATAACAGGACCCATCTATATACTGCCCGTGGAAGACTCAGATCTAAAGATGAGTGGACTGAACGTGAGCAGATGGGAAAAGCTGTTCCATGCAAATGATAACAAAAAGAAAAAGTTGGGCCAATATTTATATCAGACAAAACAGACTTTAACATAAAACTTTAAAACATACTTTATTATTAGAAAAATTAAAAAAAAATCTAGAAACAAATGAAAACAGAAATGCGATATAGCAAAATCCATTGGATGGCAGCAAAAGCAGTTCTAAGTGCCAGGTCACAGCAAGACAGGTATACCTCGAGAAACAAGATAAATCCCAAATAAACAACCTAACTTAACACTTAAGAACTATAAAAAGAACATGTGAAAGCCCAGAATTATAAGAAGGTAGTATGATAGAGATCCATGCAAAAATAAATGAAAAAGAGACTAAAAAAATAGAAAAGATCAATGAAACTAAGAGCTCTTGTAAGATAAACAAAATTGACAAACATCTAGCTAACGCATCAGAAAAAAAGAGAAAACAAATACAATCAGAGATGAAAGGGAAGTTTCAGCTGATACCCCAGATAGACAAAGGGTCATAAGAGACAACTATGTACACCTATATACAAATGAAATGCACAATCTAGAAGAAATGGATAAATTCCTAAAACCATACAATCTTCTCAGACTGAATCTTAATGATGTATAAAATCTGAATAGAACAATTACTAGTAAGGAGATTAAACCAGTAATCAAAACTTTTCCAAAAACAAAGGCCCAGGACCAGATGGCTTCACCAACATATTCTACAATACATTCAGAGAAGATTTAATACCTATCCTTCACAAAGTCTTCCAACAAATTGAAGAAAAGAAATCTTCCAAACGTATTTTACAAAGCCACTACTACAACAGATATCAAAAGTAAGCAAAGACAACACACAAATAGAAAAATACAAGTGATATTCCTGGTGAACATACATGCAAAATTCTTCAACAAAATGTTAGCAAACCAAATTCAAAAATGCATTAAAAATGTCAAAGACCATGATCAGGTAGGATTTATTCCAGGGAAACAAGGATGGTTTAACATCCAGAAGCTAATTAAAATGCCATTTACACTTTAAAAATAAGGGATACAAATCATCTGATCATCTTAATAGATAAGAAAAAGCTTTTGATAAAATTCAGCATTCATTTACAATAAAACCTGTGAACAGAGCAGATATAGAGGGAATGCACCTCAGCATAATAAATGTGATATATGACAAGTCCACAATTAACAGCCTATCTAATAATGAAAAGCTGAAAAATTTTACTTTGATATTAAGAACAAGATAAAGTTGTCAAGATAGCCACTTTCTTCAGCAAAGTGTTGGAAGTCTTAGAGCAATTAGGCAAGAAAAAGAAATAAATAATATATAAACGGGAAAGGAAGAAGTAAGACTGTCACTGTTTGCAGATTCAGTTCAGTTCAGTTCATTTGCTCACTCGTGTCCGACTCTTTGCGACCCCATGAATCACAGCACGCCAGGCCTCCCTGTTCATCACCATCTCCTGGAGGTCACTCAGATTCACATCCATTGAGTCCGTGATGCAATCCAGCCATCTCATCCTCTGTCGACCCCTTCTCCTCCTGCCCCCAATCCCTCCCAGCATCAGAGTCCTTTCCAATGAGTCAGCTCTTCGCATGAGGTGGCCAAAGTACTGGAGTTTCAGCTTCAGTATCATTCCTTCCAAAGAAATCCCAGGGCTGATCTCCTTCAGAATGGACTGGTTGGATCTCCTTGCAGTCCAAGGGACTCTCAAGAGTCTTCTCCAACAGCACAGTTTAAAAGCATCAGTTCTTCGGCACTCAGCCTCTTCACAGTCCAACTCTCACATCCATACATGACCACTGGAAAAACCATAGCCTTGACTAGATGGACCTTTGCTGGCAAAGTAATATCTCTGCTTTTCAATATGCTATCTAGGTTGGTCATAACTTTTCTTCCAAGGAGTAAGCGTCTTTAATTTCATGGCTGCAGTCACCATCAGCAGTGATTTTGGAGCCCCCCAAAATAAAGTCTGACACTGTTTCCACTGTTTCCCCATCTATTTCCCATGAAGTAATGGGACCAGATGCCATGATCTTCGTTTTCTGAATGTTGAGCTTTCAGCCAACTTTTTCACTCTCCTTTTTCACTTTCATCAAGAGGCTTTTTAGCTCCTCTTCACTTTCTGCCATAAGGGTGGTGTCTTCTGCATATCTGAGGTTACTGATATTTCTCCTGGCAATCTTGATTCCAGCTTGTGTCACTTCCAGTCCAGCGTTTCTCATGATGTACTCTGCATATAAATTAAATAATCAGGGTGACAATATACAGCCTTGACGTACTCCTTTTTCTATATAGAAAACCCTAAAATACTCCATCAAAAAACTATTAGATCTATAGAATGAATTCAGCAAAGTTACATGATACAAAGTAAATATACAGAAATATGTGGCATTTCTGTACACTAATAAAAACTATCATAAAGAAAAATAAATAATCCCATTTATAGCTGCATCAAAAACAATAAACTATTTAGGAATAAACTTAACCAAAGAGGTGAGAAATCTGTATACTGAAAACTATAACACTTTCATAAAAGACACTGAAAAAGACACAAACAAATGGAAAGATACTCAAGAATCATGGATTGAACAAATCAAGATTGTTAAAAATGTCAATATTGCTCAAAACAATCTACAGTTTCAATGCAGTCTCTGAAAGTGAAGAGGAACTAAAAAGCCTCTTGGTGAAAGTGAAAGTGGAGAGTGAAAAAGTTGGTTGAAAGCTCAACATTCAGAAAACGAAGATCATGGCATCCGGTCCCATCACTTCATGGGAAATAGATGGGGAAACAGTGGAAACAGTGTCAGACTTTATTTTGGGGGCTCCAAATCACTGCAGATGGTGACTGCATCCATGAAATTAAAAGACGCTTATTCCTTGGAAGAAAAGTTATGACCAACCTAGATAGCATATTGAAAAGCAGAGATATTACTTTGTCAACAAAGGTCCATCTAGTCAAGGCTATGGTTTTTCCAGTGGTCACGTATGGATGTGAGAGTTGGACTGTGAAGAAAGTTGAGTGCCGAAGAATTGATGCTTTGAACTGTGGTGTTGGAGAAGACTCTTGAGAGTCCCTTGGACTGCAAGGAGATCCAACCAGTCCATTGTGAAGGAGATCAGCCCTGATATTTCTTTGGAGGGAATGATGCTGAAGCTGAAACTCCAGTACTTTGGCCACCTCGTGTGAAGAGCTGACTCATTGGAAAAGATTCTGATGCTGGGAGGGATTGGGGGCAGGAGGAGAAGGGGATGACCGAGGATGAGATGGCTGGATGGCATCACTGACTCAGACATTAGTCTGACTGAACTCCGGGAGTTGGTGATGGACAGGGAGGCCTGGTGTGCTGTGATTCATGGGGTCTCAAAGAGTCAGACACAACTGAGTGACTGAACTGAACTGACTGAACTATCAAAACTCCAATGCAGTACTTCACAGAACTAAAAGAAACAGTTTTAAAATTTGTAAAGAACCACAAAAGGTCCTATTTATCCAAAATAACCCTGAGAAAGAACAATGTTGGATGTATTATTTGCTCTCATTTCAAACTATATTAAAAAGCTACAGTTAGCAAACTGTATGGTTCTGGCACAAAAACAGATTCACAGACCAACAGAACAGATTTGAGAGCCTAGAAATAAGTCACAAAGAACATACAAGGAAGAATATTAGTATTTTAATAAATGGTGTGGGAAAATTAATATCCATACAGAAAAGAATGATACTAGCTCACTAACTTACACCATATGTAAAACTTAACTCACAGTGTTTAAAAGACTTGAATGTAAGATATAAAACCATAAAATGTTTTACAAGAAAACTTAAGCAGTACCTTCATTGACACTGGTATGAGCAATACTTTTGTGTATCTGACTCCAAAGTGAAGGGAAACAAAAGCCAAAATAAACAAATGGGAATCTATCAAACAAAAAGCTTCACAACAAGGGAAAACATCATCAGAATAAAAAGACAATTTACTGAATGGGATAAGATATTTGTAAGCCATATATTTGTTAAGATGTTAACATCCAAAACATATTTAAAAAAAAAACTCATATAATTCAATAACAAAAATCAAACTGTCCAATTGAAAAAATGAGCAGAAGACAGGAAGAGACATTTTTCTAACGACAAAGACAGTAAAAAGGCACATGAATAGATGTTCAACATCATTAATTATTAGGAAAATGCAAATCAATAGCACTATGAGGTATCACCTCTCACTTATTGCAAAGGCAATTTTTAAAAAGACAAGCAGAAACAAATGTTGGAGATGATGTAAAGAAAAAAGAATCCTCAAACACTGCTTGGTGGGACTAAAAGTTGGTGTGATATATTGCTATTAGAATTGTGGCATGATGACAATTAGACTTGTAGTGTACATACAGATGTCAAAAATTATAATGCTGTACACTGACACATATAATAGGACTTATTATTATTTTAAAGAATATTATACTTGCTTAATGTATCACATCAAAGTAGGCCCTCAGTACCTATTCTTAACAAAATACTAATATCCATTCCAATTTTAAAGTTTTCCACATACAACTTGCTTTCATTGCTAAATAATAAATGTTATATCTTTTTCCATACTAGAATAAAGATAATTCTGATACTTTTGAACAGTTGCACAAAACTGTTTTATGAAGGCAGGGAGATTTCTTAAATCACAATTTTATTGGAGCACACAAATGATAATTTTTCAGTGAAAATCTTTGTAAGTATATTCCTATACTATTTTCTGCAATAACTTTAGGATAAATTTGTACAACTAGCAATACTCAAGGAATTTCAGCATTTGTAAGATTATATCAATTTATACATGCAGTTTTTCTGGAAGAGTAATATGTTCCCCATCAAACAGTTGACAACAAAACCTATATCAAAGTCTGATCAATAGCAATCTGATAACTGAATGGTCTTGCTATTGTAAGTGGCTTTGATTGCACTTTCATTTGTTAACGGACCATTCACCTTCTTTAGCTATTAACTGCTTCTTCATGCTCATTGCCCATATTTGTACTAGATCTAATTCATTTTATTGTAAAAATTTCTCAGTGTAATAAGAGCATTAGCATTCATATGTCAGAAGTGTAAATTTCAGTTCGGTTCATTTCAGCCACTCAGTTGTGTCCGACTCTTTGTGACCCCGTGGACTGCGGCACTGCAGTCTCCCTGTCCATCACCAGCTCCCGGAACTTGTTCAGACTCACGTCCCTCGAGTCAGTGATGCCATCCAGCATCTCATCTTCTGTCATCCCCTTCTCCTTCTGCCTTCAATCTTTCCCAGCATCAGGGTGTAAGTTTACTGTTCTCTGTTGTTTACTGTTGCCAATTGTACTTTTACTTCCTCTGGGTGTTCACTTATTTCAAAAGAATTGTCAACATTTCATGTAGTGAAATTTATCAATTTCTTTCATTTTTTTATTCTTTAATTTTATATACTTAGACTTACCCAGTCTATGAGCATAGGCAATATCCAGACATTTTATCTGTCATTCCATTTTTTAAAAAATTTCCTTTTAGACTCTTTTATTCATTTGTAATTTATTAAGTTGCAATGTTTTTTTAGCCCATTGGCCCCAACAATTTCTTGAGTAGTGTTTCTTTCCTTCACTGATTTTAATTACTTCTGCATAATATATTAAGGGCTTCGCAGGTGGTACTAGTGGTAAAGAACCCATTTGCCATTGCAGGAGACATAAGAGATTCCTGGGTGGGGAAGATCCCCTGGCGGAGGGCATGGCAAACCACTCAAGTATCTTTGCCTGGAGAATCCCATAGACAGAGGACCTTGGCTGGCTACAGTCCATGGGTGGCACAGAGTCAGACAAGACTGAAGTGACCTAGCATTCATACAATATACTAAATATTCATGATATAATTTAAAATAGAAGCAAATATGGTATAAATGTTATGGTGTTCATAGTGTTGCATTCATCTACATTTTTGAAATACAAGGAATATTTTACTTTCAGAAAAGCGAAGCTCCACATGAAACTTTTGCTAAGGGACCAAGAATTTAGAACTTTGCAAATAGCGAAAGCCATGCCATTTTTTAAAAGATTAGAAACACATGAGGAAAGACTATAAGCATAATCCTCAGACTTTAAAAGTTGTAAGTTCTACTCCAATGTACACAGAGAAATATCCTTTCTTTTTCTATATCCTTTTGGACGTCTGGATGCAAAACAAGCTTGGCGGTTTCCTGTGCTGAAGTATTAACACTGCTCATTCTTTCATATTTATCAAGCAAAGCTGCTTAGAAGTATAGTAGATCTATGGCCCATGTTACTATCAGAGATAGCAAAATAGAAATATCAGATCCCCACTACAAAACACTGAGGCTGAGCACACCTAAATACTACTGGATAGTAACATCATTGCCTACCTCGTGAATTCTGTGTGATTTTCTGATTCACTCTATTTATAGTCTATCTAGAGTCTTTCTCTTGAAGTTTAGAAAAGTTACACAACACACTCTTTATTTAAATGTAATATGGAAAAAAAAAAATACTGAGAGGAAAAATTCAAAGCCCCTCTGACTTTCCACAGAGAAATTTGGGGGATTAGGCATAAAAAATATATCTCATTCAGGCGGCATGACCCTTATCTCAATAAGCTGTACATTAGACATGGAATTGGTGCTTTTCTAAGTGGATGAAAACCTCCAGCCCCAAAAGTTTATATGATTTTCTCATGCTTCTGCAGAAGCTAAGCCATAATTTCTGAGTTCATATCATGCATGCAACCATCAGTCTCTCTGTTTACAGGCATAAATGGCAGGCTTATTTGTTTCTTTTTAGACGTAGTGCCCCTTGGAGAATGAATGTGTATATACACAAATCAGAAAAAAAGAGAGTATGACAGAATTCTAGAGGGCAATATTTAATTTTGCTTTAAAAATGAGCTCTCACCTATTTCTCATCCTGAAAATGAAGCCTGTAATTTCCCAAAGGTGTGCAGTGGGAAATAGATAATATAAGGAAATTCATCAGTGGATTTTTCTCCTAAAATGAAAAATATGGACATGGAAGGAAAGATTGTTTCTGCTAGTCATGGCAGCATTTAGGGAAGCATAGAAGAGGTCTTAATAGTAAGTCTGATCATAAACAAAGAAACCACTACAAATTCAATAAATTCATTTCTTTCTCGGGTTCAAGTGTGACAGAAAGATGGAAACACACAGATAATGAGTGAATTAAAGGGACAGTGGTTGTGTTTTCCTCCTCATCTCTCACCAAGGTGAACTCAATTTTATTCCTTAAGAAAAGGGCATCAAAAAGCAAGAATAAAAAAAAAAAAAAAACAAGCAAACAACAGTGACTTTTGAAAGAACTCTGATCAGATATATTCTCTGTGAGTATCTTTACTTATTTATTTAGTGGGCTACTTCTGTCTAGATACGAGGATATTTATTATTTACCAATATTTTCCACTGTACCTTATAACCAGTAGTGAGTAGAATCCAAAAAATAAAAGAACAAATTAGGGATGATTAAAAATAGCAAGTTAATATATGTGATTTCATTTAAAGAAAACATAACTAAAAGATCAACTCCTGTGTTAATTTGGCTATCCTGCAGCCACTTGCCAGTATTTTTAACTTCTTTATCAACAGTAATTTACCTCATTTCTATTTTTTCTTAACATTCCTCTTTGTAAGGAATCTGGATTTCTTTTCATCTTTAAAAATTTGAAATTTCTCTCTAATGACAATATATAATAATTAAGTATGTGTAAAATAGGGAATCTGTATCTTGAAATGCCATGGCATATACTTTCCATTTTACTGTTCTTGCAGTGAATTATGAGTTTTCTACTTAAAAGTAATGAAAGTTACATAGCAACATTGAAAGTAGAAGAGACGCCTTAAGATAGTCTATCATCTAATTCATTCTTCTACTCCTGCTGCAAATAAATCTGTCACATGGCTAAAGTGTAACTCAAATATTAGATGAGTCATTTCACATATTAAGATTAGACAGATTCACTGAACTGGGGATTCAGAGCAGGGAGAGGCAAAGCACAGGCTGGAAGTTTGATGAACCAGACTACAGTAGGTAAAGATATGGTGAAGGATGATTCAAATAAACACTTGCTCTGCAGATGACTGGGACTCCAAAATTCTAGTAGAATCAGATCAAACACACTATAAGGTTATTTAGGCTGCTATTTCCAAGAGTTATTTAACTCTTGGAAGACTGGAACATAGCTAAGAATCATAAAGAAAACTATAGCCTTAGCTTACCAATTTGGGCATTTGGAAAGAATACATCATGGGATAATTCTACAAATTATTTTAGGAGTGAAGGGGTCTGATGAATACCATAACTTCATGAGGCATAGCACCTATTTTTACCACTTTTATTCAGTGTAGGGAAATTTCTTAAAATCAGAAGCAAGACTCAACGTCCATCTTAATCTCTGTATTTTTGGACTCTCCCCTTTATGGCATAATAATAACTTTAGAATACACAGAATAGACCACCTGACTGTCAAGAATGTACACAAAAGTAGCTTGATAATAATGCAGGAATTTCAATGTTAGAGAACTGACTGTATTTCTTCCTGGATTTAAAAAAAAGTCCTCTAACATATTGCCTCTGAATCCTCGATAATCAGACTGGTTCTCTAACTGATTAGATAATCCAAAATATTGATTAGATATATCAAATATATTGATTAAATAATCAATAGGCCTAATCAATTAAATGTTTTTTTAATTAAAAATGAGTTTCTAAAACGAACATAAATTCTGCTTACGTTGAATCCGTGTCTTTTTGATTCCAAAATTGGCTTAAATCTGGGAAGAGAATCAGGCTTGAAGTCCTTTCACATCTGCTATTGTTGATCTTGCTGCTCGTACTGTTACACATTGTAGCTCATCAGGCAAAGCATACAAGCATACAAGGCTATTGCCTCCAGCACTTAGCAAGTTGGACAGGTCATATGCACGACCCAGTGAGAGACTACTGTGGTCTGTTCTCCTTACTGTCTACCCTGGAACCCTTGATTCACCACAACATTAGTATACATTTGTTCACGGACTTGCTGACTCTAGTTTCCTAAGTCAGCAATATTCTATAAAAAATAGTGGAGATATCTAATGCATTCCAGTGGTTGAACCATCAAAAACACACAAAAAGCTACCAAAGCTTAACATGACATAAATGAACTCAACACATAAACAGAAGGAAGGGGATTGGATATGAGATATAATTTTCTGCATTTGTTAGGAAATTTATAACAAAGTATTTCATGAATTTTGGTAACTTTCAAAAAAGTAAATCACTAATTTTGAAAGCATTTTATGTTGCAACTGAAGAGACAAGACATATTCAATAGGTAAAGGATTTTTTTCCCCCAAAGCTATTTTTTCCCATAGGAATTTTTAAAGTAGCAAAAGAATATGTGGATCTCATCAATGATAGTAATTTGATGAAATGTGATCTCAGTGGATAATGAGCCTATACCTAAATGCAAAATGGAGTTTAAGACCATTCAACTTGCGCATTTCTGATGTATTCAGTTTTATTCCCATTCCTGGTAAAAATGGGTCTAGGGCTCATTTTGCTATTTTTGACAACATACTTTTATTTGATAACATTTCAAGTCATTTGTGTACAACAACACAAAAACAGAAACCACTCAATTGTGAGTGAAGACTTACTAGTTGCTATTTAATAAAAATATCTTCTCTCTCTATAACTAGAACAAGATGATTATAGTGATAACACAGCTTTTGTGTAACTTGAATATTTTTAAAGATTCATAATAAAACATACTCATGTTAAAAATTAACGGAGTACAAAAGGAAGAAGAGGGGTAATATAGAAGTGAGAAAGTAGGCGTACAACCTACTGGGTGTAAGACAGACTCAAGGATATATTGGACAACATCGGGAATATAGTCAGTATTTTGTAATAACTGAATGGAGGCATGTATGCTCAGTCGCTTCAGTCGTGTCCAACTCTCTGTGACGCCATGGGCTGTGGCCCACCAGGCTCCTCTGTCCCTGGGATTCCCAAGGCAAGAACATCGAAGTGGGTTGCCATGCCCCAGGGGGCCTTCCCAACCCGAAGATCGAACTCATGTCTGCCTGCATCTCCTGTAATACAGGGGGGTTCTTTATCCACTCAGCCACCTGGGAAGACCAACTGAATGAAAAGTAGCCTTTAAAAGTTGGATTAAACATTAAAACAAAATTAAAAGAGTCCAAAACGAAATACAGTAAAATATTAGTCTTATGGGAGTTCCACTTCCCACAGATACACTTGCTCTGTGTATGTGTGTGTGTGTGGATGGGTATTTTTTCACATAATTACATGAATAGAGAATTAACTAAAGAAAAAGAACAAATAGTGTACGTGAAAACACACGTACTCTCACAACTACATACAAAAAATAGACAAAATTTTTACCTATTAGAGAATGCATATTAAATTTGACAATAATAGGACTTAGGAAGAATGCAGGGAAGCAGAAACTCCTAAGGCTATTGCAAGAGTTAATAAGTGTGGCACTAACAATATTTTAAGCACATGCAATTTGACCAGTTTCTTTTTCCTTAATGAATTGCAAGTGACCACTATCTAAAATAAGTGACTGATATTTGTGTAGGTTTCTGGGTGTCAGTTTTTTTCCAATTTATAATTTGTCTTTCTACTGTGTCTTCAATATTGATTTTGCAGGTAAGTTTCAATTTTTATCACTTTATGCCATCAAATTAATTGGTTCTCCTTTAAGTCTTAGTTTTTGTCTAACTTTAAAAGGGTTCCTTTCATAAAAAAGAAAGGCTTACTTTTGATTTATTCTTGCTGTTTTGTGTGTGTTTTTATTTACTGGTTTGTTTTAATTTTTAACTATAAAATATTAATCATAAACTAAAGTATAAAGACTTGTAAAACATTATACATATGATTTTACAAAGGTTAATGTTTTGCTATTTTAGCTTTATGTATTTTTCTTTAACTATTTTAAGTTAAAAATATCATATTTTACTCATTTTATGTAAATACTCCAGTATGTATACCTAGAAAACATAAGCACAGATACAGCTTTATAAGAATTTCAAACATTCTGGTATAGGTCATTTTTCTTTCTTTCTTCATTTTTATACAATTTTTAAAGGTTAGTTTCCACTTACAGTTATTACAAAATATCATCTACATTCCACATGTTGTACAGTACATCCTTGAGCCTATCATACACTATTTATCATTCTCTGTCTGACTTATCTCTTGCATAACGTCCTCCAAGACTGTCTGTGTGGCTACAAATGGCAAAATATCATTTGTCTTTATTGATTAATAGTACTCCATTGTATGCTTGTGTGTACATATATGTATACTATAGCCTCTTTATACATTTATCTGTTTACAGACACTGAAGCTGTTTCCATGCCTTAGCAAAGCAAATAATACTGCTATAAACACTGGGGTTCATGTGCCTTTTAAATTAGTGTTTTGTTGTTATTACTATTATTATTATTTTTGATATATTGCCAGGAGAGAAATTTCTGGGATATTATGGTAGTAGTAGTTTTAATTTTTTGAGAAACCTCCATAATGGTTTCACCATTGTTTTCCATAATGGTTGCACCAATTTGTATCCCCACCCGCAGTGTAAAGGGTTCCCTTTTCTCAACACCCTTGCCAACATTTGTTGTTTGTAGAAGACCATTTAAGTGAATTATCAAAACTGGTTTAGAAAGATTTCTACAAGAAAAAAATAGACAAAAAAACTACCGCAATTTTTAATAGATTATTTTAAAGGTAAGCCTTTTGAAATCCAAAGCAATTGGCCCACCATATACTTATATTTTCTGACCTAGTCTAACAATGAAGGATGTATGCTTTTTGAGAAATAAACACTTTTGAGAGGTTAACAATTTTGAGATATTACCTGTTTTGCAATAATCAGATTCAGTCTGGCTAATTAATGTTTTTGTGTGATAAAAGAAAAAAAAACTTCTGTAGACCTCCTAGCTATCTGTCTCTTTCCCATTAAGTATACACCAATAGCAGAGACTCTGAAGAGTTGTTGAGCATATATCATGAGAAGGATTGTCATAAGCAGCCAAATTTATAATAATTAATAGAAGTAATTGATTGACTCCTAAATTACACATTCAACACAGAAGTATTATTCAAGTGTGAAATTAAAAGAAAAAAAGTTTCTAAGTCACAATGCAGTATTTATATATATATATATAATTTCTAAAAGAAACCTATTAAGTGCTAATGATTTTAAGTGGTCCTAAAAGAGCTAAAATGCAATTCAGATACAACATTTAAAGTACTGATAGATTCCCCTTTTCCCTCCTGACATCAGATTCATATAGACTTCAAATTCACATTTTTAGAACTCATTTGCAGCACAATCTCTTATTTATTTTAACCCATATTTATGATACCCCAAAATGGTAGCCTAATGTACACTGAAGAATATAACAAACTGGACTCACTGCCTTTACCTATATGTGTTTTCTTCAATTTTTTCGTTATGTCAATAATCTTTCCAATCAACTTTTATTCAGAATTAAGGCCTAGTGGGGGACTGGCATTTTAAAATTATTTCTCATGGAACTCTTACTAAAGTTGTCATTTTTTAATTTTAAAAATACAATATTCAATGTATATGCTTTAATCTTTGATCACTTTCATTATATATTATGACAATATATATAAATGTACTTTCATCAAAGAAAGAGGTGAAAAAATAAAATTATAAAGTGGGACAAATATACATATATATATTATATATTATATATATACATAATACAAACAACAAATTCTTCGCATATCACGGCTTAAAGAAAGAGACAAATAATTTTAGGCCTAAAGCTAAGTGGTGATGTCTCTTCATAATAAGGGTTTTACATGTAATTCAAAAAGAAATGGGAGAATGGCATTGAAACATGTATAATATCATATACGAAATGAATCGCCAGTCCAGGTTTGATGCATGATACAGGATGCTCAGGGCTGGTGCACTGGGACGACCCAGAGGGATGGTATGAGCAGGGAGGAGGAAGAGGGGTTCAGGATGGGGAACACATGTATACCTGTGGCAGATTCATGTTGATGTATGGCAAAACCAATAAAATATTGTAAAGTACTTAGCCTCCAATTAAAATAAATAAATTTATATTAAAAAATAAAAACAAAAACAAAAATGGGAGGAAAGTCCACTGACTGATAACAGTAAATATCATAAAAAGTGATATTTTATCATTACTTTACCCTTTATTCACTGATTAGGATAGATAATTGTTTATGATGTCAGAGAAACAAGGCAGAAAAATGAAAAGCATAATAACTGAAAAATATTTTCCTCTTAAAGAATGCCAGATATGCCACGTCCATGCAACCTAAATATTTTGGTTTGGTTTTTTTAAATTTCAAACTCTATTTTAATTTTATTTCAAACACAAAAATATTAAAATACTGTCAATGTGACTTCAACAATTTCACTCTCTAACTTGTAAGCATTTGAATCTAACTTGAACTTGTTAAAATCTTTCCTAGGATCTAGCAACCCAACATCAAAAGTAAGTTACCTTAGCTTCAGTAAGTTTTGACAAGAAATTTATATTCAAATTAGAATATAATATCCAATTATAATATTTCAAATATTAACACAAAGTTTCTAAACATATAAATGTATCTTCTTCGGGATTTAGAGCAGAAAATAGTTCAATCCTAGTGATTACTTTAAAAAAATATTATATTACATATAGTGCTTTGCAAAGTATATTGTATACAGTGCCAGTTCTAGCACATCAGAGGCTACTGTCATGCAATATCAGGGAGTATTAGGGTAAAAATAATTAGGGGATAATTTAAGCTGATATCTTTATTGCAGAACATCTCTGGACCCTTGATGTTATAACTTCAAAAAGGGCAAAATGGTATACCGCATTGCAAACATATTGACCATAGAATCACTTTGCTTCAAGAAGAATCTTGCAGAAATAGTATCTTAAAGCACAAATTTTGGCAGACACTGAAATGTTTTGTTTAGAATTTTTTATAAATATTAGGCAATATTTTAAAAAAATACCTGTATCCTAATACATTTTAATTTTGTATTTGTGATTTAATATGAACAGGGGCCTAGGGAAGACTGCTTTGCATAAAAATGAGTAGTCAAGGGGACAGATTTCTATTCTTAATTTTCATTCTATTATTATTATGTGTGTAGGTTTTCAGTGAATAACTTAAACCATTCTTAATATCCTAACACCCTATGAAAATTAATGATGTAACATAAGTGACTTTTGAGAATGTCAGATAAACATGGGCTTATTTGAGTATTATCAGAGATGTTTCTCAGGAAGAAGTGAACTTTTTCATAGAAACTGATTTTCTAGAGTCAGTATATGTTCAAAGTATCTTATTGACCCACTGCAAGAAATAATGTATTTACTTTAATGCAGGTACTTGGCAGTGATTTTTAATTGCTTCTATTCAATGGCACATTTGCAGAATAACTGGCTGGCAATAAATATGCTATTCCGAAAAATGAGAGAGAGATGGGACTGAAAAATCAAACCTATTTCTTTGGTTTAAGGTCTATCTGGGAGGTCAGTACCTCTCAAACTTAAATGCATATAATGATTCCCCTGGGGTCTTTTTAAAATTATTTCCTGGGCCTTACTTTCTCCAGAAAATCTACCCAGTAGGTCTGACACTGGTCCCTGAAACTGATTTTTTCCAAATGCTCCAGGTCACTCTAAAACTTTTGACCCATGGCCATGCTTTGTCAAATAAGGGGTTAGGTGAATCTCACAGACTTGCCTGATCACTTCCTTCTACTACTGAAATGGACATTTTCTCAGTTGACCAGATTTTAGTAGTATTGGTATTATACTTTTGTCTCAAGGCAGATTCATCAAAGAATAAAGAACAGTACTTATACTTTTTCTAGAAATAGAAAACATTTCAATAATACTAGAGGTTAAAAAGAAATAAAATGCATCACAAATGTGCCATATTTTTTCCTGATGACCGACACACTGAGACATGAGGCTAAGGACATTTTTCTCCTCCTGTATGCTCCTCAAGAAAACAGAACTTCGAATTGTAGTCTCAACAACAAGTTACAATCTATTTTCGCATTTAGTTACACATATTCATTCAACAGCTATTAGATATCACTGACTCAATGGAAATGAGTTTGAGCAAGCTCCGGGAGATGGTGAAGGACTGGGAAGATCGGTGTGCTGTAATCCATGGGGTGGCAAAGACTCAGACATGACTGAGTGACTGAACAGCAACATGCTTCATGCTGGATACAAATATTCAGATAAAACATATACACCTTCAAGTTATTGGGTTTCCCTGGTGGCTCAGACATTAAAGCGCTTGCCTCCAATGCGGGAGACCTGGGTTCGATCCCTGGGTCGGGAAGATCCCCTGGGGAAGGAAATGGCAATCCACTCCAGTATTCTTGCCTGGAGAATCCCATGGATGGAGAAGCCTAGTAGGTTACAGTCCACGGGGTCACAAACAGTCGGACACGACTGAGCGACTTCACCTTCAAGTTATTTCTGTCAATTCACTCAAGGTTCCATGTCTGCTCTATATTCAGGCACTCTGAAGTCAGGTAAGTGATGACTGATGAAATTTTTATATAATTAACATATATTTAATAATTTAATCTATATTTGCCTATATAGTTTTGATTTTTCAGCTTTAATATGCTATTTTTAGGTTTAATTCTTAGAGAAACGCTAATGTTTCAGTATTGTTCTCTTTACAATTATTGACCATTTTTGTTCAGCAGTCTGCCTAAAAGTCACTAAATTGCCCTTTTTTCCAGCTGAGCTATAAAGACAGATCTTGATTTCAGCAGCAACTGTGTTACTGTGTAAGCTACATGCCTTTCACTAGGCAGCACAGGCCTGATTTTTATGTTTTGAATTAGAAATCAGTATTTAAAGAAGACCTATTAACTTCTAAGAAATAGGAAATTCCATGGATAATAGACTGCTATAACCATTATAATATCATATTTATCCACAATTAAATTCACATATCTTGACATTTTATATATTCATGGTTATTCATAGGTAAACAGATATAAAGGGACAGACTGACATAATAGAAGCTATTTTAATGTTGTCAGCCTATATTTTGCACTTGTTTCAAGAAGGAGCTTGAGTTATTTGTGAAGAATTTTTCTCACCTTCATAGATATATTTACTTGCTAACTTCTATGAAATTATTAATTACAGCTTTGAATTGTAATTAATTAAAAATTTAAAAAGTATACATATGTATATACTTAAACACATGCAAACATAGTATATGTAAACATACATACATATGTGTGTGTGTGTGTGTGTATTTGTAAACTCAGAATTTATCTGTTTAAGATTGCTTTCTTCATTCATTAACCATTCATCACAGACTATTGACGCTGGTTAAGGAAATATACAAGAAAAATGGTGGCAATAGGAAATATCACTTACTTGATTAGAGTTATTCAATTCTTTTTCAGGAATGCATTTCAAATACATAAACCAATCAAACAAAATTTCTAATCTGTGTGTTTCAAGAAGGCTTTATGAGTTTTCTAAATTACTATCTAATAACACAGAGTTTCTATAGCAACTGTGTTAAGAACACAGCACTTGTGTTCCAGCACTTGAAAAAAAGAGAAATGCTCCATAGGTACTCAAACACAGTTTAGAAATTAGATAATAACCTGTCTTTCAGTGAGTAGCATACCACAACATACACACAAGTAGAACTTCATACTGTCTTTCCTGAAGAATGATTATACCTATACTTATATCTATACCTATGTCGATATACAAATACATTTTCAAAGAAATTAGAGAAGTTGTACCTTATGGAAAACTGTATTTATTACTAAATAAGTGACTGCTGTTCTTCATCCCAAGTATCCCCACTGTTATTTACCTTTATTTAGACGACAAGATTATTGAATTCACTTGATTGGGTTTTTAAAGAAAATCTATTTAGAGATATTTTAGATTTACAATAAAATTCAGAGGAAGATACGCCCCGGCCAGTGTGAGGAACTCCGCCCATGGCAAAGGTCATGAGGAAGGAGGCTTGGCATACACAAAGGCGTGATCAAGCCTCAGGAAACCCCCTGTTCCCGAGCATCTACCCCAAAACCAGAGTCTGTTTTATGCTCTCACCTCCACCTCTGACTTTACGGGGGCTCTCCCCCATAAGCGTTTCTCTCGGAGAAGGAGTAGACGTGCAGCTCCAAGGCAATAAAAATTCCTGTGACAAGAGTGTTTCCACTGAAGGTTATCTAGCCCATCTGTATATGTTCGTCCGGCCACATGTGATTGTTTACAGCCTCCTGACCGTGAGAGGCACGAGATGTTTTAGATTTTACTAAAGGCAAATTCTTGTGGGAAGTTAGAAATTATTAGTATAGTGGGTTGGTTAGGAATTATATTGGTGAAGGGTTTTTTCATTTGTTGTGCCAATAATTACTACTAATTCCCTGCCCTGGGTGTGACAAGGGTGTCTCAGGTCAAACCTCTCTGCTGATAAACTAGCTTGTGTGACCGGATTATCCATACTCCTGCCACTACACACATGATTGCTTACTACCTCTCAACCATAAACAGCACAGAGAGTTTTGGAGGATTTTGAAAGTCTTAATTAGCATAGGGCTTTTCTCATTATTGAGTCAATGATTGCCGCCAGGCCTCCATATCCTTCAGTTCAGTTCAGTCGCTCAGTTGTGTCCGACTCTTTGCGACCCCATGAATCGCAGCACACCAGGCCTCCCTGTCCATCACCATCTCTCAGAGTTCACCCAGACTCACGTCCATCAAGTCCGTGATGCCATCCAGCCATCTCATCCTCGGTCGTCCCCTTCTCCTCCTGCCCCCAATCCCTCCCAGCATCAGAGTCTTTTCCAATGAGTCAACTCTTCACATGAGGTGGCCAAAGTACTGGAGTTTCAACTTCAGCATCATTCCTTCCAAAGAAATCCCAGGGCTGATCTCCTTCAGAATGGACTGGTTGGATCTCCTTGCAGTCCAAGGGACTCTCAAGAGTCTTCTCCAACACCACAGTTCTAAAGCATCAATTCTTCGGCACTCAGCCTTCTTCACAGTCCAACTCTCACATCCATACAGCCTTGACTAGACGGACCTTAGTCGGCCAAGTAATGTCTCTGCTTTTGAAAATGCTATCTAGGTTGGACATAACTTTTCTTCCAAGGAGTAAGCATCTTCTAATTTCGTGGCTGCAGTCACCATCAGCAGTGATTTTGGAGCCCAAAAAAATAAAGTCTGACACTGTTTCCACTGTTTCCACATCTATTTCCCATGAAGTGATGGGACCAGATGCCATGATCTTCGTTTTCTGAATGTTGAGCTTTAAGCCAACTTTTTCACTCTCCTCTTTCACTTTCATCAAGAGGCTTTTGAGCTCCTCTTCACTTTCTGCCATAAGGGTGGTGTCATCTGCATATCTGAGGTTATTGATATTTCTCCTGGCAATCTTGATTCCAGCTTGTGTTTCTTCCAATCCAGCATTTCTCATGATGTACTCTGCATATAAGTTAAATAAGCAGGGTGACAATATACAGCCTTGACGTACTCCTTTTCCTATTTGGAACCAGTCTGTTGTTCCACGTCCAGTTCTAACTGTTGCTTCGGGAATATATTAATCAATGTATTTGGGATAAAGAAAAGGAAATATAGTAGTTTTTGATGTTAGCAATACTAGACTTTTTGAGTTAGTGAATTTTCTCTTTTGATATAGATCACTGTACTTTGTTATAAATCACTGTGTCCTTGCTATGTAAAAATGTAACTTTATCACTATCTTAAGACTAAACGGATCTTAAGGGGAATATTGGTGAAAGGATTTTCATTTGTTGGGCTGATGTTTGCTGCTAAATCTCCATATTCCCTGCCCTTATAATGAATATAACTAGCATATAGGAGAAATAAGTATTAACCTTTAAGCATATAGGAGAAATAAGTATTAACCTTTTAGATTAATCATGTTAACCTTGGGTTAAATAAATTCCTTTCTTGATTGTAACTCACTACACCCTCACCCTATAGGAATGCAACTTTATTTGGAGGGTGGTGCCTGGTTTGAGAAAAAACACTCTTGGAAAAAATAAGTTTTTTGGTTATCAGAAAGAAAGGGTCATAAATGTCAGCAAGCCTCATGGCTAGAAGATGATGTAAAAACCCCTAAGACCTTTTTTCATACATTTATGTAAAGCACCTGATTTTAATAAAGGTCAGGACTGCTGACCCCCATGTGACTCTGTATTCATCCCTATGTGTAAAAAAAGGTATATAAGCAAACCTAAAAAATGAAGAAATGGGATCAGTTCCTGGAAAGACTCACTCCCCAATGTCGTTCTTTCTTGCTCCCTGGTTTTCTGGCTGAATTCCCATCTGGAGCATGGATGCTATTCCATGTGAACCAAGTTATTCAGCCTCTTTTTCTCCACTAATTTTCCTACTACACTATCTGTTTCTAATCTCTCTCTGTATCTGTAATTAAATATGTATTTTTCCAAGGATGCCGACTCCATCCCCACCTTTGAATCACCCTGGATCCACCGGGGCTAGACCCTGGCAAAGGTATAAACAGTTTTCATACACCCACTGACCTGACACTTGAATGTGCTGTACTGGGCTTAGTCACTCAGTCATGTCTGACTCTCTGCGACCCCATGGACTGTAGCTCACCAGGCTCCTCCATCCATGGGATTCTCCAGGCAAGAATACTGGAGTGGACTGCCATATCTTCCTCAAGGGGATCTTCCCAACCCAGGGACTGAACCCAGGTCTCCCACATTGCAAGTGGATTCTTTATCATCTGAGTCACCAGGGAAACCCAAGAATATTAGAGTGGGTAGCCTATCCCTTCTCTAGGAGATCTTCCGAACCCAGGAATCAAACTGGTGTCTCCTGCATTGTAGGTGGATTCTTTGACACACCATAATCACCCAAAGTGGATAATTCACATTACCATCCACTCTTGGTGTTGTATATTCTATGGGTTTGAACAAATGTATAATGACATGTATACCACCATCATATTATTATTATAGAGTATTTCCACTGCTCTAAAAATCTTCTGTTATCTGTCTATTCATCTGCCAACCACCACTAAGTCCAGCAACCATTTTTTTTTTTAATATCTATAAGGTTTTGCCTTTTCCAGAATGTCATACAGTTGGAACCATACAATATGTAGCCTTTTCACATTGGCTTCTCTCATTTAGTAATATACATTCAAGTTTCCTTCATGTCTTCTCATGCCTTTTTTTAAGCTCATTTATTTTCTATGCTGAATAACATTCCATTTCCTGATATACCACAGTTTATTTATCCATTCACCTGGTGAAGGATGTGTTGTTTGCTTCCTAGCTTTGGAAATCACGAATAAAGTTGCTAATAAACACCTATGTTCAAGTTTTTGTGTGGACACATTTTCAAGTCCTTTGGGTAAATACCAAGGAGTATGATTGCTGGATCCCATGGTAAGATTACCACTTAGCTAAAGAAACTGCCAAACCATCTCCAGAACAAATGGAACATTTTGCATTCCCATAAGTTAATAAGCAAGACAATTCCTGTTGCTTCACATTCTTACCAGCATTTGGTATTGTTAGTGTTCTGGATTTTGATCTTTCTAATCAGTGGTATTTCACTGTTGTTTTAATTTGCATTTTCCTATTAATATAGGACATGGAAGATTTTTTTCACATGTTTATTTGTCATTTGTATATTTTCCTTGGTGAGTTGTATGCTAAAGTCTTTCTCCTATCTATTCATCAGGTTGTTGGCTTTTTTTTAATTGCTGACTTTTACTATTTTTCTTTGCATATTGTGGATAGTAATAGTCTTTTATCAGATATTTTGAAATATTTTGAAAATATTTTCTCCTAGTCTGTGGCTTGTCTTCTCATCATCTTGAAAACACAGCAATTTGTAGGGGGAAAAAAAAGTGTTTAACTTACAGAAGCCCAGCTTATCAACTATTTCTTTCACAGATTATGCCTTTGGTGCTGTATCTAAAAAGTCATCATCATATCCAAGGCCATCTAGGTTCTCCCCCATGTTATCTACTAGGCATTTTATACTTCTGATATCTAACTTTAGTGTGTGAACAATTTGTGGTCAATTTTTGTATGGATCTGCAACACATTAAAATTTATAGACACAACAATAAAAAATTCATCCTTTCACGCTAGATAGTTTGGAAGAACTGCTATATTCTACTCAATTCAGTTCAGTTCAGTTCAGTCGCTCAGTTGTGTCCGACTCTTTGAGACACCATGGACTGCAGCATGCCAGGCCTCCCTCTCCATCACCAACTCCTAGAGTTTATTCAAATTCATATCCATTGAGTCAGTGATGCCATCCAACCATCTCATCCTCTGTTGTCCCCTTCTCTTCCAGCCTTCAATCTTTCCCATCATCAGGGTCTCTTCAAATGAGTCAGCTCTTTGCATCAGGTGGCCAAAGTATTGGAGTTTCAGCTTCAACATCACTCTTTCCAATGAATACTCAGGAATGATTTCCTTTAGGATTGACTGGTTAGATCTCCTTGCAGTCCAAGGGACTCTCGTGAGTCTTCTCCAACACCACAGTTCAAAAGCATCAATTCTTCGGCACTCAGCTTTCTTTATAGTCCAACTATCACATCCATACGTGACTACCAGAAAAACCATAGCCTTGACTAGATGGACCTTTGTTGGCAAAGTAATGTCTCTGCTTTTTAATATGCTGTCTAGGTTGGTCATAACTTTTCTTCCAAGGAGCAAGATCTTCTTTTTTTTTTTAATTGGCTTTGTCTATCTCACAAAGCCTCCAAAAATTATGAGCCACATAGCCTCTCTTTCCCCAGAGGCTTAACTGCTTTTCATGGCTGCAGTCATCATTTGCAACTGATTTTGGAGCCCTAAAAAACAAAGTTTCTCACTACTTCCACTGTTTCTTTATCTATTTGACATGAAGTGATGGGACCAGATGCCATGATCTTAGTTTTCTGAATGTTGAGCATTAAGCCAACTTTTTCACTCTCATCTTTCACTTTCATCAAGAGGCTTTTTAGCTCCTCTTCACTTTCTGCCATAAGGGTGGTGTCATCTGCATATCTGAGGTTATTGATATTTCTCCCAGCAATCTTGATTTGAGCTTGTGCTTCTTCCAGCCCAGTGTTTCTCATGATGTACTCTGCATATAAGTTAAACAAGCAGGGTGACAATATACAGGCCTGACGTACTCCTTTCCCTATTTGGAAGCAGTCTGTTGTTCCATGTCCAGTTCTAACGGTTGGTTTCTGACCTGCATACAGATTTCTCAGGAGGCAAGTCAGGTGGTCTGGTGTTCCCATCTCTTTCAGAATTTTCCACAGCTTGCTGTGATGCACACAGTCAAAGGCTTTGACGTAGTGATAAAGCAGAAATAGATGTTTTTCTGGAACTCTCTATAGAATAGTACTTGGCACTAATCCCATTTTCCCCTCTTTCTATTAAGGCCCTTTTGTTTAAGTAATTTGAAGACTTCATAAATTACCTATTCATTGCAGTCACTGTCAGTGTTGCATACTCACCTGTTTGTCTGTTGATGCCTTTATTTGACCACTTTCCCCATGCCCTCACCACATATGCCAATAGCCCCTAGTAGAGGAAGGAAGATCTCTTTGTTTTGATGGTCTAGATAAGTAAAGTTGAATTATGTTCTTAAGCATCTCTAACAGATATTTTGTCTGTCTACCATTCCCACAATTCTTTCTGTGGCCTCATTTTCCTGGACTCTGACTGGTATGCATGAAGGCAGATGAGCTGTCTACTTAACAGCTTCACTCATTTTGCCCATGCAGCTTTGGCTTCCACACTCTTTTCTTCATTGTTTATCTTCACTGTCTTTCACTCTCCCTGATCAACTCAATGATCATATATACAAATATTAGTGAACATTGTTGTTAAAAACTAAATTATAACTATTTAAAATATTTTATACCTAGTTTGAATTCAATGTCATTGAGTACTGAATACTAGCTTTGAAAACTGAAATACATATACTCAGAAATCTATGTCTGCTGAAAAAATATATTCAAGGCATCTCAAAGCTTCAACTTTTATTAAAATGAAATATAATTTAACTGTAAGGGCAATTTAATACTTTCATCTTATTTTATTTCAAATATTTGACATTGTCATAAATCCAAATGAAGATATCAAAACTATGATTGTGTACTGAAAATCTCACATATCTACTGACTTTTCTAAGTTTTTTTAGGTTAGAATCAAAACTCTAAGGATCTAGATCATTCTAAATACACTCTAATGAGGTAAAAGAAAAAAGAAGTATACTAGTTTGTCACCATTTCAGAACTGTAACACATAGAGATCCATATGACTATATACTATGTCAGACTTTAATTATAAAATACCTATTAAATATTTTAATTTACATTTTGCATTAACTAATTCATAGAAATTTAAAACTTGGGAGAAAACTGTAGATCTTAAAGTATACCCATGATAATACAGTAACTTTTTAAGCAAAGGCATTGGGTCATCCAAGACTCTAGGATAAAGAATTGGAAACCAGCAAACTGTTAAAAGTGTTACCACTGTGAGCTAGGATTTCAATATATACAAGGTCTTTAATGACTCCCTGCACTATTGGACTTTCCAGCCGTATTCATATACAGAGATCAGCATATTCCCATGGTATCACCTTAAAAATAAAAAATGTATATAATTGATATAATTGCACTCAATATGCCAGCAAATTTATAAAACAGCAAAGGCCACAGGACTGGAGAAAGTGAGTTTACATTCCAGTCCATAAGAAAGGCAAAGCCAAAAATGCTCAAGCTACCACACAATTGTACTCATCTCACATACTAGTAGAGTAATGCTCAAAATTCTCCAAGCCAGGTTTTAATAGTATGTGAACAGTGAACTTCCAGATATTCAAGCTGATTTTAGAAAAGGCAGAGGAACCAGAGATCAAATTGCCAACATCCGATGGATCATTGAAAAAGCAAAGAGTTCCAGAAAAACATCTACTTCTGCTTTATTGACTATGCCAAAGCCTTTGAATGTGTGGATCACAATAAACGGTGAAAAATTCTGAAAAAGATGGGATACCAGACCACTTGACCTGCCTCTTGAGAAATCTGTATGCAGGTCAGGAAGCAACAGTTAGAACTGGACATGGAACAACAGACTGGTTCCAAATAGGAAAAGGAGTACGCCAAGGCTGTATACTGTCACCCTGATTATTTAACTTATATGCAGAGTACATCATGAGAAACGCTGGGCTGGAAGAAGCACAAGCTGGAATCAAGATTGCCAGGAGAAATATCAATAACCTCAGATATGCAGGGAGAAGGAAATGGCAACTGACTCCAGAACTCTTTAGAAAATCCCATGGACGGAGGAGCCTAGTAGGCTACAGTCCATGGGGTCTCAAAGAGTTGGACATGACTGAGCGACTTCATTTTCTTTTTTCACTTCCATGCATTGGAGAAGGAAATGGCAACCAACTCCAGTATTCTTACTGGAGAATCCCAGGGACAGAGGAGCCTGGTGGGCTGCTATCTATGGGGTCGCAAAGAGTCGGATACGACTGATGCAACTGAGCACCAGCAACAGCAGATATGCAGATAACATCACCCCTATGGCAGAAAGAGAAGAAAAACTAAAGAACCTCTTGATGAAAATGAAAAAAAGAGAGTGAAAAAGTTGGCTTAAAGCTCAACATTAAGAAAACTAAGATCCTGGCATCTGGTCCCATCATTTCATGGCAAATAGATGGGGGGACAGTGGAGACAGTGGCTGAGTTTATTTTTTGGGCTCCAAAATCACTGAAGATGGTGAGTGCAGCCATGAAATTAAAGCTTACTCCTTGGAAGGAAAGTCATGACCAACCTAGACAGCATATTAAAAAGCAGAGACATTACTTAGCCAACAAAGGTCCACCTAGTCAAGGCCACAATTTTTCCAGTAGTCATGTATGCATGTTAAGAGTTGGACTGTAAAGAAAACTGAGCACAGAGGAATTGATGCTTTTGCACTGTGGTGTTGGAGAAGACTGTTGAGAGTCCCCTGGACTGCAAGGAGTTCCAACCAGTCCATCCTAAAGGATATCAGGCATGGTGTTCATTGGAAGGACTGATGCTAAAGCTGAAACTCCAATACTTTGGCCACCTGATGCGAAGAGATGACTCATCTGAAAAGACCCTGATGCTGGGAAAGGTTGAGGGCAGGAGGAGAAGGGGACAACAGAGGATGAGATTATTGTATGACATCATTGACCCAATGGACATGAGTTTGGGTGAACTCCAGGAGTTGGTGATGAACAGGGAGGCCTGGTTTGCTGTGGTTCATGGAGTCTCAAAGAGTTGGACACAACTGAGCAACTGAACTGAACTGAACTGAAAACTGATAGTATTATTAGATATCACATTGTGAGCAATAAAAAATATTATTCAGTATTTCAGTGAGTTTTCCTGATGAGTATTAAAGAGGTACCTATTTTGGAAGTAGGTTCTCTTCTTTTGCTAAAGAGTTGCTGTCTAAGTCTTGCTGAGTATTACTATGAGATTTCTGTACCTGAATATCTTCCCTCTTTTCAATTGAACTACTTATGTTTAGGGTCATGTAAATGTTCAGTGTGCCAATAGGAAAAAGCAATTAAAAAAATCTGATCCTGTGCTTTTCTGAGAAAAAATTTTTGCTTTCTGATTTAATCATATAAAACATTTTCATTCATCTTACAGACTAATATAATTAACTGAAGTTGAGCCACCAAAATCAACTTTCAGTTCAGTTCAGTTCAGTTCAGTCACTCAGTCTTGTCTGACTCTTTGCGACTCCATGAATCGCAACATGCCAGGCCACCCTGTCCATCACAAGCTCCCGGAAACTTTGCAGTAACACAAATTATCAGTGTTTGATCATGTATACCGACCACTTGGAGGAAGGTCAAATCTCTTGTTAGGCAATGGTGTTGAGCTCCAGTAAGGTCTCATAAATTCTCATCCAGCCCTGTGTTTGGATTGTACTCATGATACTGGATGGGGGAGCCTGGTGGGCTGCCATCTATAGGGTTGCACAGAGTCGGACACGACTGAAGTGACTTAGCAGCAGCAGCAGCAGCAGCATGATACTGAAAATATTTGCATCTGGCTGGTAAATGTCCTCTTATGTTATTTGCATTTACTTAGCTGGTAATTTTGAATTTTTCTCCAAAGTTTGAGAAATATTTGCTTTCCCTGAACAATAGTCAAATGTCTTTCTTTTTCGTGGGTGTATATTTTTCCTATTCTTTCTTCCCATGACTTCAACATTTTCAAGTAACTGAGCTGTCAAAATGATGGGACTTTTCACAAAATACTTCTAATATGGAGACCATCATGTATAAAAATCAACTTCTATCTCTACCCCAATCTTTGATTTTTTTCCATTGAGATTTCTTTGTTTAATTAACCTCTCAAATAACATATTTATGTATCTATAACTTCTCATTTCAGATATGGAAGTTTTTAAAAAGAAGTTTAACAGGACTGGAATGGGTCAGTTTTCATTCCAATTCCAAAGAAAGGCAATGCCAAAGAATGCTCCAACTACCGCACAATTGCACTCATCTCACACGCTAGTAAAGTAATGCTCAAAATTCTCCAAGCCAGGCTTCAGCAATACGTGAACTGTGAGCTTCCAGATGTTCAAGCTGGTTTTAGAAAAGGCAGGGGAACCAGAGATCAAATTGCCAACATCCGCTGGATCATGGAAAAAGCAAGAGAGTTCCAGAAAAACATCTATTTCTGCTTTATTGACTATGCCAAAGCCTTTGATGATGTGGATCACAATAAATTGGAAAATTCTGAAAGAGATGGGAATACCAGAGCACCTGACGTACCTCGTGAGAAACCTATATGCAGGTCAGGAAGCAACAGTTAGAACTGGACATGGAACAACAGACTGGTTCCAAATAGGAAAAGGAGTATGTCAAGGATATATATTGACACCTTGCTTATTTAACTTATATGCAGAGTACATCATGAGAAATGCTGGGCTGGAAGAAGCACAAACTGGAATCAAGATTGCAGGGAGAATATCAATAACCTCAGATATGCAGATGACACCACTCTTATGGCAGAAAGTGAAAAGGAACTAAAAAGCCTCTTGCGAAAGTGAGAGAGGAGAGTGAAAAAGTTGGCTTAAGGCTCAACATTCAGAAAACTAAGATCATGGCATCTGGTCCCATCACTTCATGGCAAAAAGATGGGGGAAACAGTGGAAACAGTGTCAGACTATTTTTAGGGGCTCCAAAATCACTGAAGATGTGACTGCAGCCATGAAATTAAAAGATGCTTGTTCCTTGTGAGGAAAGCTATGACCAACCTAGATACCATATTAAAAAGCAGAGACATCACTTTGTCAACAAAGGTCTATCTAGTCAAAGCTATGGTTTTTCCAGTAGTCATGTATGGATGTGAGAGTTGGACCATAAAGAAAACTGAGCACTGAAGAGTTGATGCTTTTGAACTGTGGTGTTTGAAAAGACTCTTGAGAGTCCCTTGGACTGCAAGGAGATCCAACCAGTCCATCCTAAAAGAAATCAGTGCTGAATGTTCATTGGAACATGATGCTAAAGCTGAAACTCAGTTCATTGGAACTGATGCTAAAGCTGAAACTCCAATACTTTTTTCTCCTGATGTGAAGAACTGACTCATTTGAAAGACCCTGATGTTGGGAAAGATTAAAGGCAGGAGGAGAAGATGACGACAGAGGATGAGATGGTTGGATGACAACACTGACTCAATGGACATGAGTTTGAGCAAGCTCTGGGTGTTGTTGATGGACAGGGAGGCCTGGTGTGCTGCAGTCCATGGGGTTTCAAAGAGTCTGACACAACTGAGCAACTGAAGTGAACTGAAACTACATTTGAAGACTCTGAGGTCACAATTTAAAGTCTAAGGCCTTTGACTTCTACAATCTATATGGTGTAATTTCTTCATTCCTGATATTTTCTGTTACATATTCAATTTAGTACACAATGAAACTATAGTTTTCATGGTGCATCATGTGCCCTCTGAATTTTTAGTTGCATTTCCATAGTGTATATGATTCATGACCAAGGCAGAGGAAAATTGTTGTTATGAAAATTGATGCCTATGGCAAGTTTCTATATTTCCTCCCTGGGTCCTCATTCTGCAAATTATTTGCAAATATTTAACTCACGTTATTGGAACCAAAACTGGTATTTGAACATGATTGCCCGAATTAAACCAAGTATTTTCTTGTGAGCTTTCTGAAAGAGTGCAATAACATGTTGAGGAGAACAACATAACCCTGAAGTGCCCAGCCCTCTGTAACACATATTCATTTTAAATGAATTTCTATTGGAAATTTAGAAGTATTTCCTTAAATACTAAACCATAGTGGAATAGCACACTCTCTTATAAAAATCGTTATGTGGTTAGGTATTTCACTAAATAGCCCGGCACATAGTTTGATACAAAATATAGTCCATCTGTTTAATAGATTTATAATACACTTGAGAGTTTAGCAATTTAGCTAAACCATAACATGTTTATGCTAAGTTTCAAGTTAACCTTTTAAATAGTAAGAGAGCAAGGAGGATGGAAGCAAAAATCACTGCCAGGCTCAAGACATTGTCAGGAAGTCATCAAACAACAACAAGAGATTAAAGATAGTTTTCAGTTTAAAGATTATAAGCTCAAATGCCCATGAGAATCAATCCACAGCTTAAGTGGAAGCAGCATTCTTAAGTAAGTGAAGTACATGCATATGTCCTAACATGGAAAGGGCCTCTCAGTTTGAGAGGATTCTGCATGAAAGGTGACCGACAGATAGCAGATATCCCAATTTTTATGAGAACCAGAAATTCTCAATTCTGTATTAAAGATGCAGATTTTAAAATGTTAAAAACAATTTTGGTATCTTTAACACTGGACAGGACAGGGAGAAAACATTCCACAGTTTTAAATCTACCACTGCTACTAATGTGAAATATCTGATTTAAATATACAGCTATTTAGAGAAGAGTAGAAATTACTGTTTCAAATAGTTTCAGTCAATAAAAGTATCATAAGCTTAGATAAGGAGAATATTGAATATTTGGAGGAAAAAAATACCAATTTGGCTAGTTGGCTACTTTGATGAAAATAAAAATATATTTTAATTGTGAGAATGGGGATTGCAGTACTATACTTTTATTGATTTCTGGGCCAAACAGAACTGATAAAGGAGGCAGTGGCCAAGAGCTGAAATAATATTTTCTAAAAATTTAGTTTAGAAATAAATATGAGATTGCCAACAGAATTTTATAACTGGTATGTGTGCTCCAAAATGCACAAAGAAAATTTAGTTTAAAAAAATAAACATGTTTTCTCTTTATTCTACTTGAAATCCATTGGTTAATACTATGTTGCAGAGAACCTTATTAAAGATATGTAAATAAAACTTTTCAGAAGGATTAATTACGTGACTTCTGATCTTACCTGTATGTCATGGTGATGAATGGGGTTATCCATCCAACTACTTGTATGATCATCATGTTTTTTAACAAAGTTCTCTTTGGTTTTCAAGTTAATTTTTGCAGACAAACTTACTTTTTGTTTTTCAAGATGGCACACTCTAACTATAAAAATATTTTACATTAAAAATCCTCAGAGAGCTTTTTACCATTCTTTTGGCATCTGGCTGAAAGAAATAATAAAAAATGGGGTTAAAACTGCAAAGTATAACCAGAAAATAGTCATTTAGACTAAAGGTGTTCATTATCTTGTGTTTGGTTTCATTTAGTACATATTACTCCTTATATCCGTTACCTTAAAATGTTTATATGAGTATTGACCCAGATAATCATGATGACGTGATCACTAATCTAGAGCCAGACATCTTGGAATGTGAAGTCAAGTTGGCCTTAGAAAGCATCACTACGAACAAAGCTAGTGGAGGTGATGGAATCCCAGTTGAGCTGTTTCAAATCCTGAAAGATGATGCTGTGAAAGTGCTGCACTCAATCTGCCAGCAAATTTGGAAAACTCGGCAGTGGCCACAGGACTGGAAAAGGTCAGTTTTCATTTCAATTCCAAAGAAAGGCAATGCAAAAGAATGCTCCAACTACCGCACAATTGCACTCATCTCACATGCTAGTAAAGTAATGCTCAAAATCCTCCAAGCCAGGCTTCAGCAATACGTGAACCGTGAACTCCCTGATGTTCAAGCTGGCTTTAGAAAAGGCAGAGGAACCAGAGATCAAATTGCCAACATCCGCTGGATCATGGAAAAAGCAAGAGAGTTCCAGAAAAACATCTACTTCTGCTTTATCGACTATGCCAAAGCCTTTGACTGTGTGGATCACAATAAACTGTGGAAAATTCTGAAAGAGATGGGAATACCAGACCACCTAACCTGCCTCTTGAGAAATCTGTATGCAGGTCAGGAAGCAACAGTTAGGACTGGACATGGAACAACAGACTGGTTCCAAATAGGAAAAGGAGTGCGTCAAGGCTGTATATTGTCACC
>SJYT01014346.1:57764-75607 GCA_006410635.1 Cephalophus harveyi
TAAAAATGTCACTATAAAGCTGAATAAAGAATATCTGTTTCCTATTAAAACTAAACTTAGAAGTAGTAAAAATATAGCAAATTTTTTTTCTTTTGAATTCTAACTCAGTCTAGCAAATTTGGTTGAGGTAATAGAGCTTATGAAATTATCTACATCAGTATGAGTTTATCTAAGCACACAAATACAATGTTAAACGTAGCTTCTGTCATCATCTAGAAAAATGACAAAATCCCTATATGGCAGAAGAGTTTCCAAAATTTGACTAGGTAAGAAAACTTTGATTTTGTGTTTAATACATCCTTTCATTTATATAAGCAATCAAAGGGGAAGAATTTTTTTAAATTTTCCATAATATACTAATCTTAGAAATAAAATTATACTTCTTGAGGGCTGACCATTTTAAAAAGAATATATGATAAACAAAATATTGATTTTTTGATTTAGGGTTTGGTTATTTATACTAATAATCTGATACTACCAGAATCTCATCAATATCCTATCAGTAACAATTGGGTATTTAAGATCCAAGATCTACTATTTTGGTCACTTCCTGTCTCTTTTTCCTTCCTATCATCCCTTCCTCTTTCCTCCTCTCTCCTGCCATCTCCTCCACTTTTTTTTTCCTTTACTCCGTCTCTCTGTCTGACTGCAGTTGAGACTCTTTATCTGCTATTTCTCCTAATTTAACTTGGGAGCCTAATCTCTGTGCACATGTTGAATTTCTCATGGCTCAATTGTGAGCCTTCTCTGTAAAGCCTTAAAGAGATACAAAAACACTTTTACCTTTCTTTCAATAGATTTTTCCTAACTCTGAGGTAAGAGACATTGCATTTGTTCAATTATTTAAATACGTATCTGCTCTTATCCCCTGTCCAAGAAACACCCTGGAAGGCAGGCCTCATGTTCTGGCTATCATTGTATCATTAGTTTTAGCACAATTTGTGAAACACAGATAATCTGTAATGAGAGCTTGTTTAGTAGATGGATACTTATATTTTTAGGCCATTTTTTCCACTAGTGGTTCAAATAAGCTAACCTTATTCTCTGTGGGAAACCTCAAAGAGGAAAAACAGAATATATAGACTAGAAACTGCACTTTCCCCTTTCCAGATGCCCGGTCCAAAGGGAAGATAACATAACTAGGAGATGCTTTCCAATATATAATCTTGCACCTTTGCATCAAGAATCTCAGAGTTCTCCCATTTGTCTTCCCCACCAGAAAACCTTGGGAAACTCTCAAATGCCATGAGTGAATCAGGGAATATCCTGAATTATGTTTGCCTTTTTCCACTTATCTTTTGACATAGGTAAAATGCTAGACCATGCAATGATAATAAGTATAGTTACTACAATAGCAACAAAAGCAACTAAACAATAACACAATTCATTGATTCAGTTCAGTTCAGTTCAGTCGCTCAGTCGTGTCCGACTCTTTGCAACACCATGAATCGTAGCACGCCAGGCCTCCCTGTTCATTGATGGCCTTTCATAAATAAAACTGCTGGAAGACACTAAGCATTTATAGGGATTACCATTTAGTTTTCTTTGTGGGTATGTAAATCCCATTTTTGAGCAAAACACTTGACAGCTCTGCGTAAGTACCAACTTTTACATGGTTAATTTATAAGAAACACTTCAAAGCATCTAAATGGCCTTATTTGAAAATACTGGGCAATAAACACATTCCTAAAATTCATATTCCAAAGGTAAATAAAATAGTTTTGTCCATCATTATCAGAGAAGAATATTAGGAAGTGAGAGTAGGATCAGAAGGAAACATATCAATGGGATTCTATTTATCAGTGATTTGCTACCTGCCAGACAATGTACTAAGCCTTTAAAGATTTCTCACATATATACCACTTCATACTCAATGAAGAAATATTGCTATTATGCCCCCTTCACATAAGAGAAAATACATAAGAAAGGCCAAGTAACTTTTACATTGTGACTCAGCAAGTAAATGTCTGGATTAGATTCAAACCCAGTTCTGTCTGCCTGATTTAAAAGACCAGGCTATTAATTATTAACTCGTCTACTTTTCAAAGTAAGATGCTTTCTTCACCCCTATGCCAGAAGTATTTGCTCTACATTTTCACCCTCACTGGGAATTTGGCTGTTCTTCTAGATTTATTAGTTAGTTGCTTTAAAAGGAAAGTAGGTTAAGGATTTGAAAAGTAATTGCAATTTTGTGAAGGACAGAGAAATATCTCTGTTGGAAAGAAGATAAGAATATCTAAAGATCTCTTTTTCCCATCTTATTTATTAAGGAAAGTTTCTATAAATGAAGAGAAAAAAAATCTAGAAATAACTACTGCTATATGTTGATCACTTTCTGAGTATAAATCATCGTTAAGTACTTTACATACATTATCATGCTCATGCTTAGTTGTTCAGTCATGTCCGACTCTTTGGGAACCTCTGGACCATAGCCTGCCAGACTTCTCTGTCCATGGGATTCTCCAGGCAAGAATACTGGAGTGAGTTGCCATTTCCTTCTCCGGGGGATCTTCCTGACCCAGGGATCGAGCCTGCATCTCCTGTGTCTCCTGCACTGGCAGGAGGATTCTTTACCACCGGGTCACCTGAGAATATTACACCTAATTGTTAAAACTCTGCCTCAAATGAAATGCTAGTTTCTTGCTTTACAAATGAGGGAAACTGGGACACAGAGAGATTAACTGCTGAATGATTGCACAGCTAGGACTTGTAGTTGTCAGGTCTTATACATAAACACATATAAAGAATAAAATGCCTTTTAGCAAAATGGAGAAAGAGAGAGAGACAATACTGAGAGATAAAAGAATCTTATGTGCAAATAAAAGAAATGGCATCATTAGCATAAGACAATGCTGTAGAAATGAAGATATTTTCCCTTTAGGATTATGAATTTAGAGTTTCTACAGATGAGGCAATAACCCATTTTAAAGGATGGTATTAATTTATTCCCCTTCATGGATCACAGCCTTGTCATGGTGGAGGGGCTTGTATAACTCAAGCTATGACCCATGCTGTGCAGGGCCACCTAAGACAGGTGAGTCATGGTGAAGAGTCCTGACACACTGTGGTTCACCAAAGGAGGGAATGGCAACCCGCTCCAGTATTCTTGCCATGAAAACCCCATGAACAGTATGAAAAGGCAGAAAGACAGGACTCTGGAAGATAAGTCCCCCTCCCCCAGGATGGAAGATGTCCGATATGCTACTGGAGGAGAGGGGAGGGCAATTACTAATGTAGCAAGAAAGAAACACCAGCAAGAAAGCAGCAGCTGGCCCAGTGCAGCAATGACCCTCGCCTGTGGCTGTGTCTGGTGGTGAAAGGAAAGTCTGATGCTGTAAAGAACAATATGTATAGAAACCTGGAATGTTAGGTCTGTGAATCAAAGTAAATTGGTTGTAGTCAAGCAGGAGATGGCAAGAATGAACATGGACATCTTAGAACTCAGTGTACTAAAATGGAGAGGATTGGGCGTATTTAACTCAGATGACCATCATATCTACTACTGTGGGCAAGAATCCCTTAGAAGGAATGGAGTAGTCCTCATAGACAACAAAAGAGTCCACATGCAGTAATTGGATGCAGCCTCAACAATGACAGAATGATCTCAGATCATTTCCATGAAAAAAATTCAACATCACAATAATCCAAGTTTACGCCCCAACCACTGATGCTGAAGAAGCTGAAGCTGCCCAGTACTATGAAGACCTACAACACGTTCTAGAGCTAACAACAAAAAAAGATATCCTTTTCATCATAGGAAATTGGAATGCTAAAGTAAGAAGTCAAGAGTTTCCCAGAATAACAGGGGAGTTTGGCTTGGAATACAAAATAAAGCAGGTCAGAGGCTAACAGAGTTTTGTCAGGAGAATGTGCTGGTCATAGCAAACAATGTTTTCCAACAACCCAAGGGACAGTTCTATATAGACATCATCATATGGTTAATACTGAAATCAGATTGAATATATTCTTTGCAGCCAGAGATTAAGAAACTCTGTACAGTCAACAAAAGTAAGACCTAAGGCTGACTGTGGCTCAGATCATGAGTTCCTTCTTGCCAAATTCAGATTTAAATGGAAGAAAGTAGGGAAAATGAATAGGTCATTCAGGTATGACCTAAATAAACTCCTATGATTATACAGTGGAGGTGATGAATAGACTCAAGCATTTAGATCTGATACAGTTCCCGAAGAACTATGGACGGAAGTTCCTAACATTGTACAGGAAGCAGTGACCAAAACCATCCCCAAGAAAAAGAACTGTAAGAAGGCAAAGTGGTTGTCTGAGGAGGTTTTACAAATAGCTGAGGAAAGAAGAGAAGCAAAGGCAAGGAAGAAAGGTAAGATAAAACCAAAAGAATGCAGAGTGTCAGAGGACAGCAAGGAGAGATGTCTGTGTGCTTAGTCTCTCAGTCGTGCATGACTCTTGGCTACCCTTTGATTGCAGCCCGCCAGGCCTCTCTGTCCATGGGGTTTTTCAGGTAAGAATACCAGAGTGGGTTGCTATTTCATTCTCTAGGGTATCTTCCCAACCCAAGAATCAAACATGCATCACCTGCATTGCAGGTAGATTCTTTACTTACTGAGCCATTTAATACCACAAGGAGAGATAAGAAGGCCTTCTTTAATGAACAAGCCAAAGAGATAGGGGAAAACAATAGAGTGAGAGAAAGACCAGAGATCTCTTTCAGGACACTGGAGACGTCATGTTTCGCAAGAACATTTCATGCAAGATGGGCACGATAATGGACAGAAAAGGTAAGGACCTAACAAAAACAGAAAAGCTTAAGAGGTGGCAAAAATATACAGAAGAACTATACAGAAAAGGTCTTAATAACCTAGATAACCACAATAGTGTGGTCACTCACCTAGAGCCAGACATTCTGGAGTATGAAGTCAAGTGGGCATTAGGAAGTATTACTACAAACAAAGGTAGTAGAAGTAATGAAATTCCAACTGAGCTATTTAAATTCCTAAAAGATGATGCTTTTAAAGTGCTGCACGCAATATGTCATAATTTTGGAAATCTCTTTAGTGGCCACAGGACTGGAAAAAGTCAGCCTTCATTCCAATCCCAAAGTAGGGTAATGTCAAAGAATGTTCAAACTACTGTACAATTCTATTCATTTCATGCTAGCAAGGTTATGGTCAAAATCCTTCAAGCTAGGTTTCAGCTGTATGTGAACCATGAAATTCCAGCTGTACTAATGGGGTTTTGAAAGGCAGAGGAACCATATATCAAATTACCAACATATATTGGATCATGGAGAAAGAAAGGGAGTTGCAGTTAAACATTTACTTCTGCTTACTGACAATCCTAAAGCCTTTGGGTTGTGTGTCGACCACAACAAACTGCAGAAAATTCTTAAAGGGATGGGAGTACTAGACCACCTTACTTGTCTCCTGAAAAACCTGTATGCAAATCAAGAACTGGACATTGGAACAATGAACTGGTTCAAAACTGGAAAAGGAGTATGACAAGGCTGTATCTTGTCACTCTGCATACTTAACTTACATGCAGAATACACTGTGCAAAATTCCAGGCTGGATAAATCATAAGCTAGAATCAGGATTGCAGGGAGAAATATCAATAACCTCAGATATGCAAATGATACCACTCTAATGGCAGAAAGTAAAGAGGAACTAAAGAGCCTGTTGATGAGGGTGAAATAAAAGAGTGAGAAAGCTGGCTTGAAATTCAACATGAAAACTAAGATCATGGCATCTGGTCCCATCACTTCATAGCAAATGCATGGAGAAAAAGTCAAAGCAGTGATATATTTTCTTGGTCTCCAAAATCACTGTGTACTTTAACAGCAGCCACAAAATTAAGACACTTACTCTTTGGGAGGAAAACCAGGATAAATTTAGATGGCAGATAGATTAAAAAGCAGAGACATAACGATAGAATCCCCTCTAGTCAAAGCTATGGTTTTTCCAGTAGTTGTGTACAGATGTGAGTTGGATCATAAAGAAGGCTGAGCACTGATGAATTTTTACTTTTGAAGTGTGGTGCTGGAGAAGACTCTTGAGAGTTCCCTGGATGGCAAGGAGATCAAATCAGTGAATGCTAAAGGAAATCAACTCTGAATATTCATTGGAAGGACTTATATTGAAGCTGAATCTCCAATTCTTGGCCACCTGATGGGAAGAGTGCCTCATTGGAAAAGACTCAGATGCTGGGAAAGATTGAAGACAAAAGGAAAACTGGGCAGAGAGGATGAGACGGTCAGATAGTCAGGGACTCACCAGACATGAATCTGAGCAAATTCTTGGAGACAGTGGAGGACAGAGGAGCTTGGAATTCTACAGTCCATGGGGTCGCAAAGAGCTGGACATGACTTAGCAACTGAACATCAAGGACACAGTGACCACAGAATCTCCTGAGGATTGTTGAAACCACACTGAGTGCTGGGCCCCATCCTCTACGTGCTTGATGCACTAGGTCTCGCATATAGAATCTGCATTTTTAAAAACTTTGCTGGATATGCTGATGCTGTTGCTCTGAAGATGATGCTTTGAGAACCACTGCCCTAGGATAACGCTTCCCACCTCAGTCATCATGCAGTTATGATGTACTGTGTCTATCATCCAAATTCTGTTATATAATGAAGATGAGTTTTACTTTAAATCACTCCTATAAATGTTGCCTGGCTGGCTATAGTCCATGGAGTCACAAAGAGTTGAAAACAACTTAGCAACTGAACAACTAATTTACCAACTGATAGTTTACTATCAGCTAGTAAACATTTAGATCCTATTTGTTTATGACCTAATCTCCATTCTTACAAGAACCTTGTGAGATAGGTAAGCTATACATTTCTAACTCTGGATTATAGATGATGTGAGAGACTTAGTTTCAAGATCTTACCAAGAGGAACACAGTTAATTGGTGAAAAGAATAAGAATTCAAATGCATCTCTGGTTACTATCTTGCCCTAGGCTCTTATTAAAAGACAATCTTCTGTTAATGTGATCCTATTAATAACATCCTATGAGTTGAATGCAATTTCCACTTAAGACAACTCTCACCAAAAACAAACAAACAAAAAACAGATTTGTGGACTAAATAGACTGTCTAGCCCCAACTAACTTTAGTCCTATCCAAGAGTTGTCAAAGACACTAAAACCATGTGACAAGACAATAGCTCTATCAGTTGGAAATCACTGAGAAGCTGAGGAGAAATAGCTGAATGATCTTGCAAACCTGGAGAACACTGCTTATTACCGAAGCATATTCATCAATAGTTTGCTACTTCTAGACCACCCCTTAGTCCTCTCTGAGTTCCAGTGACTGTGATATCAGATCTCAATCACTAAACTTAAAAACTGAAGACTACTATAAGTGCAACTAGTTGTGGCTGAGATAAACAGAAACTTAACTATGTTTCTGACAGCTTATTGCTCTCTCAGGGGAACATAAAAATCAATAATTCAGTATGCATTCTATAGTCCTTTAGAATTTTTATTTGATGAAAAAGTGCAGACTGAGACATGGGCAAATTAAGGGAGATTCATATTCTGACATGCAAATATAATGCTAAAATGTCAATTAACAGATCAATGCCAACAAGAGGGAGCTCTCTAGGGAAGAACTATAGGAATTTGCAATATTTTCCAATAGTGACTGGGCTCATGACATAGAAGCCACTCTTTTCATATTTGTGGATGACAGATTTAGGAGGATTATCTAACAGTGGCAGAGTTCAAAAATTTTGATAGGCTAGAATGATGAGCTGAAACCAATAAAGAAGAATTTGACATAAATAAATATAAGATTCTCCATTCATATTAAAAACAGTTTACATAAACCCATATTCAGAAAGTTCTATCATGAAAGCAACTCAGTAAAAAAGACTGGATTTTTAAATTGGTGACAGTCAATGTGAGACAGAAATTTAGAAAAATTAATTAATCCTAGGCTGCTTTTTATAAGGCTGTGGCACTAGTGGTGAAGAATACCCCTGCTAATGCAGGAGACATAAGAGACAGGGGTTCAATCCCTGGGTCGGGAAGATCCCATTTGCAAACCACTCCAGTATTCTTGCCTGGGAAATCCTAAGAACAAAGGAGCCTGGTGGGCTACAGTCCGTGGGGTCACAAAAAATTGGACATGGCTGAGCACCCACACACACATACACAGGCTGCTTTAACAGCTCTGTTAAATGTATGAAATTCTAATATGGCAATGTTTTTCAAAGTGGGAGTCAAGATCCATTATTGAGTCTTGAATCAATTACTGGGTCCTAATTACCCTGATGGCTCAGACAATAAAGATTCCACCTGCAATGCAGGAGACCTCAATTCGATCCCTGGGTTGGAAAGATTCCCTGGAGGAGGGCATGGCAACCCACCCCAGTATTCTTGCCAGGAGAGTCCCTATGGACAGAGGAACCTGGTGGTCTATAGTCCATGGGGTTGCAAAGAGTCAGACATGACTGAATGACTAAGCACGCAAAGAGCAACTTATTTTATTTTTACAACTCAAAGAAGATAATAGGATAGAATTGGATGGCTGAACTAAAATATACAAGATGCTATTGTTTATACAAAGGAATAATACAGAGACAGAGGGACAGATTAGATTATTAGCTCCATGGGGGCAAGAATTTACTGCTTCAATTATTTTTGAATCCCCACTAACTAGACATAGAAGACTGAATAACACATGAATGTCATGATCCTAATTATGATGAAAAATGTTTTGTTTTACTTTGCTTTTTTTTTTCCACTATGGGTCATGTTGAAAAAATTTAAGAGTCAAGCTTTCTGTCCCTAGGATTATAAAAACACTAGGGCACTGTAGCACCGAAAAGCTTTGTAAGGTATATTAAAAACATTATGGAGGCTTCAGATGAAGCTTACCAGGATGGAGCTGTCTGGCTGCAAAACCATACCATATTTTAAACTATGGCAGTAGTGATGTTGGGAAGAACTGACTCATTTGAAGAGACCCTAATGCTGGGAAAGATTGAAGGCAGGAGGAGAAGGGGATGACAGAGGATGAGATGGTTGGATGGTATCACCGACTCAATGGACATGAGTTTGAGTAAACTCTGGGAGTTGGTGATGGACAGGGAGGCCTGGCGTGCTACAGTTCGTGGGGTCGCAAAGTCTCGGATATGACTGAGCGACTGAATTGAACTGAGTGATGTTTAACTCCCAAATATTCTGGAACAATGAGAGATGTCTTTACATAATGAAGAGCTTTTAAATGAAAGAACAAATATTTCAATAGTACTTGAACTAGAAGTTTGGCAAACTCAAAAAAAAAGTATTCTTGATATTATGAAAATGCCCAAAACAGTAATATTTACAAAAAATATTTCCAGTAGGAAAATTGCTCTCAGCACTTTCATTAGTGGATGGTATCTTGATACCAACATTTTTGAAGCAGATAAATTACATCATTCATAAAGGGAAGAATGTCAGCACTTTCCTGAGTCTCCTTAAACTTTTCTTGGTATGAAGATGTATTCTAAATAATTAAGGAATTAAGTAGTAGATTAGTGGGTTAATTGTGCTAGGAATTGTGTAGCTTGTACTACAAGGGAATCCAGAAAACAACAGCATTATGGTAATAATATATAGGGATTCCCTGATAGCTCAGTTAGTAAAGATTCAACCTGCAATGAAGGAGACCCCGGTCCGATTCCTGGGTTGGAAAGATCCGCTGGAGAAGGGAAAGGCTACCCACTCCAGTATTCTGGCCTGGAGAATTCCATTGACTGTACAGTCCACCAGGGCTGCAAAGAATCTGACACGACTGAGTGGCTTTCACTTTCACTTTGGGCTTCCCTGATAGTTCAGTTTATAAAGAATCCACCAGCAATGTGGGAGACCTGGGTTTGATCCATGAGTTGGGAAGATTCTCTCTCTGGAGAAGGGAAAGGCTATCCACTCCAATATTGTGGCATGGAGAATTCCATGGACTATATAGTCCTGGGGTTGCAAAGAGTTGGACGCAAGTGAGTGAACTGAGTGAACAGTTTGAACAAGTTTGAATAACATATTAAGGTAACCACTTTTGTTGCTTTCTGAAAGATAAGAAAACGGTTCAAAAACTTCTTTGCAAAGACCATCTTTATAATGGTGTTTTGTCTATTTTCTTTTAAAAAGAATCAATTATTCTTCATATGATAGCTTAGGTTAAATTGAATGAGGTATTTTAAATCCAAAGCAAATTCTAATTATCAGTTCAGTTCAGTTCAGTCCCTCAGTCATGTCTAACTCTTTGCGATCCCATAGACTGCAGCAGGCCAGGCTTCCCTGTCCATCACCAACTCCCAGAGGTTACTCATACTCATGTCCATTGCGTTTGTGATGCCATCCAACAACTTCATTCTCTGTTGCCCCCTTTTCCTCCCACATTCAGTCATTCCCAACATCAAAGTCTTTTCCAGGTGGCCAAAGTATTAGAGTTTCAGCTTCAGCACCAGTGCCTCAAATGAACTCCCAGGAATGATTTCCTTCAGGATTGACTGGTTTGATCTCCTTGTAGTTGAAGGGACTCTCAAGAGTCTTCTCCAACACCACAGTTCAAAAGTATCAATTCTTCAGTGCTCAGCTTTCTTTAGTCCAACTCTCACATCCATACATGACTACTGGAAAAACCATGCTTTGACTATATGGACTTTGGTGGTTAAGATATGTCTCCGTTTTTTAAAAAGCTGTCTAGTTTTGTCATAGCTTTTCTTCCAAGGAGCAAGCGTCTTTTAATTTCATGGCTGCAATCACCATCTGAAGTGATTTTGGAGCCCAGAAAAATAAAGTCGGCCACTGTTTCCCCATCTATTTGCCATGAAGTGATGGGACCGGATGCCATGATCTTAGTTCTCTGAATGTTGAGCTATAAGCCAACTTTCTCACTCTCTTCTTTCACTTTTATCAAGAGGTTCTTTAGTTCTTCTTTGCTTTCTGCCATAAGGTGGTGTCATCTGCATATCTGAGGTCATTGATATTTCTCCCAGCAATCTTGATTCCAGCTTGTACCTTACCCAGCCTGTTATTTCTCATGATGTACTCTGCATATATGGAGAAGGCAATGGCACTCCACTCCAGTACTCTTGCATGGAAAACCCCATGGACCGAGGAGCCTGATAGGCTGCAGTCCATGGGGTCGCAAAGAGTCGGACATGACTGAGTGACTTCACTTTTACTTTTCACTTTCATGCTTTGGAGAAGGAAATGGCAACCCGCTCCAGTGTTCTTGCCTGGAGAATCCCAGGGATGGCGGAGCCTGGTGGGCTGCCGTTTATGGGGTTGCAGAGAGTCGGACACGACTGAAGCGACTTAGCAGTAGCAGCAGCACTCTGCATATAAGTTAAACAAGCAGGGTGACAATATATAGCCTTGATATACTCCTTTCCCGATTTAGAACAAGTCTGTTGTTCCATGTCCGGTTCTAACTGTTACTTCTTGACCTGCCTACAGATTTGTCAGGGGACAGGTCAGGTGGTCTGGTATTCCCGTCTCTTTAAGAATTTTCCACAGTTTGTTGGGATCCACAGAGTCAAAGCCTTTGGTGTAGTCAATAAAGCAAAAATAGATGTTTTTCTGGAACTCTCTTGCTTTTTCAATGATCAAATAACAGCCAATGATGAAATATTTTACAAAGAATTTATTTTTCCTTGGAGTCAGATTCACACTTTATTATCAGCATTTTCATATGGTCTATATTCTATTATTATCACTTTTTACAAAAAGTAAACTTTTTTTTTTTTTTAATTTTGAGAACTTAGGTTTTCTTCTTATACACTTCTGGTAGATAATTTAAAAACAGAAAAGTAAATAGAATAAAAATAATTTCAGTTTCTTAAAGCAAACCTATTACTTTTTAATGTAAAAATAATTAGAACCTGAATACCTTGAGAAATATGCTACAACTTTTGGTTAAATCTAAATAAAATGTTACAGAAAGTTATCAATATCTAAAATGGAAATGATAAAAGAGGCTATAAATTTCCTCACAGTCTCAAAATCAAACTGAGACAGTATAGTCATTAGAATTCTATTTTATTGTTATTATTTCCTAGTCAAAGTCATCTTTAGTATTATGAAACACTCATTATGTTGGACACTGTTGTACACAAAATGTAAATGAGCAATAGCAATGTTATATTGTTCAACAAGGTGGCATTGGTTGTTTTCTGGTTTTCAAATATTAAATTATAATTTCAGAGATACAAGAAGGCACTATTAAAAAGAGAAAGTTCATTATAGATGTGAAAAAAGTCATCAAAACTATCCATAAATTAATTCTACTTTGAAAATGATAGCAGTGTATCTTGTTGAATTTAAACAGAACTGAAAATAAAATATTGTTCATGATAAGCAGAACTGCTTCAAAACAAAATTAGGATAGTTCAGTCCAGTTCAGTCACTCAGTTGTGTCCAACTCTTTTTGACCCCATGAATCGCAGTACATCAGGCCTCCCTGTCCATCACCAACTCCCGGAATTCACCCAAACTCATGTCCATCGAGTCGGTGATACCATCCAGCCATCTCATCCTCTGTCATCCCTTTCTCCTCCTGCCTCCAATACCTCCCAGCATCAGAGTCTTTTCCAATGAGTCAACTCTTCGCATGAGGTGGCCAAAATATTGGAGTTTCAGCTTAAGCATCATTCCTTCCAAAGAACACCCAGGGCTGATCTCCTTTAGAATGGACTGGCTGGCTCTCCTTGCAGTCCAAGGGACTCTCAGTTAGGATAAGATAGCTGAAATAAAGTGTTTCCTTCGTGGCTCAGCTGATAAAAAATCCACTTGCTACATGGGAGACCTCTGTTCAACCCCAGGTTGGGAAGATCCCCTGTAGAAGGGCATGGCAACCCACTCCAGTATTCTTGCCTGGAGAATTCTATGGACTATCATGTATTCAAAAAGAGTGGGACTGAGCAAACTTCACTTTCAGTTGAAATAAAGATCAATAATTTTGCTCATTTAAAAACTTATCCATGTTGATGTATGGCAAAACCAACACAATATTGTAAAGTAATTAGCCACCAATTAAAATAAATAAAATTTATACAAAAAAAAGGGGGGAAAATGTAGTAATGAAAAAAATCACAAGTTGAAAAAAAAGAAAATGAATTTTTTGAAAAAACAAAAAAACTTATCCATGAATTTTTAGATTCATATGTCAAAAATGCTATATATTGTGAGTTTAATAGAACTATGTGTTAGTTGTCAACATTTCAAGATAGTTTTAGACAGACTCAACAAGAAAAACAAAGAACCAAGCAAGAGAGGACATTCAATTTCTCATTTAACTGAGTTTACACCTGCAATTTCAAGAGAACAAATGATCAGGTATGCCTGGCATTATTTAGAAAGACAACATGTTACAATGGAAGTGAGAAGGAACTCAAAATGGTCTTGACTAACTAAGGTGCTCCGGAAATTCTGTCTGGTTGAACAAACAGAAAAATACACAAATCAATAAGGTCACAGGATGAAAACTCAATAGTGAGGAGAACTAGATACACTACATCTCAAAGGATACACGTAGCACTAATGAAAGTGAAGAAAAATAAACATGCATTAATCTCAAAGACTAAGCATTAAGGAAATGTTTACTTAATATGTCTCCTGTGCCAAACACTGCTTTCAGAACTGGAGGATAAGGTAATAAAACAGATAGACAAAGTCCCTCTTCTCACAGAAATATTTTGGTGCAGGCATGGGTTTATTGAGATGTGGAGGGATTTGAAAGTATAGAATATAGCTAATAAACTACTAAATTATTACCTGCTAAGAACAACAGAAAAAGAATATGGTAATTTTTGATAGTAGTAAATGTAGAAAGAAAACAAAACTGGATATGAGCAAGAATAATTTGTTCTTGGGCTCAATGTTTTAGGAAATAAGAGTATAATAAGTGACCTTGTAAGCACAGTTCATCTTGACTTTAGGTGCATACAGAAAATTAGGGGTTATTTGTGGGAGTAATTAAGGTGGTAAAAGTGATAGTGAACAGAGTCATAGAAGGTAAGTTGAATCTTCTTAGGTGGGTAATAAGTATATTATGTATCCTACTTGCTATTCATCCTTTAGAATGGATGCTCTTGAGGCAGGGGAATATGGAAAGAGACACTAGAAATTTTAATTTAGTTACAAAGTTGGACTTTAATAATAAACGTTAAACACTGGATATCAAATATTATAAATTAATAGCCTTTTTGGAATGTTCTGTCTTAATAAATCAACTTACTATGTTTGTTTTTGAATCATGATCCTGCAGCGCAGGCAGCTGCGACGGCACACAAGTGTGGGGGGCTGCGATGGCATACAAGCACAGCCAAGAGGAGCTAACCCATGTCCGAGGTCAGGGGCAGAAGCTGGGAGGACCCTATGCCCATGGGGCGGCAGTCGAGAGGAGCTACCCCACGTCTGAGGTCAGGGGCGGCGGACTTGAGCTACCCCAAGTCCAAGGAGCGGTGGCTATGCGGGCACAGGAGGGCCAAGAGGAGCTACTCCATGTTCAAGGTCAGGAGGGGCAGCGGTGAGGCGATTCCCCTCATCCAGGGTAAGGAGTAGCAGCTGCGTTTTGCTGGAGCAGCCGTGAAGAGATACCCCACATCCAAGGTAAGAGAAACCCAAGTAAGATGGTAGGTGTTGCAAGAGGGCATCAGAGGGCAGACTCACTGAAACCATAATCACAGAAAACTATCAATCTAATCACAGCCTTGTCTAACTCAATGAAACTAAGCCACCCTGTGGGGCCACCCAAGATGGGTGGGTCATGGTGGAGAGGTCTGACAGAATGTGGTTCACAGGAGAAGGGAATGGCAAACCACTTCAGTATTCTTGCCTTGAGAACCCCACGAACTGAATGAAAAGGAAAAATGATAGGATACTGAGAGTATCAGTATCAGTAGGTGCCCAATAAGCTACTGGAGATCAGTGGGGGAAAAACTCCAGAAAGAATGAAGGGATGGAGCCAAAGCAAAAACAATACCCAGTTGTGGATGTGACTGGTGTTAGAAGCAAGGTCCAATGTTGTAAAGAGCAATATTGCATGGAACCTGGAATGTCAGGTCCAAGAAATAGAGGAAGACAATAGAATGGGAAAGACTAGAGATCTCGTCAAGAAAATTAGAGATACCAAGGGAACATTTCATGCAAAAATGGGCTCGATAAGGACAGAAATGGTATGGACATAACAGAAGCAGAAGATATTAAGAAGAGGTGGCAAGAATACACAGAAGACCTGTACAAAAAAGATCTTCATGACTAAGATAATCATGATGGTATGATCACTCACCTAGAGCCAGACATCCTGGAATGTGAAGCCGAGTGGATTTTAGGATGCATCACTATGAACAAAGTTAGTTGAGGTGATGGAATTCCAGCTGAGCTATTTCAAATTCTGAAAAATGATGCTGTGAAAGTGCTGTACTCAATATGTCAGCAAATTTGGAAAATTCAGCAGTGGCCACAGGACTGGAAAAGGTCAGTTTTCATTCCAATCCCAAAGAAAGGAAATTGCAAAGAATGCTCAAACTACCCCACAATTGCACTCATCTCACACGCTAGTAAAGTAATGCTCAAAATTCTCCAAGCTAGGCTTCAACAATATGTGAACCGTGAACTTCCAGATGTTCAAGCTAGTTTTAGAAGAGGCAGAGAAACCAGAGATCAAATTGCCAACATCCGCTGGATCATCGAAAAAGCAAGCAAGTTTCAAAAAAACATCTACTTCTGCTTTATTGACTATGCCAAAGCCTTTGACTGTGTGGATCACAATAAACTGTGGAAAATTCTGAAAGAGAAGGGAATATCAGACCACTTGACTTGCCTCTTGAGAAACCTATATGCAGGTCAGGAAGCAACAGTTAGAACAGGACATGGAACAACAGACTGGTTCCAAATAGGAAAAGGAGTACGTCAAGGCTGTATACTGTCACCTTGATTATTTAACTTCTATGCAGAGTACATCATGAGAAACGCTGGACTGGAAGAAACACAAGCTGGAATCAAGATTGCCGGGAGAAATAGAAATAACCTCAGATATGCAGATGACACCACCCTTATGGCAGAAAGACAATTTGCCTTGATTCATGGACCTGACATTCCAGGTTCCTATGCAGTATTGCTCTTTACAGCATCGGATCTTGCTTCAACATATAGTCTGGCTAAATATAGGAATTCATCCTACTTTCATCTCCCTTCAACATTTATAAATCAGTAAACTAACCTTTTGCTAAAGTGATACTAAATAATAAATGCTTAGTATCTTAGTTTGGCTTCTGGAAACATACTCTGAGTTGGAGATTTATGTCCAGAAGGTTTACTGGGGCGTGTGCTCCAAAACAACCCTTATGAGGGAGTGAGGGAAGCAATGCATATGGAACAAAGGCTTCAGCGAATATAATACCACAGGAATCTCTGGAGCTGGGGTAGTTCTTAATAGTTGTTCTGAATCGAGACAAAGAGGCCTAGCCTTTGTACACACACATGGGTGAGTCACTGTGTGTGGACTGCCCCCGAGGCGAGCGGGGTGAACTTGACTGAGTCATCTCTTTCCCTGAGGGCAGTTACTAGAGAGACCTGAGTTGTGAACACTCTGTAACCAATCTGTTTCTAGCTGACAATGTGTGTGCCTGATTTCTGAAGGCTGAATTTGGAAGGCTCCCCACAGTATGTACATACATATACACATACACATTCATAATAATATACACATATACAATACACACATATACACACATACACATACAGATACGCACACACACACATACATGTACACATTCAGCTCTAGTGCTGCTTAACATAGTTCCTTGACCTCACCCAGTACCTAGCTTGATCTTTTTATTTAAATACAGAGTTTCTCAAGAGAGAAGTTAGTCCTGTTTCAACAAGAAATCTTTCTGGAGATTCCAGGTTCAAATCAGGTTAGTTTATACTCATATCAAAAAGTCATTTTAGAGTCTAAAAATAGCATTCTTCCTACCTCCACATTCTCACCACTGTCCCAGAGCTTCACCAGAAAGCTTTTATAAGAAATTATTTGAAATGTTTCTAAAGGTATTTCTTTTTCAGAGAGAACAATACTCTCTTGTACAAAAATCTATATCTCAGCTAATGGCTAAGGATTACACTGACTAAGCCATAATGAGGTCACCATATCAGGTTAATATAAAGGATGTTTCTCTTTAGCCTTTTGGGCCTAAGTGTCAGAGTGGTTATTCTACTATGATAAAAATTCTATATTCTTTTTAATTTATAATAAGAAATTCCATTATAGTCGCAGCCTGACCATAATTGCTAACCTTGGACTCAGTTATTTAGTCCATTTTACTCCCAGCTGACAATGTCAACACTTTTTAAAAATTTTTTTGATGATACCAGACTAACTCCTTTTTTGTTATTATAATGAATTTATCACTGAATTCATTGGATTAATTGATTAAAAATGTCCTATCTTGGGATGCAATTACATTAACAATATATCCTATATTATGACAAATTATTTGTTATTTCAGTCTCTTGAATTTTGGGGGGACAGAATATATTATACAATGGCTTCCCTGATGGCTCACATGGTCAAGAATCTGCTTGCAATGCAGGAAACCAGGGCTCGATCCCTGGTTCGGGAAGATAGATGCCCTGGAGAAGGAAATGTCAACCCACTCCAGTATTCTTGCCTGGAAAATCCCACGAACAGAGGAGCCTGGCGGGCAACAGCCCATGGGGTCCCAAAGAGTTGGACACCACTGAGCAACTAGCTCTTGATATTATACAATAATGTTTAAACTGATTGTCAGTCAGTTCAGTCACTCAGTCATGTCCAACTCTTTGCGACCCCATGAATTGTAGCACGCCAGGCCTCCCTGTCCATCACCA
>SJYT01014346.1:76025-154627 GCA_006410635.1 Cephalophus harveyi
CTGGACTGGAAGAAACACAAGCTGGAATCAAGATTGCCGGGAGAAATATCAATAACCTCAGATATGCAGATGACACCACCCTTATGGCAGAAAGTGAAGAGGAACTAAAAAGCCTCTTGATGAAAGTGATGAGGAGAGTGAAAAATTTGGCTTCAAGTCCACCATTCAGAAAACGAAGATCATGGCATCTGGTCCCATCACTTCATGGCCAATAGATGGGGAAACAGTGGAAACAGTGTCAGACTTTATTTTGGGGGGCTCCAAAATCACTGCAGATGGTGACTGTAGCCATGAAATTAAAAGACGCTTACTCCTTGGAAGAAAAGTTATGACCAATCTAGATATCATATTCAAAGGCAGAGACATTACTTTGCCAACTAAGGTCTATCTAGTCAAGCTATGTTTTTTCCAGTGGTCACGTATGGATGTGAGAGTTGGACTATAAAGAAAGCTGAGTGCCGAAGAATTGATGCTTTTGAACTGTGGTCTTGGAGAAGACTCTTGAGAGTCCTTTGGACTGCAAGGAGATCCAACCAGTCCATCCTAAAGGAGATCAGCCCTGGGTGTTCTTTGGAAGGAATGATGCTAAAGCTGAAACTCCAGTACTTTGGCCACCTCATGTGAAGAGTTGACTCATTGGAAAAAGACTCTGATGCTGGGAGGGATTGGGGGCACGAGGAAAAGGGGATGACAGAGGATGAGATGGCTGGATGGCATCACCAAATCGATCGACATGAGTGTGAGTGAACTCCAGGAGTTGGTGATGGACAGGGAGGCCTGGCGTGCTGTGATTCATGGGGTCGCAAAGAGTTGGACACGACTGAGTGAACGAACTCTGAACTCCAGCACTGTACCAAGATTCCTCAAAATTACAATGTTGTGAAAACTTTAAGAGAATTATATACTAGTAGAAATAAATGCTAAAGATTGAACAAAGCAAATATTTAATGCCATAGGTCAAATATGTAGTATTTTGAGTATTTATGTGAGTTGTCACACAGGGAATCTTTGTGATGTTTTGCAATCATAAAGAATGGAATAAGACTTCTAAAATATTTCTGATATTTGTTACAGTCAAATAGGAAGCACACTAAAAGACATGAGCATTTGAAAGATTAATAAAAATCAGTCACACATGCTTAATACTGACATATGAACATGCATATGGACTAAAGCGCCAGGGTCCAGCCCCGGTGGATCCAGGGTGATTCGAAGGTGGGGACGGAGTCGGCGTCCTTGGAAAAATACATATTTAGTTACAGATATATAGAGAGATTAGAAACGGATAGTGTACTAGGAAAATTAGTGGAGAAAAAGAGGCTGAATAACTTGCTTTATGTGGAATAGCATCCATGCTCCAGATGGGAATTCAGCCAGAAAAATGGGGAGCAAGAAAGAACAACATGGGGGAGTCAGTCTTTCCAGGAACTGATCCCAGTTCTTTATTTTTCAGGTTTTCTTATATACCTTTTGTTACATATAGGGATGAATACAGAGTCGCGCAGAGGTCAGCAGTCCTGACCTTTATCAAAATCAGATGCTTTACATTAAAAGAAAGGTCTTAGGGGTTTTACATCACCTTTTGGCCATGAGACCTGCTGACATTTTATGATCCTTTCTTTCTGACAACCAAAAAACTTATTTTTTCCAAGGGTGTTTTTTCTCAAACCAGGCACCACCCTCCAAATAAAGTTGCATTCCTATAGGGTGAGGGTGTAGTGAGTTACAATCAAGAAAGGAATTTATTTAACCCAAGGTTAACATGATTAATCTTAAAGGTTAATACTTATTTCTCCTATATGCTAGCTATATTCATTATAAGAGCAGGGAATATGGAGATTTAGCAGCAAAACCTCAGCCCAACAAATGAAAATCCTTTCACCAATATTCCCCTTAAGATCTGTTTAGTCTTAAGATAGTGATAAAGTTACATTTTTACATAGCAAGGACACAGTGATTTATAGCAAAGTACAGTGGTCTATAACAAAAGAGAAAATTCATTAACTCAAAAAGTCTAGTATTGCTGACATCAAAAACTACTATATTTCCTTTTCTATATTTCAAATACATTGATTAATATATTCCCAGGTGCCTAAGGATATGGAGGCCTGGCAGCAATCATTGACTCAACAATGAGAACTCTGTGCTGTTTATGGTTGAGAGGTTGTCACACAAGCTAGTCTGTCAGCAGAGAGGTTTGACCTGAGACACCCTTGTCACACCCAGGGCAGGGAATTAACAATAATTATTGACACAACAAATGCAAAAACCCTTCACCAATATAATTCCTAACCAACCCACTATACTAATAATTTCTAACTTCCCACAAGAATTTGCCTTTAGTAAGTCTAAAACATCTCATGCCTCTCATGGTTGGGAGGCTGTAAACAATCACATGTTGCTGGACGAACCTATACAGGCAGGCTAGATAACCTTCAGAGGAGTTGTAAGTTGAAACACTCTTGTCACACCCAGGAATTATTAACTTGGAGCTGCAAGTTAACTCCTCCTCTGAGAGAAATGGTTATGGGGGAGAGCCCCCCGTAAAGTCAGAGGTGTAGGTGAGAGCATAAAACAGACTCTGGTTTTGGGGTTAGATGCTCGGGAACAGGGGGTTTCCTGAGGCTTGATCACGCTTTGCAAATGCCAAGCTTCCTTCCTCATGACCTTTGCCATGGGCGGAGTTCCTCACGCTGGCCCCTGGCACTAAAGTATATTTTGAATATTAGAATATAGGATCAAATATAGGGTTTTTTCTTTTTCTCATATAAAGGATTGGTTACTGAACAAGTGATTTACTTATCAAACTGATTTTAAAGATTTTGTTGAAAATATTACTCACCTTACATTATAATGTTTATAATTAAGAATAAGAAATAGGAATGCAAACTCTAGGGACTACTATATAACATGTTCAAGAAAATTTGGAAGATCAAATGTTACACTAATGAGTTCTTGCTTAACCGTGCCTCTCACAGTTGGGGGGTTGTGAACAATCACATGTGGCCGGACGAACCTATACAGGCAGGCTAGATAATCTTCAGAGGAGTTGTAAGTTGAAACACTCTTGTCACGCCCAGGAATTTTTATTAACTTGGAGATGCAAGTTTACTCCTTCTCCGAGAGAAATGGTTATGGGGGAGAGCCCCCCGTAAAGTACTCTGGTTTTGGGGGTAGATGCTCAGGAATAGGGGGTTTCCTGAGGCTTGATCACGCCTTTGCGTATGCCAAGCTTCCTTCCTCATGACCTTTGCCATGGGCAGAGTTCCTCACGCTGGACCCCGGCACTTTGGCATAGTCAATAAAGCAGAAATAGATGTTTTTCTGGAACTCTCTTGCTTTTTCCATGATCCAGCGGATGTTGGCAATTTGATCTCTGGTTCCTCTGCCTTTTCTAAAACCAGCTCGAACATCAGGAAGTTCACGGTTCATGTATTGCTGAAGCCTGGCTTGGAGAATTTTGAGCATCACTTTACTAGCATGTGAGATGAGTGCAATTGTGCGGTAGTTGGAGCATTTTTTGGCATTGCCTTTCTTTGGGATTGGAATGAAAATTGACCTTTTCCAGTCCTGTGGCCACTGCTGAGTTTTCCAAATTTGCTGGCATATTGAGTGCAGCACTTTCACAGCATCATCTTTCAGGATTTGAAATAGCTCATCTGGAATTTCATCACCTCCAGTAGCTTTGTTCGTAGTGATGCTTCCTGAGGCCCATTTGAATTCACATTCCAGGATGTCTGGCTCTAGGTGAGTGAACACACCATCATGACTATCTGGGTCATGAAGATCTTTTTTGTACAGTTCTTCTGTGTATTCTTGCCACCTCTTCTTAATATCTTCTGCTTCTGTTAGGTCCAGACCATATCTGGCCTTTGTTTGTAGCAAAAGCAGTAAAATACAAAGGTTAAAGTAAAAGAAACCAATCCAACATGGAGTCAGATTTGTTCTTCTCTGCTACATTACTAGTCCTTACGAAAGTGCAAGTGTTCGCCGCTCAGTCATGTCTGACTCTTTGTGACCCCATGAACCCCATCAGGCTCCACTGTCCATGGAATGCTCCAGGCAAGAATACTGGAGCAGATTGCCGTGCCCTTCTCCAGCGGATCTTCCCTACCCAGGGATCGAAGCTATAGTCAGCTACATTCTCTAAGAATTTTACAAGGGTGCTGAAATGGATGAGGTTATCAAAACTATTACCAATGGTATCTAATGCTATTAACTAGTATCAAGTTAATTATATGATAATAAAATAAACAAAGTTAATTATACCAGTTCCTCTTGTAGTTAGAAGCATCTCTTTTAGCCCATTTTCCAAAAATTTTTAGAAAAATAGAAATATTATTCATTTCAATACACCTTTTCAAAGGAAAAGTTGAATAGGGTATTCAGTAATTTAAAAGTTGGCAAAATTTAATGCAAATGCTTCCCCTGTAAGTCTGCATAATGTTGAAGAAACTAAAACACTGTCTTTCCTCTGATGAATGCTGTGTGTGTATGTGTGTGTGTGCTAAGTTGCTTCAGTCATGTCCAGTTCTTTGCGACCCCATGGACAGTAGCCCCCCAGGCTCCTCTGTCCGTGGGAGTCTCCAGGCCAAAGTATTGCAGTGAGTTGCCATGGCCTCCTCCAGGGGATCTTCCCGACCCAGGGATCAAACCCACATCTCTTACGTCTCCTGCATTGGCAGGCGGGTTCTTTACCATGGGCACCACCTGGGAAGCTCCTCTGATAGATGCTGCTGCTGCTGCTGCTAAGTCGCTTCAGTCGTGTCCGACACTGTGCGACCTCTCAAAGATGTCACGATGCTGTGCTAGAAGTAGACATCCTTTCCTTCTCATCCTTAAAACCTGGCAGATTGTCCACAGAGACACCAGCAGAAGACAAGGCTCCCCAAGATCAATGGGGTTAATTCGGAGAGAGTAGAATTCCCGGCCGGCGTCAGGAAGCTTCCATCCCATATGCAGAGAGGGTGCTCGGGGCCCATGGGCCCTGGAGCGTGACTTCTCTCAAGGCCAGCTATTTCTAACACTGAGAAACAGACAAGGCGTGGACTCCTGTGTGTGTCTGTGTTTGCTCGTTGGGTGACAGGAGACATTACCACCCAAGAGTCTTAGTTTTGTCCTCAAGGGGACAATGCATGCTGTGGCCATAGAAGGAGACGAAAGGGAAAAGGTAACCCAAGGGAACTTGATGCTCTGTGTGCTAAGCTGCTCTGCAAGAGTTTGCATGCAGAGCATCGCCGCTGAGCTGGAGCGCCAGTATCCGGTGCTCCCTGCACAGGGCAGGGCTTGCAGACCTACGGTGGTGCCTGGTTACAAGTGTATGCATCAGCTTTGGTATTTTTTACCACCCCTTTGGGGCCTCAGGAGGTCCCTGCACTCTCGGGCATTGATTGATGCTGGTGAACTGTGGCCATTCTTGGTCAAGTGCAAGGGGATCCATCTCTAAAAAAAGGAAGAGTGGAAAAGAGACTGCAGATGCGTGCCAGGCAGATTCGATCAGGAAAGGCTACCTGGACTGTGAGACTCTGCAGTGATGCTGCTCCCCCCACCCCCAGTGGACAGGGGAGCCTCACTGGGGGTCCCCTAGCCATCTCCACTTCCCCCGTGAGTCCCTCTGCCTGCCTGTTGGCACTTCCCTTTCCTTCCAACTTCATCTGTACCGACACTTACCTTTTTATCCTGTATCCAGCATTTTAAGTATTTCAGAGGGGGATGGTTTTCTGGTTGTTTACACAGCTAGAAACAGAAGTGCTTGGATAGCTTTACAAAAGGTTTTGAATCTCTCCTGGGTAAGGAAGGCTAAAGAAGCCGGGAGTGCACCAGCTGGAATCCTGAAGTCTCAAACTTGCCCAAGCATCATCTTGTTCCCAGCAGCCCCGTGAGTCAAGGGTGACTGTAGTCCCAGCACAGGCTTGGGCTGGAGACCACTGGCTCCTGTGAGCCCCGCAGTGAGGAAGCTGAGGGTCTAGCTAGTGCCTGCTCTCAGGGAGGTCCCGGGCCGTGGTGAGTACAAGCTTCCCCGCCCTCCAGATGTGTCTTCCATCCTTCTCTGCTCTTCCCCTGGGTTTATTCTGCCTCTTTCTCAAGCTCACCTTATTTCCAGTCTCATCGTCTCAGCTGCAGGGCTGGGGGGTCACAGAAGATTTGCCCCAGGGGTAAGGGGATGGTCCCGGTCCCCCATCCCCACTTAGAACAAGGTCTCTGCCGCCAGTGAGGGGATCCTGAAAGCTAGAGCTGACTCTTCAAGAGTCTTCCGCCCACTCCTGTCACACCTTCTGGGTTGACTTCTGCGACTCCTTTGGGGCCAAGTTCACGGTCAAGAGTGTGACCTCACAGCCCATTTCTCATGAGGAACAGTGCGATCTGACCTCGCTACCATTTTCAGGAGTGCCTGGGAAAAGAAAACACCCAGGCATGGCCTGGGACTCTTCTCGAAGCTCCTCCTGTGGCTCTGAGAACCTCCGAGAACCAAGTTCTAACCCACGAGCCCTGACAAAGCAGGGATGCGTTTGAGGCCGGGAAACTGGACCAAAATACATCTCCTTTGGGGAAAAAAGGAAGAAAAAAAAAAGAGTGCGGAGTATTCCCGGCTCAATTTCCAGCTAATGTAAACACTGGAAACAGATTACTCACTTGAGGAGTGAGAACAAGGAATTTGATGTTTTAAAGTGTGCGAGCCAGCATCTCTATAGAGATATTTAATGTTTGGGGGGAGGCAGAATGGAAAGAGGGTCGCCCTGAGGATTGGAGAGTCCAGGTGAGCCCCAGGTTCTGTCACTACCCGGATGGATCCCCAGGGTCAAGCAGTCACTGCCTCTGTTTCCCCACCTGGCACAGAAGGAGTGGGGGCCCCTCTGAGGCTCCTTGCACCCCTAATGAGTCAGGATTCTGTGCCACAGAGAATTCCTTTGGACTAAATGCTTTGGCCACCTGATGTGAAGAGCTGACTCATCTGAAAAGACTCTGATGCTGGGAAAGATTGAGGGCAGGAGGAGAAGGGGGCAACAGAGGATGAGGTGGCTGGATGGCATCACCGACACAATGGACATGGGTTTGAGTAAACTCCAGGAGTTGGGGATAGACAGGGAGGCCTGGGGTCGCAAAGAGTCAGAGATGACTAAGTGACTGAACAATAACAACAGTTAAAGCAGCCCTTCCCCTCCCGTGAGTCCTGCCACTGGGGTCTGCATTGCCTTGGGAATGAGCACAGTATTCGAGTGCATTTTCTTTTTCCACTCATTCTACAGACAAGGCCAAAAAAGAAAACCTATCACCACTCCTCTCCCCATATCTGCAACGCTTTTCAAACCATCAGAAAGTTGCACACACACATCACTTCCCCCTGCTTGCTGCAACATTTTAGCAACTGAGAAGCTCTTCTCAAATGTTCTGCACTTGGAGAAGGTTATGGCACCCCACTCCAGTACTGTTGCCTGGAAAATCCCATGGAGGGAGGAGCCTGGTAGGCTGCAGTCCAAGGGGTCGCGAAGAGTTGGACACGACTGAGCGACTTCTCTTTCACTTCTCACTTTCATGCATCGGAGAAGGAAATGGCAACCCACTCCAGTGTTCTTGCCTGGAGAATCCCAGGGACAGGGGAGCCTGGTAGGCTGCCGTCTATGGGGTTGCACAGAGTCGAACACGACTGAAGCGACTTAGCAGCAGCAGCAGCAGCAGGTATTGTAGGACCCACGTTAAATGGCTGTGCAGCAGCAGAAACTTGATAGAGACCCTCGCACACATGCAAAGACATTTCCAAGGGATCTCGGCTTTCTCATCCAGACTAAATTGCAATGTCATGCACGTCTTTAGGGTCCAAATGCCTCCGTCCCTCCCTTGACTTCACTGTGCGTTCCCACTGTGTGCTTGTGATGCCCTGATCTCACTTTTATTTTCCTCTTAATCTCTAAAATGAGCATCTCCACCAGGCCGTGGCTGGTGTGAAATCAGTTCCATGGGCCCTGACTGCACATGGCCGTGTCCTCTGCCCCCACCACACTCAAAGCAAATCTGTTCCATGTGTGATCAAGTGATCAGTAAATATGTACAGAGGCAGGAAACTTATTTTAGGGTAAAAACACCCAAGTTAGATAAACAAGTCTCAGAGCGCGAATCCAGCCCGGCCACGGTGTGATCCACTTGGACGGCCAACAGACCTGAGTTCAAAGCCTCCGCTCCAAACTGAAACACACGCATCGCACACGTGAAGCAGAGAGCCAGTGGGAACTTGCTGTACGGCTCAGGGAACTCAAACCTGGTGCTCGGTGACAACCTAGAGGGGTGGGGTGGGGTGGGAGGTGGGAGGGAGGCTCAGGAGGGAGGGGACATATGTTCACCTGTGGCTGACTCATACTGATGTATGGCGAAATTAACACAATACTGCAAAGCGATTATCCTCCAATTAAAAATGTTATATATACATGTGTATATATATATATATATATTTTTTTTTTTTTTTAATTCTCCACCTACCGCTTCACCAGCTCATGAGACAACCATAGGAAAGATGCTGTCAGAGAAACAGGTCCCCAGAAGAATGAGCGTCGCAGGGCTTCATGTTGTAGGGGCTTTTCTGAATCAGGGGGTGGTCCAGACGGGTCGCTCTTGAGAAATCACCATTTTATTTAACCGCCTTTTCACGATGACCTCACCTAACTATCTTTCCACCAAAGATGGTGGAAAACTGGAGAAGCGTGATTTTTTTGCCAAGTTCAAGAAATTAGGGGAGCCCCTCTGGTTCACTGCAGGTGGTCCCCTGATAAACCCTCGCCCATTTAGGGGAAAGAGAAAAGAAGGAGCGGGGGACGAGGCCCTGACGTCCTCACGGAGCTTGGGTGGCTCTCCTGCTGTGAACAGAGAGGAGGGGCTCTTCCAGGGGATGGCGGCAGAGCGCCTCCATCTCAGAACCACTCCCCATCGGAAGTGCCCCTCTGGGTGCCCCCGGCTGCGCCCCACCCCAGACCCACCACTAAGGTTCCCGGGGTCCAGGCAGGAGCACAGGTGCAGTGCCAGGACACACATGTCTTCTCTGTGGCCCCCAGCCCCCTCGTCCAGGGGGCCCTTGGGGCTGTGTGGGTTCACCCCGGTGGATATGCCCAAGCCTACCCACTGCCCCTCAGGCCCAGGGCACCTACACAGCCAATTCTATGACTTAGGCCAGCTCAGGCCTTGGAAGAGAATGGGGAGGGTGTTCCCAGGTCCCAAATACCCGGGACCAGCAAGGCCAGGGCTGGTCCTGGGGCTGTTTCTGTCCTTAGTCACTCAGTCATGTCACTCCAGAGAAAGATCTGGAAACATCATGCTTCATCTTCCTATTGGTGTCAGGGTTTGCTCAGTGCCTTCTTATTCTCTGAACATTTCCAAATACCCTTTGATGCCTGATATTTGAAGAGTCACTCTTCTCTTCAAAGAGAAAAGTGTTAATGGCTCAATCGTGTCTGACTCTTTGTGACCCCATGGACTATAGCCCGCCAGGCCCCTCTGTCCATGGAGATTCTCCAGGCAAGGATACTGGAATGGGTTGCCTGCCTTCCTCCATGGGATCTTCCCAACCCAGAGATAGAACCCAGGTCTCCTGCATCACAGGCAGATTCTTTACCGTCTGAGCCACCAGGGAAGCCCAAGAATCCTGGAGTGGGTAGCCTGCAGAGGCCTGGTATTTATGGAGCCCTTGCAAAAGATCAGAAGTTCTCTTCAGGTTCTCTGGTTAAGGAAAGAGGGTGGAGGTACAAAAATATGTTTACTAAATGCATGGACTTATGCCTAGTTGAGGAACTAAGACTCGCACTCATTTTTTCAAAGGAAAAAGAACAGACAGAATATGAAAAGACCCTAGCCAGTGGCACAGACCACAAATGAATCAGAATTCCTGAGAATAAAGCTGGCCAGGGTGCTCAGAAAGGCCTCCTTAGGCATTGGATGGGACTTAGACAGGCAGAGGAGGAGCAAGAATGTTCCAGAAGGGAGGACTGGCATGAAGGTGTAGAGGTTGCCCCCGACTACCCCATCCCAGTTGCTGTCTTTATGGAGAGCTTACCACGGGTCGGGTAAAATCCATGACATACCTTGTATAGTACCAGATAAGGAAGCTGTAAAAGAAGGAGGCTCAGAGAGATGCAGTAACTTTCCCCAAGCCACACAACGAGTGAGACGCAGACCAAGGTAGCTGACTCCCAGCAACGACCCTGGGCTGCCCCTTTCCACACAGCCCCACCTTGCAGGGGCAGGTTGCTCAGAGAGGACCAGAGGGAGCTGGCCCAGGCCCTCTGGGTCAGCCTCCAATGGAGCCAGGCTTCCCTGAGGGCCGGGCAGGACAGAAGCCATAGCTTGGTGCACTGCTTTTCCAGAATGCAGACCCAGCGGACAGGCTGCTTTCAGAGCGGGAATGAGCGTTTCTTGGTTGTTTCACAAATGGGAACATCCAAAAAGAGATAAACAGACATATCTCTCCCTCATGCAGTGCCGCAGATCTTGGTAAGATTTTTGTGCTTTCCCTGGAGGTTTGAGGATCTTCAATCCTTATAAGGGTCCAAGGCTGAACTAGTCTCCAGGGGCAATGAGAGAGGAAGCCAAGCAAGCTACTGGGTTTTCTCCCTGACCCCGGGAGGGTCTTCCTTCCACTTCTTCTGTTCAAGTAACACCACCACTCCGGGAGCTGATAATGGACAGGAAGGCCTGGCGTGCTGCAGTCCATGCGGTCGCAAAGAGTCAGACACGACTGAGCGACTGAACTGAACTGAAGCACTTTTGTGAAATATGAACTTCTTATCAGATCACTGAATCAGTGAGGTGCAGGCTAGATTGTTAATAAAGTCTGAAAATTGTATCTGAAGAACTGCCAGCGATAATGCAGATTCAAACTAATAACGGAAAAATGCAGTGAGAGTTCAGAGTCCATTAAACATTTAACTAAAACAGTGAACTGACTTTTTTCCAAACATGTAACCAAGGTTTTATGTGTTCGGTCACTCAGCCGTGTCCGACTCTTTGCGACACCAAGGATGGTAGCTCATCGTCCTCCTCTGTCCATGCGGATTCTCCAGGCAAGAACACTGGCGTGGGTGGCTGTGCCCTCCTCCAGGGGGTCTTCCTGGCCCTGGGATCAAACTCGCATTTCTTACATCTCCTGCATTGGCAGGCGGAGTCTTTACCACTGGCCCCAATAAAGCAGGTGAAAAGCAAGGCCATCCTAAGTCTACTCCTCCTCTTCATTGAAAAGCAGAGCTGGTTTTGCCATACACTGACATGAATCAGTCACGGGCGTCCATGTGGCCCCATCCCGAACCCCCTCCCACCTCCCTCTCCATCCCATCCCTCTGGGTCGTCCCAGGGCACCGGCTTTGAGGGCCCTGTTTCATGCATCAAACTTGGACTGGTCATCTATTTCCCAATATTGCAAAGTAATTAGCCTCCAATTAAAATAAATAAATAAATAAATTTTAAAAGCAGAGCTGGGAACGGGGGTGAGTGCAGAAAGGGGGTACTGTGTCCAACACACACCTGTCAAACCACGTAGAATATCCACAGACTAAAGCCATCCAGCAAAGAGCTGAGAAAGCGAATACAGCTAATGAGAGGCAGGCAGGTGGGTTCCCCGGAGCCTGGAAAGGATGGAGGCCCTCTGTGCATCGCAGCTGGGACCCAGGCTAGGGCAGAAGGACCCCCAGTTACGTGTTCTGAGCCCTCTCCCACACTCTCTGCCTGAATCCTTTGAGCCCGCGTGCAGATCCGCACAAACTCACCTCCACTCCAGACCCGGGGGTCCATTCCTTGATGGTCAGTCTCACCACGTTCTTCCCTCTTCCACCCATCCACTGATGTACTGAGCACCTGCTCTGTGCAAGGCACGGAGTCAATACTGCGTGAGACAGAAAGCCTACTGGTGAATCAGGCAGGGGAAGGCTGAGGCTGATATTCAAATAAGTATGGTTCAAACAGGAAAGGCCGGACGCTCGGGGCCCCAGCTCAGCCTTCTGTACTCTGGGCCTTGACCGGCACGGATCACTNTCCACTGATGTACTGAGCACCTGCTCTGTGCAAGGCACGGAGTCAATACTGCGTGAGACAGAAAGCCTACTGGTGAATCAGGCAGGGGAAGGCTGAGGCTGATATTCAAATAAGTATGGTTCAAACAGGAAAGGCCGGACGCTCGGGGCCCCAGCTCAGCCTTCTGTACTCTGGGCCTTGACCGGCACGGATCACTAGGGGTGCTCTTCCTCGTGGCTTTGTCTCCACTCCCTTCTTAGTTCTGAAAAGTTCCAGCTGACACCATTTTACTCAAACATTTTGCTTTGGGTTTATTTTTTTTTCCCATAATTTTATTTATTTATTTATTCTTGGCTCTTCGTTGCTGTGCGCAGGCTTTTCTCCAGTTGCGGGGAGCGGGGGCTACTCTCTGCCTGCAGTGAGCAGGCTGCTCAAGGCAGCGGCTTCTCCCGTTGAGGAACCCGGGCTCTGGGGCACAGGCCTTCGGCAGTGGCGTCACGTAGTCTCAGCAGCTGTAGCTCCCGGGCTTAGGTGCTCAGCAGTGTGTGCTGATCTTCCCAGATCAGGGACTGAGCCTGCGTCTCCTGCACTGGCAGGCAGGTTCTCTGCCCCTGAGCTCCCAGGAACGCCCAACACTTTGCTTTTTAAAGTTGGTTTTTCACTATATGTCGTGGTCCGGGCGCAGGTTGGAAAAGAATTTCCAGACATGAAACAGAACAGGAGGGCAATAAAGTTTCTTAGAATGGGAGATGCTGTTAGAACAGCTCCAGGGAAAACTGACATTGAACGGGGGTCCTTAGTCCACTTTTATACCCAGGATACAGGGAGTGGGATAGGGGTCTTGTGGGTCGTTTGCTGATTGGATGAGGCACATTCACTGGGTGTGGGAAGAGTAGGGAAAACACCTTCTCCCTGTGGCTAGGAGGGGAGACGGGTTATACTGCTCAGGAGGACCTGAAATCCGTGAATAGTTACAACATGGGTGGGAGTGGAGGACGATCAGGGTCTGGTTTTTCTGTTCCTGCATTCCAAGACCCTCCTTGGTCTTATCTGCTCTTTAGACCTTGGGTCACCACACTATACATTTTCTGATTAATTCAGATCACGTCGTAAGTTATTCCTTTCACATGCTTTGTTATATACTCGTGTGATCAGTATTTTCACAGCGAGGGAGTCCTTAGGAAGTGCTGTGAGTTGTACCGTGAGATACGGGGCCTCTGTGAACCAAGAGATACCCTCATAACCCACGGGCACCAAGGCTGCGTGAGTAAAGCAAAGCTGCGTCACCCACGAGGGTCTCAGCAGGAGCGTGTAGAGGATGCTCACCGCATCTCATTGATGCCACTGGCCGCCTCTATTCAGTGACGCAGAATAAACACAGGGGACACAAATGCGGCTAAATCAGAATCCAGGCTGCTTCATCTGGAAACAGCCCCTTCCGAAACATCAGCAAGGAGCAGCCCCACCAACGGCGACCTCTGATTTCGGACTGCGCCTCTGAGGATGGTACAGACAGACAGCGCCTAGCGAAGGGCTGCAGTCATCCCACAGCCTCCCACCTTGGAAACACCCATTTCCCATTGTTCTCATCATGCAATCATTGCAGAGGGCTTTTGCAACCTACAAAAAAATTCCTCTCTAGGTCTCCTTCAATTTCTCATCCTATATTCCGTAACAACTTCTACTGAGTTGTACAGTTGTGGTGAATTATGTGGAATAAGATTGAACAATTAGTGGAAGCTGGGGGGGGAGGTGGCTGCCAGAGGGTAAGAGCTGTCCCATCTTCCTCCTGGAAATGTAAGTGCTAGGAGGCTTTGGCTCAACACTTCCCAGGTCTCTTCCACTGCAGCTCATGGACGTTTTAATTGCAAAAATTAAATAGAACTCAAGAGGAGGGAAAAGAGACACACAGTTGTTTTAATATACCCAGTTCTTTAAAAAAAATTTTTTTTGTAATCCCCTTGTAATAAATCCAATAGAACGTGGCCGAGAAATTACAAGAAACAGGGCAGGTAGTTGGTTTTCATCATCTTGTCAGGCTGAGAAAGGCCCCTGACATCTACAGTCCAGGACTCAGCACAATGAAACTGAGAACCCTTAGTCTAAAATCAGGTTTGCTGGGCTCAGCAGTAAAGAATCCGCCTGCAAAGCAGGAGATTCAGAAGAGCCAGGTTCAATCCCTGAGTCAGGACAATCCCCTGGAGGAGGCAACCTACTCCAGTATTCTTACCTGGAGAATCCCATGGACAGAGGGGCCTGACGGGCTACCGTCCATAGGGCCGCAGAGAGTCAGACACGCATTCTAAGAGTGGTCGTGGTAAATGTGCACCAACTGACAATCTGGTTAGCAGAAAATGATAAAGGAGTGAAGTTAGCGTATCCAGAAAGGAAAATAAACCTCTTCTGGTTTTCGCCTCCTACTTTAAAGATTAGCCAGATGACATTCATCCCTTTGAGGCCATGGACCAGTTCTCCAGGTGGGTCCCCACCATGGGTGGGCATGAGCACCTCCTAGAGGAAAGGCTGGCCAGCTTGCCCCCTGCCCTCCGGCTCCACTGAGGACCACCCTCAGAGCTCCACAAGCAGCTGACGGAGGTCTGAGCAAGGAACCGGCTACTTGCCAGACTCCAGCCCCAAACTCTGCACACAGAGCAGCCCGGCCTCGGCCGTGCCAGCCTCCAGCTTCCCAGCAGAGCTCTTCCCCTGTGAGCCCCTCCAGTCCTTGTTCCCCGAGTCCTGGCTCCTCTGGGGAGCATTTTAATTCTGGAAAGAGAATGACAGAGGTCACGCTCAAAGCTGCCTCCCCTGCAAGCTCCTGACATATCCCCCCAGGACTGTCTCAAGATGCCCCCCAGGACTATCTCAAGATCCCCCCAGGAGCATCTCAAGATCCCCCCCAGGACCGTCTCAAGTTCCCCCCAGGACCATCTCAAGATCCTCCCCGGGACCATCTCAAGATCCTCCCCGAGACCATCTCAATATGCCCCCAGGACCATCACAAGATCCCCCCCAGAACCATCTCAAGATCACCCCCAGGACCATCTCAAGATCCCCCCCAGGACCATCTCAAGATCCTCCCCAGGACCATCTCAAGATCCTCCCCAGGACCATCTCAAGATCCCCCCCAGGACCATCTCAAGATCCTCCCCAGGACCGTCTCAAGATCCCCGCCAGGACCGGCTCAATATTCCCCCAGGACCATCTCAAGACCCCTCCAGGACTGTCTCAAGATCCCCCCTAGGATTGTCTCAAGAGCACCTGTGGGGGCCACTGCCCTGTCCTGGCTGCTCCAGGCCAGGAGGGCCTCCAAGCAGCATCAGATCAGCCCCAGATATCAGCCACGACCCCTGACCCCTGGCGCTGGCTCAGACCCCGTGTCCCGGTCTGAGGTCCGGGAAACACAATTACTGTGATCAGTGCTGTCACTTCCTCACCAGCTACATCGCCAGCCAAGCTGCGGACCCTGTCCTCTGCTTCCTGCAGAGGTAAACTCCTTTTAGAGTGTATCTGTAGAAAAGTTGAGATCTGGTCAGGCGAACAGATCAGGGGCGTGTGGCTCGGTCACTCAGTCGTGTCCAGCTCTTTGCGATCCCATGCACCATAGCCTGCCAGACTCCTCTGTCCACATACTGGTGTGGGTGGCCGTTCCCTGCTCCAGGGGATCTTCCCCACCCAGGGATCAAACCCATGGCTCCTGTGTCTCCTGCATCGCAGGCGGGTTCTTTACCTCTGAGCCACCAGGGAGGCCCAATAGACCAAGTGATGATTGCGAGGATGACTCACTGCACATCCCAGGAAGAGGGGGCACGCCATGTCAGGAGCGGGTGGGTATGGGTACCACTAGAATTGACCAGGGAGAGGAAAACTGTACTAAAAGCTTTTATTGTGATTTCCATGGGAGTGTGCACCTTAATAAAGAGAAAGAAAGAAAGAATCATGTGTTTTATCGGCAAAGTGATTTTATTTAGGAAGAGCAGAAAATTGTGATTCGGGATGAGCAAACTGTGGTGAAGCACACGCAAGTCCAGAGAACAGAGGACAGGGGATGAAAGGAGGAGACAGGGGAGGGTCAAAGGGAAACCTTGCTTCCTGCCAAGTCTGTAAGTTTCAGGGCTTCCTGACTCCATTCTGAAGACGGTTTCCTTTATCCCTATTTATAGAAGAAGGGGCGAGGCAGGCCCCAGATGGGCCGGTCTGGATAATCTCAGTGGACTCTGGGCATAGAAGCCATCCCTGATTGTCTGGTACGGGGCCCTCAGGAGTGATGAGGGCTGGTGAGCAAAGACCTGAGAGCGTGAAAGTCTCATAGAGGAGGTGGTCGGGGGTAGGGGCTCTGAACCGGTCAGTATGCATTTTAAAATCACTCTCACTGGCAAGCAGTTCACTACTGATGGACAGGGCTTTGCAAAACCTGGGGGGGACAGTCGCTCCAGAATCACCAAGACCCCAAAGGTCGAAGAATCAGGGAGTGAAAAATAAAAGACACGGTCCACACATTAACTCAGAACCCAGCCACAGAGCAGCCACAGCGTTCTGCCCCTGCACAGCCCTGATCCTGAAAGCATACACACCCCTCAGCCAGGTCTTTAAACCTAACAGAACACTCTTAAGAAGACTGCCTCCCCCCCACCCCCGCCAACAAAAAAAAAAAATCAAAGGATCTGAGGAAATGAGCTGAAAAGAATCACCGGTGCATCAAGGATACGACCAGCATCACATAACAGCCTGGACTTAATAGGCGGTGCCCTCGGCTGGAAACAGGTTAAGAGCTCAGCGCTGGGCTAGGACCGAGGCTTATTCCATCTGATAGAAGACTTGTCTTCCTCCCACTGTGACAGAGGAGGGGCACCCCCTCCCTTCAGTCTTGACCCAGGCGCACAGTCTCCGCCACGCTGGGCAAGGGCCACTGTCGCCGGGAGTCAGAGCTGACGGCCGACACACACCGTGACCCAGCATCTCGGCACCTGCTGTTCCCGACTCCCAGGAACTCACTCAGCATCTCCAGGGACACCGGCCAGAACATCCCGGCCTCGGTGAGATGAGATGGCAGAGATTAGCCCGAGGAGGAACACAGTGTCGTTGTTCAGGTCCTTCTTGCCTTAAAAGGCAGAGCCAAGTAAATGATGAGGCTCCCAGAACACAGGATCACGCCAGGATAACATTAGCCAGAAGAGGTGGACAGAAACTGATGGACAGTTCTCTCACTGCCCGGAGCTCAGGCAGGCTAGAACCCGGACCCCGGGCGGAGATTCAGGGCCAACGGATGGAGCGTGGTGAGGGTTTACCTGGCCACACCAAGTTGCCATTCCCTCCTTAGAAATATTTGATTCTCCTTTAACATCAAAACCCTGTATGTGCAACATCAGACCCTCCTGGATTACGTCCCTTGCCATACATGGTTTGGAATGAGCAATGCAGAGCTCAGTTGATCTACGTACTTGGAATCAAGACGTGAACGTGAATTTAGCCTCAGCAGCCTCTCCTTTCTAACGAGTTGACTCACGTTTATGGGGATGTGTTCATTTAGAAGGCTTGCCTCGAGTGCCACACAGCCAACCAAATTTTCCATGTGTCGGGAAAGAATCCAAATTTGAAGAAAGGATGCAGGATGGAATCGGGTAAGCAGAAGTGACCTAAGTTCGTTCACAGTTCACCATCAGTCGAAGAAAAAGGAAATTCCAACAGATCGCAAGAGCAGCACTAGATTTGTAAGTCAGGCTGTAAGGGGTTTTTTGTTATTGTTTTTAAAAATCTATTGCTTATGGTTGTAAAAAAAAAAAAAAGTCCTTTAGGATCTGTTCTGTTATTTTTAAAGAAAAACACTTGCTTTCTCGGCGTTTCTCAAGCCTCACGCTCGCCACTTCTTCTGTGGTCTAGCCCTTGCCTTCCCCCAGGAGGACAGGGACCTTTGAATCTTTCAGAAAATTGACTTTAAGGGATGGAGGGAGGGCAGGAAGTGTGGCTATTGTTTTGCAGGTATGCCCTTAACCTCAAGAAGAATTTCAAACATGCTCAAAGCATTTCCTTTCTATCCTTCCACGTTGTTGAGCTATGATTGACAAGCAGCACTGTGGAAGTTTAAGGCACGTGACCAGACTTACATGTCTTGTGAAATAATATTAACACAATAGGTTTAGTTAACGTCCATCATCTCTTACAGATACTGAAAAAAGAAAGAAAACGTTTTTCTTCGTAAGGAGCTCTTAGGATCTATTCTCTTAACAATTCGGAAATCTACCCTATGATGACGTTAACTATCCTCATCATATCCTGCCTTACAACCCTAGGACGTATTTCTCTTATAACTGGACGGTTGTAACTTTGTACCATCTTCCACCCACTCCCCACTCCCCCACCTCTGAAAGCCACAAATCTGATCTCTTTTTTTCTATGAGTTTGGTGGCTCTTGTTTTTCCTTTAATTCCACACGTGAGTGAGATCAAGCAGTGTTTTTCTGTCTCCAGGCATTTTGTTTTGACAGGTTATTAACAAGGCAGAGGACAGACTGGTCCTCTGAGAACATGCAAGGTGCATCTCTGCAAATTGATGAAATGGGCCTCCTGAGGTGCAAAATTAATGAAAAACATAAACAATTAGGAAAAGGCAATAAAAGTGAATTGTGGTCAGGCCAGGCTCAAGCTACACATAATTTTTCAGGGAAGGGGCTCCAATTTCTGTGCACTCCTGAAATACCAGACAGATTCACAGAGCTAAAGGAGAATCAGGAGGTCACCATGTTCTGCTCCTTTCTTGCTCGTCAATCATCCCACTACTAAAATTGATCGAGGGTTGTACACATGCCTCTCACAGGCAGAGACAAACCTCAGGTTGGGCAACTGAAAGTCATTTTGATAGTTGTCACCTGCGGCTAAGTGCATGCACGCATGCTAAGTCACTTCAGCATATCCAGCTCTTCTGCGACCCTACGCACTGCAGCTCTCCAGGCTCCTCTGTCCATGGGATTCTCCAGGAAAGAATACTGGCATGGGTTGCCAGGGGATCTTCGTGACCCAGGGATTGAACCCCCTTCTCCCATGTCTCCTACATTGGCAGGCTCATTACCACTAGCGCCACCTGGGAAGCCCACTGGCTTTGTGCTCTTGGCCAAATCAAATGCAAGTTAGTTGGTATTCTCTCTCTCTCTAGTAACAGTGTCACTTCTTCACTTTCAGCTTTCTAAACAACTACTCAGGTGCAAATATGTGACAAGAGGCGCTCTAGAGACCTAGGTCACCCACTGGGACGCCAACAATATCCACAAGATGCCAGATCGAGCCTTCGTTGACGTGTCTAGTTCTCGATGGTAGCACCTTAGCCCAGAGTTGGTTTGCAAGTGACAGATGGAAACATCAAGGATGTGGGTTCTGCTGCCCTGGAATCCCCCTGGCCCGGTCGTCAGGGCCCAGCTAGGTCCAGGCAGCCCGGTCCAGAAGCTTCCCAGAGGGAGTCCCTCGGCCATGAACCCTTGGGCACACTCCCTGAGCGCTCATTTTAGCTCGGAGTGTGTGCGCCTCCCACCACCCGCTGTGTTTTCCCCAGGTGAAAGCATCCCTTTGCAGCTGAAGTTAGCTCGCTGGAAGGGTTCTCAGTGAGAGAAGCGCTGGGTACGTGCTGTCATTGCCTCTCGATTCTTCAGTTCCCCAGACCTTTACGGGCACTCAGCACGTCCCACTCCAGGCACGGCTCCAGAGACACAAAGCAGGAATGGTCCCTGCTGTCACCGCATTTATGTTCTATCAGGGAATATGGGCCATTTTAGCAGGAATTGCAGTGAGCGTCTCACCACGTCCCACTCCAGGCACAGCTCCAGAGACACAAAGCAGGAATGGTCCCTGCTGTCACCGCATTTACGTTCTATCAGGGAATATGGGCCATTTTAGCAGGAATTGCAGTGAGCGTCTCAAAGCGTGGGTGTGATGGGGGAGAGTGACAGGGAGACCTAACTCAAGGCAGGGGTTCAGAAAGGCCTCCCTGGAGGAGGCGATAGGACCCCTGAGATCAGTCCCAAGCCAGCCACGTGAGAGGAGGATGGGGGTCAGGGAAGGGGAGCAAAGACCCGGAGAGACTGCTGGAAGGATCTGGGAAGCGATTATATTCCAGGAGTGAAGGGGAGACATTGACAGCTTCTAAGCAGTATTTTTGCCTGGAGAATCCCATAGACAGGAGGCTAGCAGACGACAGTCCACAGGGTCAACAAAGAGTCGGACACGACTGAAGTGCGTGAAGCACGCAGGCACGCAAAAGTGGGACACAGATATGATCAGATCTGCTTTGTTCCAAGGTCACTCTGTTGGCAGGAGGAGACAGAGGCTGAAGGTGAGAGCTGCTGCTGGAGATGACCTGGGTCAGGATGGTGGCCAGGAGGGGACAGAGCAGTGGGGAATCCCAGCACTTCCCTGGTGGCTCAGCTGGCAAAGAATCCGCCTGCAGTGCGGGAGACCTGGGTTCGGTCCCTCGGTCGGGAGGATCCCCTGGAGGAGGGTGTGGCAACCCACTCCAGTACTCTTGCCTGGAGAATCCCATGGACAGAGGAGCCTGGTGGGCTACAGTCAATGGGGTCACAAAAAGTCAGACACGACTGAGGGACTAAGCATAGACTCAACCAGAGGTGTTCAGGGAGTGGACGCTGAGGGGAGTGGAGGGGAGAATTCTGTCCAGGTGATGGTCCCGGTGCCTGGAATCAGAAAGCTGGGGCGAGGGGCAGGCTTAGAGTAAAAGTGATCCTTCCTGCAGGCGTTCCACCAGGGGCGGTGAATGAGACCCCACCGGGAAGATGCCCAGTGGGCAGGTGAATGCCTGGGTCAGGAGATCTGCTGGAGGGCCAGCTGGAGGTGTGAAGGCCAGCAGCACGTGGAACTGCATGAGTGAGTGAGACCGTCCAGGAGAGAGTGTGGACAGAGGACATCGAAGCCCCAGGCCACCCTCCTGATGGCCATGAGGACCGAGGAGCTGGCTGGCCAGAGCCGCTGCAAGGCCACTCCCATGGGCCACACACGGCAGGAGCTCTAGGATCCCTGAACTGATTTTCACAGGACAAGATCACCTGCCCGCCTGTTGCCTGCCCACAGCAGCGCTTCCGCCTGAGATTGGGGCTTTACAGAAAAGCTAGATGGGGGGGTGAGGTCATCATCTAGCATTGCCACAGCATTTTATTTATTTATTGGGCTGCGTTGGGTCTTAATTTCAGCATGCGGGATCTTCCTCGCTGCCCTCAGACCCTCTAGCTGCAGTGTGCAGGCTTAGTCATTCCGCTGTGGCAGGTGGGATCTTAGTTCCCCAACCAGGGGTCCAGCTCATGTCCTCTGCATTGCAAGGTGGATTCTTAACCACTTGCCCATCATGGAAGCCCCTTGCCTCCACACTTTTAACTCTTGATTGTCACAAAAACACTATTGGCAGCAGTTCATGTAAGTTTCAGTCTTCTCAAAACCACAGTACCTGCTTTCAACACCAAAGAATCAATGAACTGGACAAGAGCCCACAGATCCGTAGACATGGCCTGCATGTACATCCTTTTGGGCTTCCCAGGTGGCTCAGTGGGTAAAGAATCTGCCTGCAATGCAGGTCACTTGGGTTCTATCCCTGGGTCAAGAAGTTCCCCTGGAGGAGGAAATGGCAACCCACTCCAGTGTTCTTGCCCAGAGAATCCCACAGACAGAGGAGCCTGGTGGGCTACAGTCCATAGGGTGGCAGAGAGTCAGACATGGCTAAAGCGACTGGGCACTCACACAATCATCCATCCTTTACCAGTCAAAAAGATCCTACATTTCTCTGAACCCCACCTCCATGTGTCTATATTGTTCTAATTATCAAACTAAAAAATTGGAAGTCTGATTTTACTAGAATCTTCAAGTAAGTTGAAATAAGATGCTTATGTTGAACTGTGCAGAGTCCTAGAATCACCTAAGCTTTCTTAAGCTTTGTAAACTTGCCAGAAAGCATCCTCAGGCTCACAGACTCTGCTTTTTCCCCTCCAAGACGAGGCACTTGAGTTATAAATGTCAGTTTTTGTTTTATTTGAGAAGGAGGCGTCCTAAGAATTTTAAGCCAACTGTTAAAAATATGTTCAAGGAGAGTTTATAATTTTATAGACGCAACACTCAGGAAGCAGAGAGAGCTGACTTTTCTCTGCAGCTGAAATTAACTCTTCTCTTAAACTCCCTTTTTGTTTCCTTCAAGGAAAAAAGAAACCTTAAATATGCCAGTTAAAAGGTGACAATCACTTCCCACTTTAAATGTGGATAATTTGTATCTAAGCTGTCACTCGAGATGCTCCCCTCCTCCACTCTAGCAGGTCTGTGTGTACACTGGTTCGTAATTGTGGACTCACTTCTGTCCATCACTTGATACAATGGTCTTTAAATTCATCCTGCATGAACCACTAAATGAACCGCCTGCGCCTTCTGGAACCAGTGACCGTGGCTAAGAAAACGGATTGTATTAACAAGCTTAAGCCAAGGGGGACCCCAAAGTTCATGGGCTGTCGTGGTGGAGTGCACCTAATAAAACTCTGAGCCCTTTAGGAAGGGGGAATATTAGCAACAAATAGTCACGACAAATTCATGATTACCTTCCTGTCTCATTCCGTCTTTGCTTCTCCGATCAACCCACTCTCCCACTCAACACAGAAAATTTCAAACCTTCCCTCACCCACATCCTACTTCACAAAGAAAATAGGAACTTCAAGACAGAAATCCCCATATCACAAATTCATCAGGACCAACACCCAAGGGCAGTGAGGACAGAGGGGCCCCTTCACCTTCAGATGCCAGCTTTATCCATCTCTCAGAATCACAAGCTCACTGACTACCTCTTCTTCCAACTTAAACCGAGCCCTGCCCACTCAAAGCCTTTCCCATCAGTATTTGAATGTGGTCAGGTATCCATGCCTTCAAGAAATTACTCAATTCCATGTCCCTGGCCAACAACTGCCTTCCCTCCTCATCTCTGTGGCCAGATTCTTGACAAACTTTCCTAAACTCACTCACCCCACCTCCTCGCTTCAAGGCCACTTCTCAACCCACTTCACTGACTCCTTTACCCATCAGCTGTCGCTAAGCTGACAGGGACCACCGTGTCTGAAATCCAACATATAGTTTTCACTTTGGAACAGTTTTTCTCATCAGGTTTTTTGGCACTGTTCACCACCTGCCTTTCTCGAAACGTTTCTCTCCTTGGCTTCCCCGCCCTCCACCCTTCTGCCTTTCTATCTCTCTAACCATCCTCTCTCCTAACATCCTGGGCAAGCTCATCCTTCTCCACCTTCAGATGTTACATTGTCATATGACTTAGTCTCATCCTCAGTTTTCCTCATCTCATATACTTCCCTGGTAGCTCAAACGGTAACGAATCTGCCTGCAATGCAGGAGACCCCGGTTCGATCCCTGGGTCAGGAAGATCCCCTGGAGAAGGGCATGGCAACCCACTCCAGTATTCTTGCCTGGAGAATCCCATGGACAGAGGAGCCTGGTGGGCTACAGTCCATGGGATGGCAAAGAGTCAGACACAACTGAAGTGCCTCTGCACCCACGCAGGACCAAGATTCTGGTAGGGTGGGCACTGGGGCTGCCTGCAACCCAGGTGCAGTGTGACTAAGCCCTCTCTCCTCTCTTTTCCCTTAAACCTCTTCTCTTCACCTGTAGGCACACACCTTCCCCTAGAGCCAGAATGGTTTTCTTGTTTTATTTTTTTTCGCTTCCCTTTGTTTTGTCAGAACCTAGGATCCCATCAGCTTCAGTTCCAGAAATGGCAAAGAGTCAGACACAACTGAAGTGCCTCTGCACCCACGCATGACCAAGATTCTGGTAGGGTGGGCACTGGGGCTGCCTGCAACCCAGGTGCAGTGTGACTAAGCACTCTCTCCTCTCTTTTCCCTTAAACCTCTTCCTCTTCACCTGCAGGCACACACCTTCCCCTAGAGCTAGAATGGTTTTCTTGTTTTATTTTTTTTCGCTTCCCTTTGTTTTGTCAGAACCTAGGATCCCATCAGCTTCAGTTCCAGAGCAACTTGATCATGCGAAAACTGTTAAGAAAGGATCTATGAATTTCATAAGATTCCCAAAAGGGTCCTTGACCTGAAAAGTTAAAGACATTGCCTGGAAAATGCAGAATAATGGGGGACATGATCAGGAAGATCCCCTGGAGGAGGAAATGGCAACCCACTCCAGTATCCTTGCCTGGAGAATCCCATGGATAGAGGAGCCTGGTGGGCTACAGTCCATGGGGTCACAAAGAGTCAGACACAACTGAGCCACTAACACTCTTCACTTTGACGAGAAGAGGGACTTCAGATATTAGGCATCAAAGGGTATTTAGAAACGTTCAGAGAATAATAAGGCATCAAGTAAAACCATAGGAAAATGAAGCATGATGTTTCCAGATCTTCCTCTGTAAGATTTTTATTGCTTTTATAAAAAATCAACAAGCCACAAAACACCTGACGTAAGGGACAAATGCTGTTGATCGATGCTGCTAACTCTACAAGAAAGATCAGCTTTTATACTTGACCAAAGGGAGGACGGGACCTAAGAGGATTGCCAGTGGTGTCCCTGGCAGAACTCTCTGTTAAGGCTTTCGTGTTGAAATTTCTTTTCTATTGTTTTATTTTGTTTATGTGGCTGCACTGGGTCTTGGCTGCGGCACACAGGATCTTTATTTCGCCGTGCAGAATATTTTCTTGCTCTCCGTGAACTCTTGGTTGCTGCATGGGGGATCTAGTTCCTTGACCAAGGATGAAACCCAGGCCCCCTGCATGGAGAGTGGGACATCTTAGCCACCGGACCACCAGGGAAGTCCCCACGCTGAAACTTCTTGTAGATGCCTTGGTATCTCTACTCTGGTCATTAATGTCTCAGCTATGACAGATGAGGAGCAAGAGACACTAAGTAGCCTCTCCTGGCCACAAGGAGACTCTGGGCAACCCAGATATCAGCCTGGGCCTGTCTGCCTCCAGCCCCGACTGTTCGGCTTCACTGTACCACTGTACCACTATGGATTCTGTGACAGTGAGCAATGAGCACATCCAGAGAGTCCAAATTTCTCTAGCAGGAGGAAATCATCATACAGCTCCCTGTCCTGAAATACATGCCCTCCGTAGGGTCAAAATGAGAAATAAGAGTGTCTGCATGTCTATGTTGGCTTATTTTACAACAGAAAACAGGAGGTAAAGCAGAAACTAATGAACATGGCTACATATAGGAAGTAGGTGGAAATAGGATAAAAGGAGGGGTAGGAATGAGACCTTCCTGAGTATATCTTTTTATATTGACCTTATTTTTGAATGATTTAAGAGGTTTAAGATTTCTTTTAAGAAATTGATGACAAAAACAAATCCTAAAAGGAAACACAATTAGAAACAAATAGAGATGTGGATGGACCTAGAGTGAAGTAAGGCAGAAAGAGAAAACCAAATATCATATTTACGCATATATTCGGAGAAGGCAATGGCAACCCACTCCAGTACTCTTGCCTGGAAAATCCCATGGACGGAGGAGCCTGGTGGGCTGCAGTCCATGGGGTCACTAAGAGTTGGACACAACTGAGCGACTTCATTTTCACTTTTCACTTTCACGCATTGGAGAAGGAAATGGCAACCCACTCCAGTGTTCTTGCCTGGAGAATCCCAGGGATGGGAGAGCCTGGTGAGCTGCCATCTATGGGGTCTGTCTGGGCCTGCTAAGTCACTTAGCAGTGACTTAGCAGCACGCATATGTGTGGAATCTAGAAAAACGATACTGATGGACCTATTTGCGGGGCAGAAATAGAGACACATACAGAATGTACATGTGGGCACAGGGGAGAAGGGGAGTGTGGGATGAACTGGGAGATTAGGATGGACATGTATACGTAACTACGTGTGGCTCAGTGGTAAAGAATCAAACTACTAATGCAGGAGGCCTAAGAGACACGGGTTCAGTCCCTAAGTTGAGAAGATCCCCTGGAGGAGGAAATGGCAACCCACTCCAGTATCCTTGCCTGGAAAATTCCACAGACAGAGGAGCCTGGTGAACTACAGTCCATGGGGTCACAAAGAGTCGGACGTGACTGGCAACTGAGCATGCAAGGCACAGATATGTGTAAAATAGACAGCTGGTGGGAAGCTGCTACGTAACACAGGGAGCTCAGCCCTGTGTTATATGAGACGGAGTGGGAGTAGGACGAAAGGGATGGGGGGGATGGAAGGGGGGTAGGATGGAAGAGGGAGAGAGATGCAAGAGGGAAGGGACATTTGTATACTTACAGCTGATTCACTTCATTATACAGCAGAGAGTTGGCTCAGACAGGAAAGAACCCACCTGCCAATGCAGGAGATCCAGGTTCAATCCCTGTCTCGGGAAGATCCCCTGGAGAAGGAAATGGCAACCCACTCCAGTATTCTTGCCTGGAGAACCTCATGGACAGAGGAGCCTGGCGGGCTACAGTCCATGGGGTCGCAGAGAGTCTGACACCACTGAGCGACTTTCACTAACACAACATTGGAAAGCAACTATCAGTTCAGTTCAGTGGCTCAGTCGTGTCTGACTCTTTGAGATCCCATGGACTGCAGCACGCCAGGCCTCCCTGTCCATCACCAACTCCTGGAGTTTACTCAAACTCATGTCCATTGTGTCAGTGATGCCATCCAACCATCTTAACCTCTGCCGTCCCCTTCTCCTCCTGCCTTCAATCTTTCCCAGCATCAGAGTCTTTTCAAATGAGTCAGGTTTTCGCATCAGGTGGCCAAAGTATTGGAGCTTCAGCCTCAGCATCAGTCCTTCCAATGAATATTCAGGACTGATTTCCTTTAAGATAGACTGGTTGGATCTCCTTGCAGCCCAAGGGACTCTCAAGAGTCTTTTCCAACACCACAGTTCATAAGCATCAATTCTTCAGCCCTCAGCTTTCTTTATAAAGCAACTATACTTCAATTTAAAAAAAAAGAATGTAGGGAAAATAAATTTTTAACAGATAACATGGCCACATAGAAAAGAGGATGAATTCAATAAATTGGAACTCTGTCCTTGGATTTTACTAGTGGGAATAGTTTAAAGTTAAACAGAATTACAATTTTTAATTTCACCTCATAGGTTTCAACAGTACAAAGAACACCTGTACGATTAACAAAAAGTGGTTTATTCAGATAATAGGGGATATTAATAGTTTGCTACCATCTGTTTCCTTCTCAGAGAAAGTCATGGGTTTTATAGAGTAAAAGGTAGAAATGTCAAGACTGTCTTTGATTGGCGAGTGTTCTATTAGAGAATTTTTGGAAGTGGGGAAGCATTCTGATTGGCTTTCAAGTGCATTTGGCAGTCTTTGATTGGTTAACTCTCTACTGGTACATGCTGGGGCTTTCACGCCAAGCCACAGCGGTTTTTCTGTTTCAGCTGGAAGGATATCTGATCCTCTTGTTTTGAGATCTGAGTCTTTTACAAACAAATCCTCAGGAGACTTGTGCGTGCTCAGTCCCTCAGTCAGGTTCAACTCTTTGCAATACCATCGGGCTTCCCTGCCCATGGGATTTTCCAGGCAAGAATACTGGAGCAGACGCCATTTCCTCCTCCAGGGGCTCTTTCTGATCCAGAGGTCGAACCTGCATCTCCTATGGGTCCTTCATGGGCAGGTGGATTCTTCACCACTGCGCCACCTGGGAAGCCCCCTTACTGGTGTCATCATTCCTAAACGGCTTTGTGTTGTAGGAAAGAGCCAGGGATAAATGTGTAGACTGTTGGGAGCCCAGAACTGTGAGAGACACACACACAGAGTGGGTGAGGTTGAGGAAGAATTCTACAGTTTGTGATCTGATTTGAGGCTATCTCATGATTTCTTTAAAAAGAATCAAGGTTGCTTGATGTCTCCAAGCAACATTCTGCAGCTGGTAGCCAGCACTCCAGACTCAGTAGAGAATAAGCACATTTGTGTGGAAGACCAGGCAAGGATGGACAGGCTTAGGAGAGCTGGTGGGAAAAAATGGATGACATGGTGGGAAAGATAAATGGTAAGCAGGTATTTGTTGGCAACTAAGTTATAACACCCAATGGCAACATCCTCTGGCCATGATGATTCAGCCACACTCCATTTTATTTCATAAATTTAAGTATAAGGCACTTAAAGGAGTTACAAGGGCTTCCCAGGTGGTGTTAGTGGTAAAGAATCCGCCTGCCAATTCAGGAGACACAAGAGAGGCAGGTTCTATCGCTGGGTCGGGAAGATCCACTGGAAGAGGAAATGGCAACTCACTTCAGTATTGTTGCCTGGAGAATCCCATGGACCAAGGAGCCTGGCAGGCTATGGGGTGGCAGAGAATCAGACACCACTGAGCATGCTCACATGCGGGAGGAGTTATAAACATCACAATGAACACATAATCCCTCTTTTAAAAAACAGATATAATACTGTGGCAGTTGAATATATAGGCTCTAGAGAGACTATGACTCCCTAAACTAGAACTCTGCCTCCACTAATGAGCCACTGGTATTAGGGCCGGTGTTAGCCACTGGTGTTAGGGCTGCCATAACAAAATACTGCGGATTGACTGGCTTAACCAACAGAACTTTATTTTCTCACCATTCTGGAGCCAGACGTTTAAAAGCGAGGAGCCGAGAGGGTTGGTTTCTGGCGGGGCCTCTTTCTCGGCTTGGGGACAGCCGCCCTCTGGCTGTGTCCTCAGGGGCCTGCTCTCTGAGCACAGGTGGAAAGAGACTAAAGCTCTCTGGTGTCTCTTCCTCCAAAAGGCGCCATTTCTTCTGCATTAGTTGACTTTGTTTAACTTTAATTCCCTCTCTAAAGTTCCTATTTCCAAACACAGTCACGTAAGAGGGTTCGGGCTTCAGTACAGGAATTTCAGAGGCATACAGTTCAGTCCATAAAACTGTGTGACCCAGAAAATTATTTAACTTCTCTTTGTCTTAGTTCGCTTCTATGTAAAATAGATACCGTAGCACTACCCACCTAAAGGGCTGTTATAAGATGTTATTGGCTGACGAATGTAAAGCATTTGGTGCCTGGCAGACAGTAAACAGGCTTCCCCAATGGCTCAGCCGGTAAAGAACCTGCCTGCAATGCAGGAGACACATAAAACATGGGTTCACTTCTTGGGTCTGAAAGATCCCCTGGAGGAGAGCATGGCAACCCACTCCAGTATTCTTGCCTTGGGCTACAGTCCATACGGTCGCAAAGAGTCACACATTACTAAGTAGCTACACACACGGACGCATACGATAAACAGTCAGTAAATAATGTATATTACTTAATTCAATACTTGATTTATGATTTTATCAGCTACTTTGGTGAAAGCAGATTGGGGGCAGGAGGAGAAGGGGATGACAGAGGATGAGATAATCCCTCAGCTGGGCCTCAGCTTGGTTTCCTGGCTTTCAGGCTTTCTGTTCACCACCACCACCAAGGCTTGCCTCCTTCACCACTCCTTACTCTAACACCGTCTTACTTAAGGAAGGGAACACCACCAAAAGAGATGGGCTGTTTCTATTCACTTACAAGTGAGTTAAACTCTTGGAAGATTAACCAGAAATTGACTCAGACAGTAAAGAATCTGCCTGCAATGCAGGAGACCCATGTTCAATCTCTGGGTCGGAAAGATTCCCTGGAGAAGGAAATGGCAACCCACTCCAGTATTCTGGCCTGGAGAATCCCATGGACAGAGAAGCCTGGAGGGCTGCAGTCCATGGGGTTGCAAAGAGTCAGACATGACTGAGCAACTGACACACACCAGAGAAGTTCTCAGTAGATAAATTAAGTGCAATAATTTTCTTAAGGCACAAACACACACACACACATACACACACACAGCCCTACCCCTTTGGACTCTGGAGAAATAACTTAGACCCAACAAGCTTTGGCAGAAATCAAGCAGCCTTCTCAAGCACAAAGTCAAAAAGGCTTGCCTGGCCCAAGAACACGCTGAGAGGCCCTTTCTCCTCCGACCCTGCTGGCCTCCATGCTGTCTTGTAATGTCAGTGGTCCAGCTGTTTTTCTTGAGACGGCGAGGCCAGATTCCCCAGGGATGGGACGCAAGCGGTCTCCATGCCTCAGTTTCCTCATCTGTAGAACAGGAGTATCTTGACAGCACCTGCTCACGGCACTGGTGTAAGGATTAAGTGAAATAGACACGGTAACAGCCTTGGGAAAGCCCCAGCTCAGAGCAAGCACTTAGGAGTGTGCCAGGAAGGGGACAGTGACATGACACTGCAGAATAAGAGAAACAGAGACTGTCGTTCAGGGCACACGTCTCCCAACCGCATCCCCGTCCCCGACTTCATCTCACCCTCCTCTGAGGTGACTCGCAGTGGCGGCATCTCCCGGGCTTATTTGCACAGAAAGCAGTCAAGGAGGCTGAGTAGGCGGCATTCTACTCTACAGAGACCTAATTTCTGACTCACTGTCAAGGAAACAGAAATGCACGAAAAGTTAGTTGAAAGGTGGCAAACACAATCACGCACTTCCGTTTAACTCCACCAGCTAGAACATGGAGCCAAGGAGACAGGAATGCAGGTTAGACCCCAGAGGCACCAAACCTCCCTCCCCATCCCCACCATACATTCCAGAGGCCCCAGGCATCCAACTGGATGTTAGTCTTGATGAGTCCTTGGTCTTTAGGCCAAGGTCTTCACTTCTGAAAGTCCCAGTCAGAATATCTGAGGCTGAGCTGCTACAGGAATGAAAAGATGGACTGGAATGCAGTACTTAGCATATGGGTTGCATTTAATAAATATCACCCCAAAAAATAGTGGTTAGCGGTTCTGAGAACAGAATAGCTTGAAGAAAATCATTATAGCCATTTTGAGCCAACAGATGCTTGGAAACATTTAAATGACAGTCCAACTCTTTGGGACCCCGTGAACTGTACACTGTATGGAATTCTCCAGGCCAGAATACTGGAGTGGGTAGCTGTTCCCTTCTCCAGGGGATCTTTCCAACCCAGGGATTGAACCCAGGTCTCCTGCATTGCAGGCGGATTCTTTACAATCTGAGCTACCAGGGAAGCCCAAGAATACTGGAATGGGTATACTATCCCTTCTCCAGTAGATCTTCCTGACCCAAGAATTGAACCAGGGTCTCTTGTTTCACAGGCAGATTCTTCACCAGCTGAGCTACAGGGAAACCCATAAATGATAGTACAAAGCAGAATTATATAGATTAGATTAGGTCACAATTCTTTTCTACTGTTTCCAATTCTTTATATAAAAAGAGTAAGTTCATATAAACAACAGGGACCTGCTCTATAGCACAGGGAACTATTCAGTATCTTGTAATAAACCACATTGGAGAATACTTTGAAAAGAATATATACACATATAACTTAATCACTTTGCTGTATACCTGAAACTAACACATTGTAAATCAACTATTCTTTAAGGGAAAAAAAAAAAAAAACAGTTTTGAAAACACAGAACAAGAAAGGCCTTTACACAAAAGATAAGCAGGCTAACACTACAACAAAAAATGGAATTACTGGTTAAACCGAGGTCTCCAGCATCACAGGCAGACGCTTTACCATCTGAGCCACCAGGGAAGCCCTTTTTAAAATATAGTACTTGATAAGTACAAAATAATGTATGTCACATATTATGTTACACAGTATTGCTCAGTCATGTCCAACTCTTTGTGACCCCATGAACTACAGCATTCCAGGCCTCCCTACCATCACCAATTCCCAGAGTCCATCCAAACCCATGTCCACTGAGTTGGTGATGCCATCCAACCATCTCATCCTCTGTTGTCCCCTTCTCCTCCCGCCTTCAATCTTTCCCAGCATCAGGGTCTTTTCCAGTGAGTCAGTTTTTCGCATCAGGTGACCAAAGTATTGGAACTTCCGCTTCAGCATCTGTCCTTCCAATGAATATTCAGGCTTGGTTTTCTTTAGGATTGACTGGCTTGATCTCCTTGCAATCCAAAGGACTCTCAAGAGTCTTCCTCAACACCACAGTTCAAAAGCATCAACTCTTCAGTGCTCAGCTTTCTTTATGGTCCAACTCTCACATCCACACATGACTACTGGAAAAACCATAGCTTTGATTATATGGACCTTTGTTGGCAAAGTAATGTCTCTGCTTTTTAATATGCTGTCTAGGTTTGTCATAGTTTTTCTTCCCAAGAGCAAACGTCTTTTAATTTCATGGCTGCAGTCACCATGTGCTGTGATTTTGGAGCCCAAGAAAATAAAATCTGTCACTGTTTCCATTGTTTCCCCATCTATTTGCCATGAAGTGATGGGACTGGATGCCATGATCTTAGTTTTCTGAATGTTGAGTTTTAAACCCTTCTCGTCCCCCTAGTGGTAACATTCCAGAGTCTGCAGGTGGCTGCGTTTTGTATTTTGTCCAGAAGTCTTGGCTATAAGCAACGGGAAGAAAGTCTGAACTGCCTCCATCTTCACCAAGCCCAGAAATCCCATCCCTTACTTTTTATTGAACTTACTTTGGATAAAATTTAAATGTTTGTAATTTTCTGGTATCTAGTCCGCTTTCTAGCTGAGAGTCCTTCCCGGATAATCTGATATAACCCAGGAAGCAGAAATCTCCCACTTTCTTTTCTAAGGACCACAAGCCATCTTTTAATTTAATGATACATGTCAGACATTTCTAATCAACATTTCTCTAGAGTTCCTTAGGTCCATCCTCTTCACTTAACAACAGGTATCTGGGAGGAACCTCCTACCAGGAGGAGAAACACTTGCTAAATGGTACGGAGATAAAAAAGAAACCTCGAGGCATTCACCATCCTACAAGGACACCAGATGACAAGGAAACCAGAAACTCAGCCTGGGTTGCAGAAGCTGTGAGAAGGCTGGGATGGGATCTCACTGTACTGCCTGTCCTGCTAGCCCTGGGTTCCTAGTCCTAATTCAAGAGGGGTCAGTCCCAGGGAAAGGGAAAGGGAAAGTCGCTCAGCCGTGTCCGACTCTTTGTGACCAGGCCAGAATACAGGAGTGTGTAGCCTTTCCCTTCTCCAGGAGATCTTCCCAACCCAGGGATCAAACCAAGGTCTCCAGCATTGCAGGCGGATTCTTCACCAGCTGAGCTATGAGAGAAGCCCATCAGTCCCAGATGAGGTAGCAAAGGAGATAATAAATCGGCTCTGATAAGACGAGCAAGATGCCGATGAAGAAAAGCATTCAAGATAAAGGAGACAGCGCACATACAGGCATAAGAGTTAGAAATGCAAGCAGCAAGACAGCCCAGAGCAAAGGCTGTGCCCCCCAACTTGGAGATCAGACTTTTCAGGTTTTGCTCATTTCGACGAAAGAAGCATCTCATTTTCTACAGATTACTTTGCTCGCTTAAGAAACCTACCTCAGGATAATGTAATGATCTTTCTGATACAAAAAACAAACACAACGGCATACACACTGATTGAATCTTCTTTTTTTCTGGATTCAAGAAAGTCTCCTCTTATCTTATTGCTACTATGTGCGTATGGATTTCTTGTTGTTAGTCGTGTCTGACTCTTTTGTGACCCCGTGGACTAAACCCTCCAGGCTCCTCTGCCCATGGCTTTTCCCAGGCACAAAACTGAGGTAGATTGTCATGCCCTCCTCCAGGGGATCTTCCCGACCCAGGGATCAAACCCACTTGGGGTTTCTTGCTTGGCAGGCAGATCCGTCACCACTGAGCCATCTGGGAAGCCCACATATATAGATACACGGTGTCTAAACAGTCGCCTGCAGGGTGCACATACCTTCATCCTTCCTGGTTTCCTTTATCAGTGTTGCCAATATTTCTATGTTTTTCATGTTTAATCTTCTTTATTAAAGAAATAAAATTCTGCATCCTCTGCTCACACTCATTCCAAAGCCTAAAACAAAACCCATGGAAACTTGTTCTCAGAGTCAGTCACACTTCCCTGAGTTAAGTGACTCTGGAAATCACAAGGGCTCCCTTGCCACACACTGATGTAATGTTGGCAGCTCCATCTTAGTTGGTTTTATTTGGTTATTTTTTCAACAACAGTAAAAATCACATTTTTTCTAAGAATGGACTGGGACCAATGTCAATATGTAAGACAGGGATCTTTCTGAAGGAAATGAAAATTCATGGCTTACACTAGAAATACTTTTTAATACTGTTAGACAAATACATTCATATTCTTTTTTTATCTCTTCTACAATGAATTAGGACACCAAAAGATGGATAAAACTTGGAAAAGCATCCATGAGCATTTGTTTAAATCTCACTCACTTTTTTAAATTGGAGGAGATTTGCTTTACACTGCTGTGTTAGTTTCTGCTATCCAACAACGTGAATCAGCTCTATGCTTACATATATCCCCTCCCTTTTGAGCCTCCCTCCCCCCCGCCACCATCCCCCCTCCAGGTCATCCCGGAGCACAGAGCTGAGCTCCCCATGCTATACAGCAGCTTCCCACTAGCTGTCTAGTTTACACGTGGTAGTGAGGAGACCGAGAAAGCTGGCTTAAAACTCAACATTCAGAAAACTAAGGTCATGGCATCTGGTCCCATCACTTCATGGCAAGTAGATGGGGGAAAAATGGAAACAGTGACAGACTTTATTTTCTTGGGCTCCAAAATCATTGCAAACGGTGACTGCATTCATGAAATTAAGAGGTTTGCTCCTTGAAAGAAAAGCTGTAACAAACTTAGACAGAGTATTAGAAAGCACAGACATCACTTTGCCTACAAAGTAAAGGTCCATATTGTCAAAGCTATGGTTTTTCCAATAATCATGTACAGATGATGTAAGAGTTGGACCATAAAGAAGGCTGAACACCGAAGAATTGATGCTTTTGAACTGTGGTGTTGGAGAAGACTCTTCAGAGTCTCTTGGACTGCAAGGAGATCCAGCCAGTCTATCCAAAAGGAAACCAACCCTGAATATTTATTGGAAGGACTGATGCTGAAGCTCCAACACTTTGGCCGCCTGATTCAAAGAACCGACTCATTAGAAAAAACTTTGATGCTGGAAAAGAGTGAAGGCAGGAGGAGAATGGGATGACAGAGGATGAGATGGTTGGATGGCATCACCAATTCAATAGACATGAGTTTGAGCAAATTCTGGGAGATAGTGAAGGACAGGGAGGCCTTTGCGTGCTGCAGTCCATGGGGTTGCAAGGAGTCGGACGTGACTCAGTGACTGAACAACAACAAAATCTTATTAAAGTGGTGCTATGAAAATGTGTTTGACTATCCCACTGAAATTCAATAAGTGCCGGGAGCCAGTGTGAGGAATCCCGCCCATGACAAGGTCATGCGGTAGGAAGCCTGGCAAACGCAAGGCGTGTTCAGGTTTCAGGGGTTCCCCCTGGAATTTCCCGAGCATCCACCCCCCAAAGAATAAGAATCTGCCGGCCTTTGTACTCTGCTTTTCCACTCTTCTGATATTCTCTGGAAAAGTCAATTCAAGGCTTTAGTCTTCTGCATTTGAAAGGGATGTTTCAGGTATACGCCCTCTGATAACTCTCTAGCTTGCTAGCCTAACAGGTTCCCTAGACTTCTTACAGCTTGTGAATTGCTTACAGCCGTCAACCGTGAGAGGCACAAAGCTTAAAAGCATCTTAAAGAAACAGAGCCTTTTCTAAGGAGTTAAAAATTACATTGGTGAAGGTTTTCACTGTTGACTCAATGACTGCTGCCAGACCTCCATATTCTTTATCTTTTAGGCACCTGGGAGGATGTTAATCAATGTAAACGGGATATGGAAAAGGATAGATAGTAGTTTTGATGTTAGCAACACTAGACTTTTGAGTTAATTACTTTTCTTTGTTATATATCACTGCACTTCTCTTGTGTCCTTGCTATGTAAGAATGTAACTTTATTTAGTGCTTTCTGAGAGTGGCACCAGACTTTGGGAAGATCAACACAAATAAGTCTTCTGGTTGACAAACCCTTATCAGGAAAAAGGCTGTAAAATGTTAATTGACCCTCTGGCTAGAAGATCATGTAAATCATCTAAGACTTGTGTATACAATTAGGTATGCAGAGAAAAAAGCCTGGTTTTGATAAGAGTCAGGGCTGCTGACGCCACATAATTTTGTATTACCCATTGATCTCTATGTACAATCAAGGGTATAAAAGGAGATTCTAGACAATAGAGGATGGAATCAGTCACTGGACTGGTTTCCACCGTGTCTCCTCTTTCTACTTTAATTTCAGGCTGAATTCCCATCTTGAGCGGGCGGCTCATCATGTCTACTTAGTTGCCCTGGCTTTTAAGTTCTGTGAGAGAGAGTGCCCCAGTTGGGGCACTTTCTGAGATTCAAACGGACGCCGGTGGCCGAACGTAGATGATGCAAACTTCTTGTCTGAAGTTTTATTAGTTCAGCTCGTAAATCAAGTTATTCAGCCTCTTTTCTCCACTTAATTTTCCTACTATACTATCTCTTTCTAATCTAATCTAATATTAATAAATAAATAAGTTTTCCTCGCCGACACCGTCCACCCTTCGAATCACCCTGGATCCACCGGGGCTGGACCCCGGCAAATAAGCACATTCATTTGTTAGGGCTGACATCACAACGCACTACAGACTGGGAGGCTTGAACACCAGAAATTCATTGTCTCATAATTCTGGAGGCTCGGCGCTGGCAAGGCTGGCTGCTCTCTGCTCAGCCTGTGAAGAGAGGTGGCCATCTTCTCCCTGTGTCTTCATATAGTCTTTCCTCTGTCCTTGTCCCTATAACTAATCTCTTCTCATAATGACACCAGTCACAGAGAATTAGGACAGCCCCACATGGCTTCATTTTAATTTAATTACCTCTTTAAAGACCCTCTCTTTAAATGCAGTCACAATCTGAGGTTCTAGGGGAGTTGGAGCAACATATATATTTGGGGGAAGGGGAGTACAAAATTTAGCCACTGGTTGTTTTCAACAAATGACCCAAGGAAAAAGGCTGTTTTCATTGGGCAAGATCTGTGCCTGGTCAAAAAAGAGACATGTTTTGTGAATGGGGCTTTCTCGGGAACTGCTAGAAACTTCAAATAATGACAGTTCTGAACATGAGACTTTGAAAGAGCTCCAGTTCTGTTCCTACCCCTCCAGGAGTTGCTAGCTGCTCTTTTGCACCACAATTGCCCGCTATTGGGTTTGTTGTTTTTGTGTTTGTTTTTTTGTTGTTGTTGTCCGTGCTGGGTCTTCATTGCTGCCTGGGCTTTTTCTCTAGTGGGAGCAGGCAGGGGCCACTCTCTGGGTGCCGCGCACGGACTTCTAATTGCGATGGCCTCTCTGGTTGCCGACCCTGGGCTCTGGAATGCACAGACTTTAACTGTTGTGGCTCACATGCTTAGTTGCTTCTCAGAAGTGGGGTCCTCCCGGACCAGGGGCCAAGCCCATGTCTCCGGCTCTGGCAGGTCAGTTCTTTACCACTGTGCCCCCAGGGAAGCCCAAGCTATTGATTTTTAAGGCTAACATAAGCTGAGCAGGGGGACGCTGAAACTTTGCTAAGCTCAGGGTTCTTACTGAGATTCTACCATTTTTCTTGAACAAACACTCCTGGAGCTCATTTACAGAGTTTTGAAGAGTTTGTCTTGTCAGTTTCTGCCAATGTCCTCATTACCTTCATGGAAGAGAGGGTTTTCAGAGGTCCTTTCCCCATCATCCCGAGGACATCCTCTTGGCTGCTTCCTGCATTGTTTCTTCACACCTGTATCTCAAGTGTCTGATTCTCTCTTCAGCCAATTCCAATCAGATGTGAAACCGGTTGATTTTAACATAAATTTAACATATAGAGTTTAATCATTGTATTTTTAATTTCTAGTTCCATTTGGCTATTTTCAGTTCAGTTCAGTTGCTCAGTCATGTCCGACTCTTTGTGACCCCATGAATGACCGCACGCCAGGCCTCCCTGTCCATCACCAACTCCCGGAGTCCACCCAAACCCATGTCCATTGACTCGGTGATGCCATCCAGCCGTCTCATCCTTTGTCGTCCCCTTCTCCTCCTGCCCCCAATCCCTCCCAGCATCAGAGTCTTTTCCAATGAGTCAACTCTTCGCATGAGGTGGCCAAAGTACTGGAGTTTCAGCCTCAGCATCATTCCTTCCAAAGAAATCCCAGGGTTGATCTCCTTCAGAATGGACTGGTTGGATCTCCTTGCAGTCCAAGGGACTCTCAAGAGTCTTCTCCAACCCCACAGTTCAAAAGCATCAATTCTTTGGTGCTCAGCTTTCTTCACAGTCCAACTCTCACATCCATACATGACCACTGGAAAAACCATAGCCTTGACTAGACTGACCTTTGTTGGCAAAGTAATGTCTCTGCTTTTCAACATGCTATCTAGGTTGGTCATAACTTTTCTTCCAGGCCAGTAAATCGAGAGAAGAGTTGTCTTTATTTGGAAAGCCAGCAAACCAAGAAGATGGTGGACTAGTGCCCCAGAGAACCATCTTACCTGACTTAGAATTCAGGCTCCTTTCATACTAAAAGGAGAGAGTGTATGGTTGTCATTGCTCAGTTGCTCAGTTATGTCTGACTCCTTGGGACCCCGTGGACTGCAGCAGGGAACCCCGGCTTCCCTGTCTTACACTACCTCCTGGAGTTTGCTCAGACTCATGTCCATTGAGCCAATGATGCCATCCAACCATCTCATCCTCTGTCATCCCTTTCTCCTCCTGCCTTCAACTCTTCCCAGCAACAGGGTCTTTTCCAATGAATCTGCTCTTTGCATCAGGTGGCAAAAGTATTGGAGCTTCAGCTTCAGCATCTGTCCTTCCAATGAATATTAAGGACTGATTTCCTTTAGAGTGGACTGATTGGATCTCCTTGCAGTCCAAGGGACTCTCAAGAGTCCTCCAGCACCACAGTTCAAAAACATCAAACTTCTCAGAGGGGAAATCCTTTCTTCTTGCAACTGTCCACATAGTTCAGGTCATGACCTTCCTGTAAACTCCAGCAAGACAAATGTTATTCTCTGTTCTGCAACTTTTTATCTCTGTACCAATAGGACAATGTTATACCTTCAAAGGTCAGAACTTTGAAAATGGGGTCTCCTATATATTTCAGGCTATCAGCAACATTCGTAAGTTGCAGCAAAAGCAACAGAGTGCCAAGGTTAAAGGAAGCAGATAAAATATGGAGTCAGATCTGTTCCTCCCTGTTACAACAGCCTACGCAGGTCTCAGTCTCAACACTACACGCAGCAGCATTGCCCAGCTCCCTGAGCCCCCTGGTCAGTGGGAAGCCTGCACGTGAGCACGTGCACACACTCACACACACACACACACACACACACACACACACACTAATCCTTCTACTCTCCTCTCTGCAGGGATGACGTGCCAAGCTCGAAGTTCCTACATCACCAGTGAGATCCTCTGGGGGTACCGATTCACACCTGTCCTGACGCTGGAGGACGGGTTCTATGAAGTTGACTATAACAGCTTCCACGAGACCTACGAGACCAGCACCCCATCTCTCAGTGCCAAAGAGCTGGCTGAGTTAGCCAGCAGGGCCGAGCTGCCCCTGAGCTGGTCTGTCTCCAGCAAACTCAACCAACACGCAGAACTGGAGACTGAGGAGGAGGAAAAGAACCCTGAGGAGCAGACGGAGAGGAATGGTGATGTGGCAAACCTAGAGAATGAATCCAAAGTTTAGTCCCCGGCCCGGGGCCACCCCTTCTCCTCTCCAACCCCACCCCCCACCCCTGCAGCCCCCCCTTGTCTCTCATTCTCTTTCTTTTCTGTCTGTTACTCTGTTCTTTCCTTATACTTCAGTTTGGCATTACCAGGAAACAAATCTTCAAGGTGTAAAATATCTACCTGCCCTCTCAGTTAGTTCAGATTGACGAGGTAGCTTGCAGATTGGGTTAAGGTGTCATATGCCCTCATTTGTGGTCCCAGCCTGGTCTCCTCCCGGGATAGGGCACATCTGACTAGAGATTTACGCTACTCCCCTGCATGTGTTGTAAAATAGCAGATCGCTCAAAAGGGTGCATCAAAGAGTTTCCCTGGGATGTGACGAGGAAGGTCTCTGGTGCCTATTCATTCATGCAGTGAGACATGGAGTCGAGCCCTCCGTTTTACACATCTCAATAAATTTCATCCACGGGGCGAGGTGCTTGCCCTCTGTGGGCGTTGCGGTTATAGGACCCAGATGAGGTGAAGACAAAACCCTGTACATATATATGCCTTATGTAATTATCTTCTTTTGCAGTTAGTAACAAAACCCAGCATGTACAAAAGTGCTGTAGAACACAATTGCTGAATACTGTACATAGGTGTAAAATCAATGTAGGTTTAGATATATAACTTTAGAAATAAGATTTTAAAAAAATGATCCCCAAAGTACAGTAGGCATTTCTGTTCTGATGTCTCTGTTTTCTGGATTTCTTTGATCCCATCGACCCCTGGCCCTTTAGTGCATGGCCTCTGTTCTGTGTCCCAGACTGGCAGCTGTTTGGGTACCTCACTGTTCCCTTTCATTGACTCTAATAAGCCATAGGTCTGGGGGAAGTTTGGAGGTCCGGTAGATGGCAAAACCCGTCACCAATATGCTGATATACTGTGAAATGTTTACAAAACTGAGGTCTCCTTTTTAAGACTACGAGGACCTCACTGACTAGCTTGGGGCAGAACTTCAGGAGGAGAACATGCTCTGGCCTGCCACCAATGACGTGCATTTTTTTTGTTTCTTGTGTGTGTGTTGTTTTTTTCTTCTTTTTTGGGGGGGGTGGGGTGGAGGGGTAAGGGTGACTACTCTGCAAAGCTTGTGAGGTCTTCATTCCCTGACCAGAGATTGTACCTGGGGCCCTGGCACAGGGAGGTGTGCCAAGTCCTAACCACGGGACCACCAGGGAATTCCCATCAACGATGTGTTGATGCTTTTCCAGTGAGTTTCACCCTTTTTAGAACCGTAGTTTAAGAACCTTTTCTTCTACAAAGCCACTGACTTTCCCACAGTTTCCACTCTATAATCACAGTTTAAAGATGAGACATGGTAAGTTCGTAAAAGATGGTTTGGGTCAAAAGTCATGAAATTCACGATGGCATGTAGTGGGCAAAGTATACTATAATCACTGTTCTCACACACCTTGACTCCAGCTGACACTCTTCCTGTACCTAGGGGCTTAGCCATCAGAAATTACCAGAGCTCAGTATTCAATGATTAGATCAACAATCTTGGTGATTGTCTAATAAAGAATCGCTTTAGAGTATGCCACAGGTTAGACACTATAAACTCAAAGTGTCTCCCAGTCAAAGAAAATGACCAAAAAATGACAGTCTTAATTCATTTTAATCTGCAAAGGTAAATGAAAAAAGAAAGAAAGAAGAAGGAGAGAAGGAGGGAAGGAAGGAACACTATTTTGTGCTGAAAATCTAATTTTAAAAAATGAAAAATATTTCAAATGAAAAAATAAGAGAAAGAAGAGAATCTTAGACAAAACCTCAAGGGCAGGTGGAGATTTTGCACTGAAACAGATCTTTCACGTTGATTTTGCATTTATAAACTGTGTGTTCCCTAACACAACCATCCATCACAGATATTCATTGACTGGATCCAAGTTCATTTTCAGCTGTGCTCAGTTTGAGGCTTTGCACCGTGGAGGTTGCAGAGCTCAAACTAGCTGCCCCTCCCTGTTGCCCTGGCCTTCCCTAACCAGATAGCACAGGCCTTCACTGTAGTTTGGGGACCTCGTGTACTAAAAAGCATGTCCCAGAGATAAGGAAAGTAACTCCTAAATTTGACATGGCAGGGGAGGGAGGGTGTCTCTCTTCTCCCACTTGTGACACCTCGTATCAAGACAATTGCGTCTTGGCACTGATCATATGGAAAACAAAACTGTTGGCCGCAGCTCTTGCCTCCTTGCCAACATTTCACTTTTTGCATTGATCGTGTGTTAGTTTTTTTCATTCCACACACTCCAAGCAGGAGGTTGCAGTTGAGGAGGAGGGAGCCCCGTGTGTTTCTTGCCAGGCTGTGGGGAGGCACTGTGGCCTTACCTCACCGTAGCCTTAGAAAGGGCACTCTTGCCTTGGGGACGCTAACCCTGCAGCATCACTGGAGTTGCAGGGAAAGGCATGGTAGCACAAAGCAAGATCAGCTGGGGCTGCAAAAACTCTGCTAACGTAGCTCCTGGAGACTCAGTGGGCCTTTCCAAATGCTTTACTAAGGCTTGAAGGACAAAACACAGACTGTTGTCTGGTTGGGGTGGGGCCCCTTGCGCACAACTGAGCAAAGAGCCTTAGCAACTCTCTGGGTAGACACAAGGGTCAGTTCTGTATCTGTGACAGGACACCCAGGTGTGAGGTCTTTCCCCTTTTCTCACTGTCTTTGGTGTCAATGTAGTTGGAGAAGGAACATGAACCAAATCTCGTTTTTGTAATGTGAGCCTCTGAATCTTTAAATGATGATGCTCCAGAAGAACCTTTTATTAGAATGTCCTTATCAAACATGTCTATTTTTCTACAATTGTTGCTAACACAGTTTAACAGTGTATTTTGTGTCAACTGTTAAGATTTGGAACTGAAAGAAGCTCATTAAGACTGAATTTTCTAAGTAGCAAGTATTGAAAGGTGTTTTTCATTGACAGTCCAGCAAAGATGACGCTACAGTTTCTACCCATCCTCTTCCACCATATCCAGTCTCCGATCACTCAGTCCCTTGTTTATTTCCATAGGAAATCCAGCATTATTGAAATAAATAAGCCAATCTTAATCCTTGAATATTCATAATGAATGAGAGTCACTCTCAACTTGATATTTTGATCTGTCCGGGGCATATTTGAGTCCCTTTCCCATAAAAGCATGGCTGTATCATTAGCCAGATAAGAACTTTAGGCTAAAGGGTTACAACTTGCCACAGCTGACCCCAATCTGGAGAAAAGACAGACTCAGCGGGAAGCATGACCTCCCCAAGGGCTGCCGAGACCCTCAGATTCTCATTGCCACCCACCCCAACATGCTTTCCGACTAGAAGATCACCTGTTTATGTCAGCTTTATGTAACTAATAAAATTGTTTATGTTTCTGGATGTCCCATGGGCAAACTATACTCTTTTGGATTAACACCCTTGCGATCTCTGTAAGGTCAGAGATTGCTTTTCAGTCTCTTCAAAACATGGCCTTCTGGCGTGGTTTGGTCCAATACATAGACACTCCAGGTCCGTGGGAAGGAAATGTCTCTTTCCCCACCCCCTTCTTCCATCCAACCCTCTCTTTTGCTGTTTCCCTCATTCTCCAGTTCTAGTTCCATCGATTTAGTTTAGTATCTTATGTTCCCAAATATTAATTCCAGCCTCTGTATTAAAAAGTTCAGCCTATTTCTAAAGCACAATTTCCTCTTACCGGTTTAACCAAACGAAGGCTCTGAAATGTCTATTTCTCATGATACTCTATAATTTTAAAATTATTTATGACTTTATTTAAAAGCCTAAATTTTGAAGTTTCCAAGCAACATTCCTGTTTCTCTCTCCCTAAGTTTTCTTACTCCTCCCCCTCCCGCCCCTTTGCTTTTGTATTTAGGTTGAAGTCGGTATCTTTGGGATATTCAGAAAGTGTTTATGAATATGGGTGCCATTGGACAAAAGCTCCATTCAAAAACTATTTGAACTCACCGAAAGAATGTGAAATTATTTGATTTTGATTAGCTAAGTGATTCAAGATAAAAAATAAAATAAAATATAGTCGTTTCCAAAAGAGCTTGCCAAGCTAGTCTGACTAGTTTCCAGTCTTGCCGTGACTTGGGTGACACTCTGATTCAAAAGAGTCCTAAAGGGTAATTGAAAGTTAAATGTCTTACACAGATGGTGAAGTTTGTCTTCTATCATTTCTTTTCAGTGGATGGCTATGAAGTAAAAAAAAAAATATAGACAATAGATACCTAATAAATGTTTCATTGATACAGCATTACAATAGAGTCATTTAATAATATCTTGTTTCTAGATTTTATGGCCAACCTGTATTTATGCAAATGTCATCCTTTAATTCAAAACTGAGTAAAATGTACCTCCCCCAGGTATTTCTGCCCTTAACATCATAGAGAGCTTCTGGATGTAGTGTCATCTAGAAGTCAAAACTTGGTCAGGCTACTATTTGATTTTGACAAAATACAGTATGGACAATAATAACAAAACAGTAGTACACGCTACACTGTGTAGTGTTTTGGAGCATTCAAAGCACTTTCATGAATTATCTCATTTAATTCTAATCTACCATGAGAGCTTGAATATTATAATCTACACTTTACAGATGGAAAACTAGGGTTTGGGCAAGCTGAGTAATATCCTTGAGGCCTCAAGTCCAGTTAATTACAGATCCTGGTCTCAAATCCATGTGCAAAATAAAAGAAAGAGAAGGATATTTAGTGACATGTAAAAATTACATCAAATTCAAATTTATGTATCCATAAATAAAGTTTTATAGGAACACTGCTGCTGCTGCTAAGTCGCTTCAGTTGTGTCCGACTCTGTGCGACCCCATAGACAGCAGCCCACCAGGCTCGCCCGTCCCTGGGATTCTCCAGGCAAGCACAGGCACACCCATTTGCTTATGTGTTGCTATGACCATTTTCACAATACACAGCAGAGTTTAGTTAATTAGCCAGAGGTCCCATAGCCAGAAGACTGAAGTATCTACTATCTGACCCTTTACAGGAGAAGTTTGCCAACCCCAGTACTGTATTATTAAATACTATTAGTACCATTAAATACTATTGCATATTGTACTGTACTATTAAAAGATTCCTGGGCAACTTAGAATAATGATGATCTTTTCCAGTATAAATCTATTTCCAGTATTGTGCCTAGGCTTATTTGAGGAAAAATAACTTATTTTTTAATAAGAGAGACAACTGCTTCACAGTTGTATGTTTCTTTGAGCTGAGTCTCAAAGAAAAACTGTTTCCTTATTATAATCATTTCCCCAAGGGTGGTAAATAGAGTAAATAGTGAGGCAAGATTCAGTGGCAACTTCAGAAAGTGATATGGTAAAACTACTATATTAAAAATTAAAAGTAATGAATGATTCTTTTTTATCAGGATTCCCAGCTATTCCTTCACTGAGCTATTGCTTCACTGACATTCATAGGAGTTTAAATACTGAGATGGTTGGGTCCCAAGTCTCTGTGGAGTGGGATGGCCTGGATTTGCAGTGGTTGCCACATGTCCAAACAAATTCCCCTCCCTACCTGCCTTCCCTCTCACGCCTTCTTGGAACAGAACTAACTAGACTATTGCGCTGTCTCTCCATCTTTCCTTGCCAGGTTCTTCTAGCCCACAGTTGATCAATATGATAAGAACCCTAAGCTACCACTCCTGTTTAGCTGTACATGTTCTGGCTCCCTCTAGCTACTCAGCTAAAAGGTTAACATGCAAATAAAAACAAACAGGTCCTTTGAAAAAATGCTCAGGAAGAAACAGAGGCGTAGTAAAAGAATTGGTGTGTTGTTTGCTGCTTTCTGAATCTGAAATACAAGATAAAGATTGGTAACTACAGAAATATTGGATCAAAGAAATTCAGACATTGGGGTTTTGAGATAAATCAATATTAAATTACACTCTTTAGTATCACCAGACTGAACTCACTTGCATTCTAAGGGAGCATTTTCAAAGCCAGACATAGGTCAGCCAAGCCAGGTTTTTCACCCATTTAGTTCTACTGAAAAAATACATCAAGTTCTCTTCCAAGTGCTTTCCTGGAAGTTAGGTGGGAAAGAAAATGTTTTGTAATAAATTATTGTGATATTGCATTGCTGACAGGTAAATGATGGAAACTGGGATGGATTTGGTCCTGTGTTTGAAACTAGGCAATGGGATCTGCAATCATGCAAAAAGCTCACAATTTTGCACCTGCGTGGAACAGCATAATAACTAAGGGGGAGAGAAAATATCTCAAAGTTCAGCACCATAAAACTTAAGTAAATGTTAAAAGGAGTCAAACTTTTACTTGGCCCCATTACCTTGGTGAAAGAAAGTTTCATGCAGCCACCTAATTCAAATAGAAGAAGGGTGGGGGAAGGAGGAAAAAATACTTTTAACACTCACAAGAATAGCTCATTGAAGTAGCAACAGGACTAAGTGATTGAGGTTTATCACCAGTGAAAATGGTACTTAAAAGTTATTCTTAGACACCACACCCCTAGACATCCATTTTAACATGCTCTTGGTCAGTTAGAGAATTGTGACCACATAGGCAACAGAGCTTGATTTCAGAGAACTCAATTGTTTCTGCTCAAAAAGCGTAATCAGCCATTTCAAGATTAAGGCTACACACCCCCTGTATTAACACCGATCATGAATGCTGTGATATCAACCAGTCAATCTTTATAAGAACATGAAGGGCTGTATCTCTCAGGTGGTGTAAATATCTGCTACAAACAGGCACTAGTGAAATAAGCACCTAATGCATCATCACACCTAAAGTTCCAACAGAAAACATAAAATATCCAACCAAAGGAACAAGACGTCCCAGGAGCCTAAGATGGAACCTTGGGTTACTAAGGCCCCAGTCCAAACTGAATGCCTTATAGAGTACATCAACGCTGGGTCTATCACCGCTCAACACAGCTAGCAGAACTGGATCAGCTGGAGCACAGAGAGCTGGGTTCCCAATAGCTGTGAGATTGGAACCTCTGGGTGTTTAACCGGGCTGCTTAGAGAGAGAGACAGAATACTGTTCACAGATCCGTCATAGCAAGTACCCTTCTGGCATCATCTCTCAGCCTGGCTGACTTGGGGGACGCATATGAACCACACCTTCCCTTGCCCCTTGACTCAGCCTTGGGTGGTGCAGAAGCCTTGGTCATATCCACCACCTCTGTGGGTGAGTCCTTCCCTCCAGCCCTGCTTTCTGACCATCTGACTGATGACAACTCCCCCAGAAGCGTCTGCTGGGAACACTGCATCTTTTGAGCTTGACCTGGCCAGCACTCTGGACCCCACAGAGCACCCAGGTGGCTCAGAGATGATAACCCTTCCTAGAAGAACTGAAACGAGACCTTCTGAGTCCCCTGTGCCCAGGGATGCCCTAACACAGTAACTCAAAATTAAGCAGTGCTAACACGTAAAAAAGAAAGTGTAAAGTCCCAGAGAGTTCTCATTTCCGTGGTGATTACCTCACTGCTTTATTTTCCTTTTTATCTAATTCTTCAGCCTCTAGAAATGGTCAGTTCAGTTCAGTTCAGTCACTCAGTCATGTCCGACTCTTTGCGACTCCATGAATCGCAGCACGCCAGGCCTCCCTGTCCATCACCATCTCCCGGAGTTCACTCAGACTCACAGTCTTTTAATTTCATGGCTGCAGTCACCATCTGCAGTGATTTTGGAGCCCAAAAAAATAAAGTCTGACACTGTTTTCACTGTTTCTCCATCTATTTCCCTTGAAATGATGGGACCGGATGCCATGATCTTTGTTTTCTGAATGTTGAGCTTTAAGCCAACTTTTTCGCTCTCCTCTTTCACTTTCATCAAGAGGCTTTTTAGCTCCTCTTCACTTTCTGCCATAAGGGTGGTGTCAGATAACACCACCCTAGAAATGGTCATGCTTTGGTATCCCAGTGCCCTGAGTACATACTTGATTGGCTCATCCAGTAATTTCAGCCATCTCCCAAGATGATCTGACCTGTCCCCTCTTTTTAAGTGAGGAATCTTGATGTGTTTAAATGCACCCCACAACCAAAAAAAAAATGCCAGCCAGGTCAAAAATTTTTACATCTCTTTCCCTTCCTCTGGAAGAACCACCAAATGTGACAGCAAAGTCAAGGATCATCTTTTTATTTGCAAGGAACACATCTGGATTGCCACGCTTGGAGACCCAACTTAAGCTGTCCCCCAGGTGCCCACAGAGCTTTCATGTCACTGCAAATGGTCATCCAAGCACTCTACCCAGCTCCTCTTTCTGAATTTCCTTCCTCAGCAACTGCCAAAGCCAGATTTCCTGGCACCTTCCTCTGAGTGTTCATCCCATTCTTGAGCAGCAACTGAGAACCTATTGTGTGCCTGCTAAGTCTCTTCAGTCGTATCCGACTCTTTGCGACCCCATAGACTGTAGCCCACCAGGCTCCACTGTCCGTGGGGTTCTCCAGGCAAGAATACTGGAGTGGGTTGCCATGCCCTCCTCCAGGGGATCTTCCTGAGCCAGAGATCGAACCCGTGCCTCTTACTTACATCTCCTGCTTTGGCAGTCAGGTTCTTTACTGCTAGTGCCATGTGGGAAGCCCATTACTGGGGTTAATCCTATCTCTAACTTCATTGTCTACCACCAGTTTTAATTGAACATGTAATATATTCATGGTCGGATTACCTGAGACCAAAACATAGAATATTTTGCTCCTACCCCACAGACGTGACATTGAGGGCCCAAGTGTGATGCTTGGGCATTCTGACATCAGCCCATAACTGAATGGAACATTAGTGAAGTCTTGTGCCCAAGAGAAAGCTGGACTTTTCCAGGGCAATTTTCTTGTCCTTGTGACTAGGCTGGTCAGCTTGCCAAAGATATCTTTGGCAAATATCTTTATTCAGCCTGATGATTCTTCATCTAAAATGAGAGCCGTGCAAGGACAATGGTGAGCTCTCACACACACACACATTTCTGAAATGGTGACTCAGACACCTGCCTGTGAAAAGTGGTCTTTCCTCTGCCACCATCTGCACAGACTGTGCCCTGGGGAAAAATCTAGGCCCTATGTGGTGCAGGGTTACCCGGATCATTCATGGCTGCTGCCATGGCAACCACAGCCTACCAGCATGGACCACTCCATGGAGTCATTGATGAGAAGTGGCAGAGGCCCCAGAGAGCTGAGGCTCCCCAGGAGTGCTCCACCTGGAGATAGCCTTGGGGGGACTGAAGATACAAGGGGCAGTGCCCAGGCAAATGGGTATTTATTTAGCATGCCAGGTGTGAGGTATTCCTATCTCACATTCTTAGGATGGCACACACTTAGGAGGCCAAAAGGCTCCTTAAAAACCTATTCTTCAAGCCATCATCCCATGTGCACACTCTCATATTCAGATCACATTTGCCTTTAAAAAGATCCCAAAACCAAAACTAAATTCACGTTTTCTGATATATGTCCAAGAGCCTCCATCTTATTAATCTCTACATAAAAGATAAAGTTTGGTCCAAAACAGTCAAATAGGGCTTCAATAATAAACTCAAGGACAAACAAAAGAGATTTTTAAATTTTACTTACAAATTTTTTTAGAAAACCTAATTTCCAATTGGAAGTGTTCATTTTTGCCCCAGAATGCAAAGTCCTCTCAACATCATTTCTCCTTGAACTTGCCATTTTCCATGTGGCTTTGAATCTGAGAAAAACTCCTTTCAGCTCAGTTCAGTCGTTCAGTCATGTCTGACACTTTGTGACCTTGTGGACCACAGTATGCCAGACCTCCCTGTCCATCACCAACTCCTGGACTTTACTCAAACTCATGTCCATTGAGTCGGTGATGCCATCCAACCATCTCATCCTCTGTCGTCCCCTTCTCCTCCTGCCCTCAATCTTTCCCAGCATCAGGGTCTTTTCCAATGAGTCAGCTCTTCGCATCAGGTGGCCAAAGTATTAGAGTTTCAGCTTCAACATCAGTCCTTCCAGTGAACATTCAGGACTGATTTCCTTTAGGATGGATTGGTGGGATCTCCTTGCAGTCCAAGGGACTCTCAAGCGTCTTCTCCAAAACTCCTTTACATTGGCATGAACGGTGAAGTGGAATTTAGCTCTGAAGATTTCAGAGTTCAGTTCACTCAGGCTTGGTGACTCTGACTGGAATAAACTATGCTAACCAGAAACATCTCTGTAGCAATCTCACTGGACACCGACCTCAGGGAAACTTTGGAGGCTCAAGATGAGAACTTGCTTTTAGAGGGAAGGTCTTAATGCTCAAATCTCTAAGTCATACCCACACTCTGCAAATCAGACCAGACCAAATCCCAGAGTCTGTGCTTCACTTGGTCATCTGGCCACGTTCAAATGAGGTGCTAGGGGAAAAGTGAGAATTTATCACGACCTGAACAGTTTGACTTCCATCGTATTTTCTAACACGATTACAACAGGTCCCAGCCAGATGTGTGGCCTCTTCTCCTGTGCTTCCTGTTTGTTTCTACATGTGATTCTTTTTTTTCCTTTTCTAAAAGAAAAAAGATTGTGCTAAACATTACACAATGCAGTGGGAGTTTTCAGTCTTTCATAACTAACACATCAGCTGACGAAAGCAGCAACCCTTTCCCCGCTACATACATACACATACACACATATACAGGCACTTACACACACACACATCCTTCCCAATCAGTTATGAGCTGGTCCACATAAGTGAATTTCCAGAAATCCAAAGCCTTCAGAATAACAACCACCTCTCCCTTGCCCCTCTCACCACCACTGTGGTATTCTTTCTTAATTATACCATACGCTGCCCTGAATTCACAGGCAGTGGCTCAGGAAGAAGCCTTTTATTTCACTAGTACATAGGAAACCTGGATTCAGTCCGAGGAAGAGTAGGATTCTGGCCCTGGTTCCATCCCCAGAAGGGCCAGATGTTCTTGACTAAAATCAATGAACTGCTCTGAAACTGTTTTCTCATCTTTTTTCCAAATCAACAAACTTTATTGTCTTACTTAGAGTAACTTTAGGTCCACAGCAAAACTGAGCGAAAAATACAGAGACTTCCCGTATATCCCTGTCCCCACAGTACACAATCTCCCCCATTATCAACATCTCCCAGCAGAGTGGTCACATTTGTTGCAATTGATGAGCCTATATTGATTTATCATCATGACCAGAAGTCCAATAGTTTACATTAAGTTTTGCTCTTGGCGTTGAACAGTGTTTGAGTTTTCAGAAATGTGTGGCCTATAATGAACTGTATCCTCCATGGTAGCATCATACAGAATAGCTCCCCTGCCCTAAAAACCTGTGCTCTGCCTTTTAATCTCTCCTTCCTTCTAAAGCGTGGTAGCCACTAGTCTTTTTTACTGTCTCCTCAGTTTTGCCTTTTCCACAATGACACATAGTTGGAATCATACAGTGCATGCCTTTACAGGAGAGCTGCTTTCATTGGCAATACATATTTAAGTTCCTCCACATCTTTTCATGGCTTGGTAGCTCATTTCTTTTTAGGGCTGAATAATCCTACATTGTGCCAATGTACTACAATCTATTTACCTATTTACATCCCGAAGGACGTCTTTGTGGCTTCCAAGTTTTGACAATGATGAATAAAGCTGCTATAAATATCTGTGTGCAGGTTTTTTATGTAGACATCGGTTTTGTTTTGTTTTTCCATTTGGTTAAATACCAAGGAACATGAACGCTAGATCATATGATAAAGCTATGTTTAGTTTTGTAAGAAACTGCCAAGCTGTCTTCGAAAGTAGCTGGACCACTTTGCATTCCCACCGACCACGAACGATAATTCCTCTTGCTCCACATTCTTGCCAGCATTTGGAGTTGTCAGTGTTTTGGATGTTGGCCATTTTAACAGGGACGCGCTGATGTCTCATTGTTTCCATTTGCATTTCCCTGATGATATATGACATGGAGCATCTTTTTGTATGTTTATTTGCCACTGTACTTCTTCTTTGACGAGGTGTCTGTTCAGGTAATTGCCCACTTTTTAAAAGTTTTTATTGGAATAGAGTTGATTTACAATGTTGGGTTAGTTTCTGTTGCATGGCAAAGTGAATCAATCGTACGTATACAGTTCAGTTCAGTTCAGTCGCTCAGTCGTGTCCGACTCTGCGACCCCATGAATCGCAGCACACCAGGCCTCCCTGTTCATCACCATCTCCCGGAGTTCACTCAGACTCATGTCCATCGAGTCCGTGATGCCATCCAGCCATCTCGTCCTCGGTCGTCCCCTTCTCCTCCTATCCCCAATCCCTCCCAGCATCAGAGTCTTTTCCAATGAGTCAACTCTTCAAGAGGCTTTTTAGCTCCTCTTCACTTTCTGCCATAAGGGTGGTATCATCTGCGTATCTGAGGTTATTGATATTTCTCCCGTATACAGAGACCCACTTTTTTTAGATCCTTTCCCACGTAGGTCATTACAGAGTATTGAGAAGAGCTCCCTGTGCTATCCAGGAGGTCCTTAGTAATCTATCTGGTATATGTTGGTGGTGGTTTAGTCGCTCAGTCATATTCAACTTTCTGCAACTCCAAGCACTAGAGTCTGCCAGACTCCTCTTGTTAATGGAATTTCCTAGGCAAAAATACTAGAGTGGGTTGCCATTTCCTTCTCCAGGGGATCTTCTTGACCCAGGAATCGAACCCAGGTCTCCTGCATTGCAAGTAGTCTCCTGACTGCCTGAGTGAGGAGAACTGACTTTACTGACCGAACCACTAGTTTGAACACAGTAATGTATATATGCCAATTTCAATCTCCCAATTTATCCATTTCTCCCCTCCCCTTGGTAACCATCAGATTGTTTTTTGCTCTATTTCTGTTTTGTAAATAAGTTCATCTGTAGCATTCTTTTAGATGCCACATAGATAAGCATTATTACATGATATTTGCTTTTCTCTGACTTGCTTCAGTCAGGGTACCAGTCTCTAGGTTCATCCATGTTGCTGAAAATGGCACTATTTCATTCTTTTTATGGCTGAGAAATATTCCATTGCATAAATGTATCACGTCTTCTTTATCCATTCCTCTGCCAGTGGACATTTAGGTGGCTTCCATGTCTTGGTTGTTGTAAATAGTGTTCTAATGAACACCGAGGTGAGTGTATCTTTTTGAATTACGGTTTTCTCTGGTTGTATACCCAAGAGTAGGATCGCTGGATCATATGGCAACTCTATTTTTAGTTTTTTAAAAGAACCTTCATACTGTTCTCCATAGGGGTGATATCAATTTACATTTCCACCAAGAGTGCGAAAGGGTTCCCTTTTCTCCACATCCTCTCCAGCATTTACTGTTGGTAGATTTTTTGATGATGGCCATTCTGACCTATATCGTGTTGATTTGCACATCTCTGACAATTAGTGATGCTGAGCATTTTTATATGTGCTTTTTGACCATCTGTATGCCTTCTTTGGGGAAATGTCTATTTAGATTTTCTGCTTATTTTTATTGAGTTGTTTGACTTTTTGTTATTGAGCCAGATGAGCCATTTGTATATTTTGGAGATTAATCCCTTGTCAGTCGCTTCATTTGCAAATATTTTCTCTCATTCTGTGGGTTGTCTTTTCACTTTGCTTACGGTTTCCTTTGCTGTGCAAAAGCTTTTCAGTTTAATTGGGTCCCATTTGTTTATTTCTGTTTTTATTTCCATTACTCTAGGAGGTGGATCAAAAGATCTTGCTTCAGTTTATCTCAAAGATTATTCTGCCTGTGTTTTCCTCTAACAGTTTTAAAGTATCCAGACTCACATTTAGGTTTTTAATCCATTTTGAGTTTATTTATGTATATGGTGTTAGAGGGTGTTCTAATTTTATTCTTTTACATGTAGTTGTCCAATTTTCTCAGCATCTCTTATTGAAGAAACTCTTTTTGCCCTTGTATATTCTTGCCTCCTTTGTCATAGATTAGTAGACCACAAACGTATGTGTTTAATCTCTTTGCCCATTTTTAAATCAGATTACTTTCTTATTGTTGAGTTTTAAGAGTTCTTTGTATATTTTGGATAATAGTGCTTTATCAAATGGGTCTTTTGCAAATATTTTCTCCCAGTCTGTGATTTGTCTTCTTACTCTGTTGACAGTGTTTGTGCAGAGCAAAAATTTTTAATTTTAATGAAGACCAGCTTATCAATTTTTCCTTCATGAAATATGCCTTTGGTGTTGTGTTTTAAAAGTCATTGCCATACCCAAGGTCATCTAAGTTTTCTCATATGTTCTCTGGTAGAAGTTTTATAGTTTTGCATTTTATATCTAAATCTATGATCTGTTTTGAGTTAATTTTGTGAAACATGTAAGGCTTGTGTTTAGATGCATTTTTTTTTTGGAAATATGAATATATAGTTTTATTCCAGCACCATTTATTGAAATAATTGTCTCCATTCCACTGTATTGCCCTCACTCCTTTGTCAAAGATGAGTTGACTGTATTTATGTGGGTCTACTTCTGGGCTCTCTAGTCTGTTCCAGTGATCTGTTCGTCTGTTCTTTCACCAATTCCACACTGTCTTAATTACTGTAGCTTTATAATAAGTCTTGAGACGGGGTAGTGTCAGTCCTCCAACTTTGTTTTTCTCCTTTAATATTAGGTCGGGTACTCTGGATCTTTTGTTTCTCTGTACAAACTTTAGAATCAGTCTGTCAATTTCCACAAAACAGCTTGCTGGGATTTTTACTAGAATTGCATTGAATCTGTCATTCACTTTAGGGAGAACTGACATCTTGACAATATTGACTCTTCCTATTCATAAATAGGCACTATCTCTCCATTTATTTCCTTCATCTTTATATCTTTCATCAGAGTTTTGTAGTTTTCCTCCTGTGTATTTTGTTAGATTAAACCCTAAGTGTTTTATTTGGGAGAGTGTTCATGTACACGATGGTGTGCTTTTTATTTCAAATTCTACTTGTTCATTGCTGGCATATAGGTTTTGCATATTAACCCTGTATCCTGCAGCCTTGCTATAATGACTTATTAGTTGCAAAAAAAATATTTGGTTGATTCTTTCAGATTTTCTACATAGAAAACTATGTCTTCTGAAAAGAGAAATTTATTTCTTGCTTCTCAGTTCCTCTAAGCACTTCTTTGAAGGCATCACACAAGTTTTGATAAGTTATAATTCCATTTTCATTTAGTCCAAAATATGTTTTAACCCTCTAGAGATTTCTATTTAACCTGTATGTTATTTAGATTATGTTGTTGCATTTCCAACTACGTTGAGATTTTCCACCTATCTTCCTGTTATTGATTTCTAGTTTAATTTCATTATGGTCTAAAACAGACATTGCATGATTTCTACTCTTTCAAGTTTGATAAGGTGTGTTTTATGGCCCAGAATGTGGTTTATCTTGGTGAGTGTTTCCGTTAAGATTGAGGAGGAAATGTGTCTGCTCTTAGCCTCATCTTTTTCAGCAAGCCTTTGAATCCCACATTTTTTGCTTCTGTGACTCTGAGTTCTGGTCTGCATCACCATCAGATCTGGTGGACTCCATCCTTACACTAACTAAGCCCAAGATGATTTAGATTTAAGTCTTAGATGCTTTTAAGAGTTTCACTGATTTCTTGGCAGGCGGCAGTGAAATTTCACTACCATCCATGTGCTTGTCACCAGCTACATTCTTCTCTCATTTACTTCCTGCAGCAAATAGACAAGCTGTAAGTGTGAGTTGGTGCCTTCTAGACAAATGAGGTATTACTAAATAAGCACTATACTCTCCTCCACAGTAAAAAAAAAAAAAAGCCCCAAGGAAGTATAGTGTCTTTGATAGAAAATAAGTGCATGCCTACATCTTGCAGGTTCATCCATGAACATCTGGGTCAGCCCCAACAGGTTATTGATAGCTTACTTTTAACCTGAATGCAGCTCTACCTTCCCTGAAGCATGCATCCAGGACCCCAGGCTAGCCAAAAATTAAAAAAAAAAATTGATACTAAACAACACAGAACATAATTAAGGAGGCAAAAAGCTTAAACCATAATAACATTTTCATTCAACTACTTTATTTCAACCATATCACCCTCTTCCTCTCTTATTTGAAAGATAATTCATGATATTTGCCTTTTCTAACAAAATATCACAGTAACAAGGCCAAAAACATTGCTATGGCCCTGTAAAATGTGAGGTGGTTCTGTGAGCCATTTCATAAGATAGAAAATTATTCTGGAAAGTTCAATAGATCAAAAGTCCTCAGCAGTGCCTAAACTTTAATAGTCCTTTTTTTAAATCTGAATCTGTGAGATTGAGAAGTCTTAATCTGGTTTGAGCATTGCATGTTCATAGACATCCATGTTTCTATGGACCCGGAAGTTCTCGTCCCTTCCACCACATAGAACTGTCAGGAACTGCTTATATAAAACAAAGCCCAGGCAGTCCTGGGACCCAGTCATCGAGCTAGGGTGTCACCGGGGTGCACGCTGGTGTCCCAGGTACAGCATTGCTATTTCTGTTCCTAGAAAATGCTGGTTTCTAAACAGAGATTCAATTATGTTCCCAAAAAGTCTTTAAAACTTGAGTTTTTGATAAATCTCACCTACAGAGAAATAAAATGTTTCATTTTCAAGGTGCATGAAGTTCACCAATGCTGGGAGCAGGCATACATTTGTACTTCCATTCTCAGGGATGTAAGTCACTAAAGAGATAAAGAAAAAACTCCACTCTAAATATTCTTGAAGTGGATGCCCCATACTTAGTTGTCCTAGATCCACATGTGCTGGACTGAGTACTGGCCATGAGCGGTTGCAGTGCAGTGGGTGATGTCCTAGGCAAGTTACCCTGAAGATTCTAAGAAATGGTGACTTCCTCTGCCCTCAGTAAGCCTATAACCAACCTCATGGCTACCAGCTCTCAATAGGTGACAACACGTGCTGAGTGCACCAAGCCACACAGGAGCCCAGTGAGCAAATATTGACTCGCATTTTACAAATGAAGATATTAAGGCATAGAGGGAAATTAACATACTCTAGTTTTCAGAATAAGACAACCTAATATAGAGGGTATACCAACTGTTCTGAAATTTAAAGAAAGCAGGTCAGTTTCCATGTAAGCCCTCGGGAATGGTTTCCTGAGAAAGGAAGGGACATTCATCCTGACATTCCTCAAGACTAAATGGGAGTTGGAATATAGAAATCCAAGAGGGAGGGCTTTCCTTGCAGTTTGAGGAGTCAGCATGAGAGAGGGTCCAATGCTAGGCAAACACAAGGCAAGATTGGGAGATGGTAGCCAGGTCAGCCTAGATGCGGAGAGATAGCTTATTGTAGGATTTGATAAAATATGCATTTTGAAAACTGGTGCTAAATTGTAGAAGACTTAGGATTCCAGGTTAAGGAACACGGACCACAGAAAGAATAGCACAGTAGCATTTATTAGTAAACCCACCATTGTGCATAATAGGCTTTCAAGGCTTTAGGATTGAGGTTTTTTTTCTTTTTAAAGAATGACTTTTACTGGGGGAAGAAAAAAAAAAGCAAAATGTCCTTGACCACACTGTCAAGCAAATTGAAATGATTCAGTGAATCTGTGGAAAACAATAAATCGTTGGTAGAATTTCCATAGCATTTAGAAGTAATCTACATGTTCAGCAAAATCATGAAACAGGGGTAATTACAAGAGAGATTTATAGATACTAAACAGTACAGTGTAAAAAACGAAGTTTTCCTTGAGCAAAACCAACGGTCCTTTAATGACGAACTAGAAAAAAAAAAAAGAAAATGCATTTTTCCAAAATTCTACAAGTCTTCTGACTTTTGCTCCCAATAAATAACTAGATTGGCTTCTGAAGTCAATATCACCAACCTTTCCACCACAGTTTGTGGAAAGGAAAGCCAGGTAGGGCACAAGCGCTGGTTTGGCTCCTGACCACCTTTCAGTCCTTTTGTAACTCAATTCCAAGTACGTCTGCGCACGGACACCAAGGCGAAAGCATGCGGCGCGCAAAAGCACAAGTTATGTACTAAGAAATCACTACAATGCCAAATTTTTTTAGAATAAAAAATATATATCTTTAAGAACTCGCTGTGTTAAGGTAACTGTTTACATATTGAGGTGTTCCTCCTTTTTTTTGACTGGAACAATAAAAACAAAATTTGATATGGTCTTGGTTTCTTCTTTGTGTGTGTGTGTGTGTGTGTGTGTGTGTGTGTGTGTGTGTGTGCACGCGCGCGCGTCCCAAAAAGTCAGCCTTTTCTACAGGTGGGAATATGAATCATTTTTGAAGCGCCATAACCTGTCACAGAATCACCGAGGAAGTCAGACCTCCCGCCCATATAAATCAGGAACCATATCGTGGCTTCAGAATAACTCAGCCTCTCTCTTTCTCTTTCTCTGTGTGTCTCGTCCTCTGTCTCCCTCCCATCTCCCCTTCCTCTGCCCATAGTCAGATCCCAGCAACAGGTCAGCCCTGCTCCTTCCCACACCTGCCCAACCAGGTGGGACCCATCCAATACCCGCTAGATGTCTGCAACTCATGAAATATTCAGTTCAGTTCAGTTCAGTCGCTCAGTCATGTCTGACTCTTTTCGACCCCATGGACTGCAGCACGCCAGGCCTCCCTGTCCATCACCAACTCCCAAAGTTTACTCACACTCATGTGCATTGAGTCAGTGATGCCATCCAACCATCTCATCCTCTGTCATCCCCTTCTCCTCCTGCCCTCAATCTTTCCCAGCATCAGGGTCTTTTCCAATGAGTCAGCTCTTCTCATCAGGTGGCCAAAGTATTGGAGTTTCAGGTTCAACATCAGTCCTTCCAATGAACATTCAGGACTGATTTCCTTTAGGATGGACTGGTTGGATCTCCTTGCAGTTCAAGGGACTCTCCAGAGTCCTCTCCAACACCACAGTTCAAAAGTATCAATTCTTTGGCGCTCAGCTTTCTTTATAGTTCAACTCTCACATCCATACATGACTACTAGAAAAACCATAGCTTTGACTAGACGGATCTTTGTTGGCAAAGTATTGTCTCTGCTTTTTAATATGGTCTAGGTTGCTCATAACTTTCCTTCCACGGAGTAAGCGTCTTCTCATTTCATGGCTGCAGTCACCATCTGCAGTGATTTTGGAGCCCATGAAATATTACCATATGTAAAACAGATCATCAGTGGGAGTTCGATGTATGACACAGGGCACCCAAAGCCCAGGTTCTGTGATGACCTGGAGGAATGGAGGAGGGGTTGGTCCGGAAGAGAGGAGAGACATGTATGCCTATGGCCAATTTATGTTGATGTATGACAAAAACCATCACAATCAGTTCAGTTCAGTTCAGTCGCTCAGTCGTGTCTGACTCTTTGCGACCCCATGAATTGCAGCACGCCAGGCCTCCCTGTTCATCACCATCTCTCGGAGATCACTCAGACTCACATCCATCGAGTCAGTGATGCCATCCAGCCATCTCATCCTCGGTCGTCCCCTTCTCCTCCCGCCCCCAATCACTCCCAGCATCAGAGTCTTTTCCAATGAGTCAACTCTTCGCATGAGGTGGCCAAAGTACTGGAGTTTCAGCTTTAGCATCATTCCTTCCAAAGAAATCCCAGGGTTGATCTCCTTTAGAATGGACTGGTTGGATCTCCTTGCAGTCCAAGGGACTCTCAAGAGTCTTCTCCAACACCACACTTCAAAAGCATCAATTCTTCGGCGATCAGCCTTCTTCACAGTCCAACTCTCACATCCATACATGACCACAGGAAAAACCATAGCCTTGACTAAACGGACCTTAGTCGGCAAAGTAATGTCTCTGCTTTTGAAAATGCTATCTAGGTTGGAAGTATTCTTGCCACCTCTTCTTAATATCTTCTGCTTCTGTTAGGTCCATACCATTTCTGTCCTTTATCGAGCCCATCCTTGCATGAAATGTTCCCTTGGTATCTCTAATTTTCTTGAAGAGATCTCTAGTCTTTCCCATTCTGTTGTTTTCCTCTATTTCTTTGCATTGATCACTGAAGAAGGCTTTCTTATCTCTTCTTGCTATTCTTTGGAACTCTGCATTCAGGTGCTTATATCTTTTCTTGTCTCCTTTGCTTTTCGCCTCTCTTCTTTTCACAGCTATTTGTAAGGCCTCCCCAGACAGCCATTTTGCTTTTTTGCATTTCTTTTCCATGGGGATGGTCTTGATCCCTGTCTCCCGTACAATGTCACGAACCTCATTCCATAGTTCTTCAGGCACTCTATCTATCAGATCTAGGCCCTTAAATCTATTCCTCACTTAACCATCACAATACTGTTAGGTAATTATCCTCCCATGGAAATTTTTTTTAAAAAATTGTAACAACAGCAACAAAAAGATGGAAGGGACCTCAGGACTCCCAGCAGTTCACAACTGCTTGCCGCAGCTCTGTCTTTTGGGATTTTTTTTTTTTTTCTTGACCCTGTAGCGTGCAAGATCTTACCTCCCCGACCAGGGATGACCCCTCACCTCCCCCCAGTGGAAGCACTGAGTCCTACCCACTGGACCACCAGGGAATTCCCTTAAGTATCTTTACTAGAGGACTTCAACAATATCTGACAAGGTCCAACGTTGAACTCAAGAATCATTCTTAGGAGAGGGTTTTCCATGGTCTCAGTTTTCCACTTTGCAAGGGGTTGGCTCTGGCCAAATCTGGCACCTCAGCTCTGACTCCAGAGGGCTTGGCCGCCCGCCCTTTTCAGGGAGGCACAAACCAAACCTGTGAGTCCAGCCCAGGTGCCTCACACCACAACATGCATGGGAGACACCGTGTGAAATACACCTGGGTCAGTTCACCAGTGATGGCGGATGGGCAGCCGTCACCCACAGCTCAGGGGCCTCGATGTTCTCAACTCAGGGTCACAGGGTGACCACAGGGTGGTCACACGAAGACAGCCCCATGAACTGCTGATGGTGTACAGAAACCTTTCCATTGTACCTGGGGTATTTCCCTTTTTCTAAAAATGTAGTGCGCTAAAACTATTTTAAGAATGCAGTTAATATGGCTCATTTATAAGATAGCATCTTCCTGTGTTTCTGGATGTGATATCAAAGTGCTGGCTTCTCTCATTCTCTCTCATACCCTCCCTGCCTCTCCCTCTCTGTTTTTTAAAACAGTTTTACTCTACAAATATGTTCATGACATTTTTAACAAATGTCTTGGGCAATTGGTAAATGTGTGGGTGTGTGGGTGTGTGTGTGTTCAGTCATGTCCGACTCTTTGCGACCCTACGGACTGTAGCCTACCAAGCTCCTCTGTCCATAGCATTCTCCAGGCAAGAATACTGGAGTGCATTGCCATGCCCTCCTCCAGGGGATCTTCCTGACCCAGGAATCGAACCCACATTTCCTGTGTCTCCTGCCCTGCAGGTGAATTCTTTACCCCTGAGTCATTGCGGAAGCCCTATATACATATATATAGACACAGGCACACATATCTGGGTCTTTTCCCAGAGGCTGTGGGACGTAAGATAAAGCTCTCAGGAGACCACCTTTCCTAGTCTGACCCCCACCCAGTCTTGCTGCTGCGCCTGGCAGTGTTACTGATGTGTCATCCGCATATCCCACCCCCTTGCCCATTCGTCCCACTTAGTGCTTCCCAGGCCCAAAGAAACCCACGGGGATGCTCCCACCCCTTCAGCTGCCCAAGAGAAGAGCCCCGTCCCTGCTGACTCCCCTGGAACCACCCTCCACATTACCCCGAAGAGACTGTCTGGAACAATTCCCCAGCCAAACCCATAGCTGGAGAGTCCTCATCTACTCTGGTGGTTTCCAAACTGAACTGCAGAAACTTTCTTCTGATGGAACTCTCAAGCAGGAGCTCACTATTTAAATCAGACAGAAGTGGAGTTGCCTGGTGGTAGCAGGAGGGGTGGTTATGAGCCCTGTCCCTCACCCCCAAGTAATCACTGCTCTGCAGCATCACATGCAAATTCCTTGCTGGGCACATATGGATGGGCCCATATGCCACCTCACAAGCCCCCTGTATCATATATCTACGTTCACCAACAGGGCACACGCTCCCAGGCCACCTAGACCTTGAAAACACTGCTTTTTCCTCCTGGTATGTGAATCTGAAGCCATCCAGGAAGCTCAGACATCCTTCCCCGACTCCCCTGACCCTAGCAGGCTTCCAAATCTCTATCCTGAGAGCTCATAAACTAGCACTGCACTGCACACTAACCCTTCTTGTCTGTTGTCCCCAGCAGACAACAAACTCCTTACAGCCAAGGACTGTCTCACCTATCTGTCCCCAGCACCTTCCATAATACTTGGCACTTAGTTGGTGCTCAATGCTTTTTTGTTGGATGGATGAGTAGATGAATGGATGAATGGATGGGTGGGTAGATGGATGGATGGATGGATGAGTGGGTGGACAGATGTTTGGATGGATGGATGAATGAATGGGTGGGTGGATGAATGGATGGATGAAGGAGTGGATGGATAGATGAGTGGGTGGACAGATGTTTGGATGGATGGATGGATGAGTGGGTGGATGGATGGATGGATGGATGAGTGGGTGGATGGATGTTTGGATGGATGGATGGATGGATGTTTGGATGGATGGATGAATGGATGGATGGATGTTTGGATGGATGGATGAATGGATGGATGGATGGATGAGTGGGTGGATGGATGGTTGGATGGATGGATGAGTGCATAGGTGGATGGTTGGATGGATGGATGGATGGATGTTTGGATGGATGGACAAGTGGATGAATAGGTGAATGAATGAATGAGTGGGTGGACAGATGTTTGGATGGATAGATGAATGGATGGGTGGGTGGAGGGATGGATGAATGGGTGGAGGAATGGATGGATGAATGAGTGGATGGATGGATGAATGAGTGGATGGATGGATGAATAGGGTGGGTTGGGGAATGGGTGGTTGGATGGATGGAGGAGAAAGAGTAGTAACATTCATGGTATGCCATTCAGGTGATGATAGCAGCCATAGAAACCCCTATTACTGCTTTCACAGCTATGTTATAATTTGAAAATCTCTCTCTCTGGGCCAACTGAGAATGATCTGGTGCCTCCATCTATGGTAGAATGGTTCATTCTACCAAATTACCTCATCCAACATTTTGACAAAACATACTGTACTGCTCACATCCTAGCACACCCTAATGAGTGATTTCTGTGAAATTTATTAGTTTGCATTTTTAAAAGAGGTCCACTTGTCTGATCATTGTTCATCATTGTGACCTGAAGGTTTCCAACCAGTAGGGTATAATGCAGTCATCTAAGGTCAATAGATAGCCTACAGAAAGGCAAGTGCTTTCCCATTCATCATGGCAGACCACCAAGAGAAATGAACGTTGGATCCAGTGGGACTCAGGGCAGCCATCATCTCCCACTGCTAATGCTTTCCTGAAGGTCACTTTTGTTTTTATTGTCATTTAGTCATTAAGTTGTGTCTGACTCTTTTGCAACCCCATGGACTGTAGCCCACCAGACTCCTCTGTCCATGGGATTCTCCAGGCAAGAATACTGGAGTGGGTTGCCATTTCCTCCACCAGGGGATCTTCCTGACCCAGGAATCAAACCCGTGCTTCCTGCAATGGCAGGCGGATTCTTTACCCCTGAGCCACCAGGGGAGCCCCGAAGATCTCCTTAGGCTTTCTTTAGACAACACGAGGCATGCCTCCTTTCACACCTTTTGATCATATAATATGATCTTTCTTCTCTTACAAGGAAATAAAGTATTTGATGTCTTCTCAACAAATGCTTGGGTTACAACCTTCCTAAATCACAACTTCATGTTTGTTTGTTTTTTTCCCCCTCAAAGTCCTGAAGTTATCTCTAGAAGGAAGACTTGAAAGCTAAATCTCATCCATAAAAGTTGCTTTGAGCAGATCAGACTCTGGTTCCCTGCACTCCAGCATGAAGGAATCCCAAGGAAATAAGAAGGTAAGGCCCTCAAACCACACTGTCCCTCCCAGAGCTGGGTAAACAAGTGACAGGGCCACCATCAGTACATTTTAGGTCTCCATTCCAGCTTCTTCCCCACAGGCCAAAACTTGTTTCTCCAAAAACTTGTTTTTCCACTTCTGTAGACTCAGAGTGAACAGTTGATTCCCTCTCTTTTTGGACTCCGATTACATGATGGCACAACCACAACAACAAAACCATCACTCAGTAGTACATTTACATACAGGTGCAAGGAATTCCACATCTGTTATTTCACTTAATCTTGCCCAGTTGCCCAGTCGTGTTCAACTCTTTGCAACCCCATGGACTGTAGCCGGCCAGGCTCCTCTGTCCATGGGATTCTCCAGGCAAGAATGCTGGAGTGGGTTGCCAGTTCCTTCTCCAGGGATCCCGACCCAGGGATAGAACCCTCATGTTATGCATTGGCAAGCGGATTCTTTACCGCTGTGCCACCTGGGAAGCCCACTTAATCCTTATAGCTCTGTGAAATCAGTAGTATTAGTCCAATTTTCTAGCTGAGAAAACAGAGGCTCAAAGATTATAACACTTAGTCCTAAATGACATGGCAAGCTATTAATACAATGATAATATTGAACTGAAAGCTATACTGCCAGTTACATGTTAAACGCTGGGAGACGATCCAGCAAATTCATGTTGAAAAGCAGAAATGGAAACCACAACCATCACTACCCATGCGGTGACGGGGTCACTAGGCTCCAGCCGGGAGGGGGCAGCAGAAGCTTAGCCAAGGAGCCGAGACCAGCAGGGGCTCAACAGCGGCGACGGTGAAGGAAACCAGCTGACGTGGGTCAGTGGTCCCGCCACTAACTCCAGGTCTGGCTGAGTCTCTCCCCAGACTGGCATCCAGCAGCCCAGCGGCAGGCAGAGACGGGGCAGGCTGGCCAGGACCTGACTGGTCCGGGGACACTGGTCAGCTGCCCCATCAAGGGGCCCAAACCCCATAGGAGCCCACTCCCCGTCCACTGCGACCCCGCCTCTGGCCTCATCTCCACCCTGCGGGACTTCTTTCTCCCTAGGGATAGGCAGGGATTTCTTGGGACCAGGGTGGTGTCTGTCACACACCTATCTCACGTGCTGAGCACATGTGAGCTCAGTTGGCATCTGATAAGTGATAGAACTTGGGAATCCCCTGTGTTTACTGTTCCAGCTCCCCTGCCCCACCCAGAGGCAGGGAGATGGGGCCTCCTGCAGGCATCTGTACCTGCTCTGGTCCCCACCAGAAGCCCCTCTTCACCTTCACCTGGGAGAGCAGCTGGAATCTTTATCCACCGCTTCCTTCCCTGATAGCTCAGTTGGTAAAGAATCAGCCTGCAGTGCAGCAGACCTTGGTTCGATTCCTGGGTTGGGAAGATCTGCTGGAGGAGGGATAGGCTACCCACTCCAGTATTCTTGGACTTCCCTTGTGGCTCAGCTGGTACAGAATACACCCGCAATGCAGAAGACTTGGGTTCGATCCCTGGGTGGGGAAGATCCCCTGGAGAAGGGAAAGGCTACCCACTCCAGTATTCTGGCCTGGAGAACTCCATGGACTGTATATCTATGGGATCACAAAGAGTTGGACACAACTGAGCGACTTTCACTTTCACTTTCTCACTTTTCACCCAGCCTCCTCCCCAGCCCAGCCTGGTGACCAGTCTTATCTTGACAAAAATGCCCCAGGTAAGCGCCGCTCCATGTGAAGCCACCCCAGACTTAAAGCCTTCACGCAGCTGCTGGTTTGGCTCAGGACATCCTGAGTCAGGAGTCAGGGCGGGCGAGCAGGGATGGTGTATCTCAGCTCCGGTGAGCTGTCCACTGGGTGCCCAAGGACATTCCTGGTCACTGGACACAGGCTTTGCCCACCCCCATGGGCGTCTCCAAGTATCCCACTCCTTACAAGACAGGTGCTTCCAAGAGGCAGGACGCCCCCGCCGCTCAGGGGAGGGCAGCGCCTGTGTGAGCCAGCAGGGTTCTTGGATTCTTGACTCAGTAGAAATTCTTAAGAGGCCCTGGGTCCAGAAGATCCCCTGGAGGAGGAAATGGCAACCCACTCCAGTATTCTTGCCCAGGGAAATCCCACGGCCAGAGGAGCCTGGCGGGCTATAGTCCATGGGATCGTGAAGAGTCGGACACAACTGGGTGACTAAGCAAGGATTAAGTGAGATAACATATACGGAATTCCTTGCATCTGTGTGTAAATGTGCTACAGGGGGACGGTTTCTGCTGTGACTGTGCCATCATATAATCAGAGTCCAAAAAGAGAGAAAATCAACTGTTCGCTCTGAGTCTACACAAGTGGAAAAGCAATTGGGCTGAGCACAAGCACAACAGACCAGACTGGGAATTTGGATAAGGCTTTACTGGGGCATTTGAAATGAGCCTGATGCTGGGAAAGGTTGAAGGCGGGAGGAGAGGGGACGACAGAGGACGAGATGGTTGGATGGCATCACCGACTCCACGGGCATGAGTTTGAGTAAGCTCCGGGAGTTGGTGATGGACAGGGAGGCCTGGCGTGCTGCGGTCCGTGGGGTCGCAGAGAGTCGGACACGACTGAGCGGCTGAGCTGAACTGAACTGGGACTCATTGGGGCATTTGAAATGAGCCTGATGCTGGGAAAGGTTGAAGGCGGGAGGAGAGGGGACGACAAAGGACGAGATGGTTGGATGGCATCACCGACTCCACGGACATGAGTTTGAGTAAGCTCCGGGAGTTGGTGATGGACAGCGAGGCCTGGCGTGCTGCGGTCCGTGGGGTCGCAGAGAGTCGGACACGACTGAGCGGCTGAGCTGAACTGAACTGGGACTCGTGCTGCAGCAAGAGGGACCGAGAATAACAGGCTCCCTTGCTCACTTCCCGAGGGAGGTGAGCTGGCTTCTTAAATGGGGTGGGGGGAGGAGCAGATGGGTGGGTCGGGCCCCGAGGGGTGGCTGAAGGGGCCTGCCCACCCCCTGGCTGGTGCTCTGTGCAGGGGTCACAGCGCAGTACCCTGCTTTTGCTCCCAGCACCGCAGAAATGGCAATTGATCCGTGGCCTTTCTTGTATCTTATTGTTCAAATTGGCCCCAACTGTGCCTGCGTGCAGTTCTCTTTAATCCATTATAGTTTCTTTGCATCTGTTCCTGGAGAAGACCTTTGTTCAGGTGCAAGCACTCCAATAAAGACCCCGGGTGCCAGCCTGTCTCACCAGGAGCTGAACCACTTGTCACCACATTCTGTTGGCCCAAACAGTCACAGTGCCCACCCCAACCCCAGAGCCGAGGAGCCGGAGACTCCGCTCATTCACGGTCGGGGGGGAGGGGCGCTGCGCAGGTTCACTACCCACCGCCACCCAATTAGAAAAACCCTACCTGCCTGCATTGCAGCGCACTGCGGTTTCCTTCCAATCCACCTGAAGCTCCATCTGGAAGGACCCCGTGAAAGCTTTAACCCTTCAGCCCAGGTTACACGATGCCACCGCCCTCTTCTAAGTTCCAGCAATATGCACTGAGGCCCCTGCTTTACTTTCTCCACATTCACACATTCCTTCTCTCACAAAAAAAAAAGGGCAATGAGAAAAATAGAACCTCGTCATATTAATAACATTCCAGTTAGAGCATTTAGAGTGTCTCCCTCATGACAATGCAACAGGCAAGATCTCTGTTCAGGTCTGAGCTCAGGTCTGACCTCTGTTCATTCCTGAGCTTTTCACCTGTGCTGAAATCGCAAAGAGCGGCCTTATAAAACGATCTTTGTAACGAAAAAGAAGCCAACGCACACAGAGAACAGACCGGTGGTGAGAGTGGGGGAGAGATGAGGGGCAGAGTAGACAAAGGGGATTAGGAGGCACAAGCTGTTCTGTATGAGATAAGGTACAGTGGGACTTCCCTGATGGTCCCCTGGGTCAGACTCCAGGGGCCTGGGTTCAGCCCCCGGTCAGAGAACTAGATCCTGCATGCCAAAACTGAGACCTGGAGCAGCCAAATAAATAATTTTTTTTTTAAACTACAAGAGTATATTGTACAACATGGGGAATATAGGCAATACTTATAACTATAAAATATAACCTTTAAAGTTGTAAATCACTCTATTGTACACCTGTAACTTATATTGTACTATATTGTACACCTATTATATTTCAATTACCAGCTTCCCAGGTGGCACTAGTGGTAAAAAAAAAAAAAAAAAACCTGACTGCCATGGCAGGAGACAAGAGACGCAGGTTTGATCCCTGGGTTGGGAAGATCCCCTGGAGGAGGGCATGGCAGCCCACTCCAGTATTCTTGCCTGGAGAATCCCATGGACACAGGAGCCTGGCGGGCTACAGTCCATGGGGTCGCAAAGAGTCAGACACAACTGAGCGACTTAGCACACAGAGCACATACTTCAGTTAACAATTTCTTAAATAATAAGCTAAGCTGAATCACACACACAAAGAAAGATCTTTACTTCTGTGAGATGCGTAACGGGCCCTAACAAGCCCTAGACGGGAGAAGCCCAAGATGAGAAATCCTGTCAGACGGCTGCCCAGCTGGCCCTAGGACACAGCTTGACCAAGTAATTGATGTCAAACAGGATCCCAAACACAGTCTGGGGGTCTTGTCCACTCCTGAAAATGCCAGAGGCAGACCACCAGCACCAAAGACGCAAGAGACACAAGTTAGTGGGGACCAGCAGCCCTTCTCTGCCCCACAACAGTGTCGCAGCAGCAGCCGGAGGAGAACCAGCCTTGGGCTGTGCCGTCACCTACTCGGAGCCAAATGGGGCACTCACTCACCCGCAGCTCCCGTCTCTGTGCAGAGAGATGAGCCTTCAAGCGCTGCAATGCTGCATAAACCCCCAGGGCATATGAACAAAGCACCTCGAGTTCCTGAAAGAAAGGGATTCTTGGCCATAATTGCTTTCCAGGTCCTGCTCTCTAAGGGCTGCCAAGACCTGGAGGTCTGTTCTGTGTACGCAAAACCAGCAGAATGAAATCCCCCCACAAAGCCCGAGGGCATGCAAACAGACAACAGAGCTGAAAGGGGGAAGAACAGGAAGACTCTGGCTTGAGCATTTTTGGAGCCCCACCAATTCCTTGATTTATAGGTTGCTGTTATCTCTATGCTGTTTTCAAATTCAAAATGTTTTGCTTTTAAACATTCTAGCATTAAAAAATAAATTATTTACCCTCTCGGGAGCAACCGCACTCAAATGTCGCTTTGGTTTCATCGTAGGGTACTTGGGATGACAAGGAGGGAAAGGAAGATGTAAAAAGATGAGTCTGCAAGAAGTCAGGGAAATGCCAGCAGAGGGCAGGGAATTTCTGAGCTGCCGTGGACCCTGGGGGAATAAAGCAGAGGAAAATTCTCCAGTCTAGTCAGTCTGTTTGGGGGCCTGGATGAAAGAGCTTCCAGGCCACCCAGGCACAAGTGTGTGTTCATCCCTTGCTAACCCCGCAGTTAACACCTGTAGTAGATTGGATCAAGCTTCCCAGAAAGTCATGTCCACCTGGAAACTCAGAATGTGACCTTGTTTGGAAATACAGTCTTTGCAGACATAATTAAAGTTAAGATAAGATCATTCTTGCCAGGTGGCACCAGTGGTAAAGAAAAAAAAAATCTGCCTGCCACTGCAGGGGACATAAGAGACAGGGGTTCAGTCCCTGGGTCAGGAAGATCTCCTGGAGAAAGAAATGACTACCCACTCCAGTATTCTTGCCTGGAGGATCCCTATGGACAGAGGAGCCTGGAGAGCTACAATCCATAGGGTCGCAGAGTCGGACACGACTGAAGCGACTTAGCATGCATGCAAGATGAGATTATAGAGGACTTACCTGGTGGTCCAGTGGTTAAGAATCTGCCTGCCAATGCAGAGGATAGCAGTTCAGTCCCTGGTCCAGGGAGATCCCAGGTGCCGAGGAACAACTGAATCTCTGCTCCACAACTATTGAGCCTGTGCTCTCAAGCCCACGAGCGACAGCTACTGAGCCTGCAATCTAGAGCCCGTGCTCTGCAACAAGAGAAGCCACCGCAAAGAGAACCCCATACACAGCAACTAGAGAGAGCCTCACAAAGCAATGGAGATGCAGCGCAGCCACAAATAAATAAACAAAATATCCTTATTTCAAAAAACGAGATCACGGGGTAGGCCCTCCATGCAACGGCTAGTGTCCTTCTAGGAAGAGGAAAAGACAGACTCAGAGGCCAAGGCCAAGGGAAGACAGAAACAGGTTGGAGGGATGTTGCCACAAGCCAAGGAATGCCGGGAGCCACCAGAGGCTGGAAGAGACAAGGAGCCTCCTCCCCCAGAGCCTCCAAGGGCGCCCAGGATTGTCAAGACTCTGGTGTTGGACTTCTGGCTCCAAAATAGCAAGATAATACAGGCCTGTTAGAACTTCCCAGGTGGTCCAGTCGTTAAGACTCTGCACTTCCACGGCAGGGGCACAGGTTCAATCCCTGATCAGGGGACTAAGATCCTGCATGTTGTGCAATGTGGAAAAAAATTTAACAATACAGGTCTGTGTTTTAACCACCCCATCCGTGAACACTTGTTCCAGCCACCTCTGGGAACTGAATACAAAGCCCAAACCCCCGTGTGTCCATTCAGCAAAGGGAGGAAAATCCAGAAAGAGAAGCACCCACACACAGAAAGGCGGCCACACCGTCAGGTCCAGAACTGTTTGCGTTTCCCCTGCTCTTGGGAGACCCCCAAGGTCATAATTCTCCAGTCTGAACAGGAGTGATTCGATCCGTGTCTGGGCTCCACCAAGATGATTCTGCAGGAGAGTCCCAAAGGCATCAGGAAAAAGACGATTCCCCTTGGGAGTTTTCCATAAGACAGGCACCGTTTGCAAGCTTCATAGGGAAAGAACCAAAGAGCACGTGACCTCTCTTCCGCCCCGACAGCCAGGTGGGTGGTAGCTACTGGTATCCCGTGGAACAGCAAGGAGACAGGAGCACCGAGGTTAGAGGTTGCCCTCCAACCTGCCCCTTAAAGGTTCTTTGGAGGCTATGCCAGGGCCAAACCCAAACTGTCGGACTCTGGGTGGGAAGGCTCTTCTCTACTGTCCAGGCTAACTGTCCCCAAAGCAGAGGGCAGAGGGCAGAGGGCCAAAGAAGAAAGCAGGGGCTGAAACCCACATAGGAATTCCCAGTGGCCACTGGGGGAAAAGGACATTCCAGGTAGAGTCTCCCCGGGAACAGGAGAAGGCAGCAGGGAGGCAGAAGGGACTGGGGACAAAGGATTCAGGGACCTGCCGTTATCGACCAGAGGGGATGACTTGCATAACTTGGAACACAGTCAAAACAAACCACTTGTAGAGTCCTCGGTAGCCTCCACGGTTCAGCAGATAAATGGTGCTAAACCTTGCAGGCTGTCATCCTTCAAGGAGATAATGAGATGACTGCAAAGGTCAACCACACTCCCAAGCGGAGCAATGGAAGTGCGCCAGAAAAGGGGCGTTGGCTCTTCCTGCCTGAATCTGTGTTTAGTTATGCTTTTCTGATGCATTTTTAAAAACAGAAAATACACAGTGTTGACAAAGCTATGACAAACCCAGACAGCATATTAAAAGGCAGAGATATCACTCTGCCAAGAAAGGTCTGTATAGTCAAACTATGGTTGTTCCAGTAGTCATGTGAGGATGTGAGAGTTGGATCATACAGAAGGTTGAGCGCCGCAGAATTGATACTTTCAAACTGTGGTGCTGGAGGAGACTCTGGAGCGTCCCTTGGACTGCAAGGAGATCCAACCAGTCCATCCTAAAGGAGATCAGTCCTGAATGTTTATTGGAAGGACTGATGCTGAAGCTGAAGCTCCAATACTTTGGCCACCTGATGCCAAGAGTTGACTCATTTGAAAAGACCCTGATGCTGGGCAAGATTGAAGGCAGGAGAAGGGGATGACAGAGGATGAGATGTTGGATGGCATCACTGACTAAATTAACATGAGTTTGAGCCAACTCTGGGAGATAGTGAAGGACAGGGAAGCCTGGTGTGCTGCAGTCCATGGGGTCACAGAGTTGGACACGCCTGAGCAACCAAACAGAAACAGTGTTGAGATTTGTTTTGCCTTCCCTTCTGGCTGCAATCCATCCTCCCCCGGCTCACAGTCTGTCTGCAGTTTGCCAGAGCACAGGCTTAGGAAGGGTCTCTGTAAAAAGCAATCTCCTCTTCTCATCCACAGATGCCCTGGGACCCCACGAGGGAGAAAGGGGTCTGGGGTCCTTCAGGAGGTCTTCACACCCAGCAGGAAGGAGGGCAAGGAGCACAGCTCCACTACGAGGAAGACAAAGGCATCCAGACCTCGTGACCCTGGACACCAGAGCCAGGGCAGGCTGTGCAGGACTGCTGGGCCACGTCACCTGCTTCAGTGGCTCGGGGCACGCTAGGCTTTCACACGCTTCCATGGGCTGTTCAAGGGGCAGGACCAGGGCTCCACCAGGTAAGCACCAGGGCTCACCTGGGGGCAGGACCAGGACTCACCTGGGGGACCAAGGCTCACTTGGGGCAGGACCAAGACTCACCTGAGGGATGGACCAGGACTCACCTGGGGGCAGGACCAGGGCTCACCTGGGGGCAGGACCAGGATTCACCTGGGGGACCAAGGCTCACCTGGGGGACCAGGACTCACCTGGGGGACCAGGGCTCACCTGGGGGACCAGGAATTACCTGGGGAACCAGGGCTCACCTGGGGAACCAGGCTCACCTGGGGGACCAGGAATTACCTGGGGGACCAAGGCTCACCTGGGGGACCAGGGCTCACCTAGGGGCTGGACCGGGATTTACCTGGGGGCAGGACCAAGGCTCACCTGGGGAGAGTATAAACCCCAGATAGGTCTGGAAACACACCGTGAGACCTACTGCTTGTCCAAGGGCACTGATACACCCCTGACTCCATCTGGCCATACGTGGCTTCCTTTTCCCTGAAATCCTCTAGCACATGGAGACCCAGCATTGTAAGCACTTGTATCAGAAGCACCGAGTCCCATCCCTCAGGCCGTAAGGACATGCGAATGGTTGAATGTTCCCGTTCCAGCAGCGGCAGTCAGAAGCAGGACCTAGACCTTTCCCCATCGGTTCACCAACCCCTTGTGGCTCAGCTGGGAAAGAATCCGCCTGCAATGCGGGAGACCTGGGTTTGATCCCTGGGTCGGGAAGATCCCCTGGAGAAAAGGAAAGGCTACCCAGTCCAGTGTTCTGGCCTGGAGAATTCCATGGACTGTATAGTCCATAGGGTTGCAAAGAGTCGGACACTACTGAGCGGCTTTCACTTTCACCAACACCACTTCTGTGCACGACTCACACCCAGGATGGTGCTGTTCTGTGTTAAGCCCTGGAGCACACAGCAGCTCGGAGGTAACATGCAGCTGCTCTGGGCTCTGGGGGAGGCAGGTGCAAGTCTGCCACACGCTGTGCATCTCGCGGCAAGTCACTCAACCTCTCTGAGCCTCAGCACCCTCAGCAGGACCTATCTTGAGTGGTCTTGTCAGGATGGATGGTGAGAGAAAGCTTAGCTCAGTGCCTGGATCACACCAGCATTCAACAAGTACAGTCAAGATATAAATCATCAGTTCCCTTTCAAGTTGCTCCAAGTTCCCTACTGGTCCACTCAAGAGAAGCTGAGCGGAGAACCCCAGAGAAGGGACGGAGGAGTGACTTGTGGCTCTTCCACGGCCCATCCTTCCGCCCTCCTCACCCGACGGAGACCGAGTCAGACCGGGCTTTGTGCTGTCTCCCTGGCTCTCTTCTGGTGCTGCCCCGCCACCGAGGCCACCCTTGGCGCTGCACAGCGTGGAGAGGGAAGGCGCCCCAAATACAACTTCGCTTTCGTGACCCTGAAAATTTGGGAACACCTCCCCAGAGCCGAAACAGTCCCTCCCAGAATGTGGTTAAGGGAGAGTCAACCCACCCCCACCCGACCATCTTGACTTTCCAGACTGTAATGTCAGTTTCCTGGAGGAACTGCTCAGCGCAAGCAACTTCCTCTAAGTCTAGAGTCTTAAGCCCTTCGCACATCCATCCTTCAAACGAAAGAATTGGGACGAAGCAAAGCAGGCTGCCCACCTGACTGTGGTCAACACAGGAAGTCCTGCTTGCGGGCACCTGATCCCAGAGTAAGAATCTTACCTTCTTGGCCTCCAAATACTGGCCCCTGGGCTAAGTGCTTAACACGTGTTAACTCATGAGGTTCCCCACAGCCCCTGATGAGCAAGGTTCAATTATCCCCATTTTAGAGATGAGGCAACTGAGGCTCAGGACGTATCAGGAACCTGCCCTGGCTTCATGGCTATTAACAGCAAGAAGGAGAGCCAAGAAGCTAGTCTACCCTCAGAGTCAGCACTCACACAAAGCACTCGGGGTGTCCTCCCAACGTGTGTTCAGATCCCTCGATGTCCATGCACCCACAGTCCTAAAGCTAACAGAAATTTCTGGAAGCTCTGAAGGCCTGAATGGCAATAATCTGTCCATAAAATGCTTGTTTCCGATGGGGAGGGCCGTCAGAATGGCTGGCCGCCTCATCTGTCACCCCTAATCAGGAATGTCCCCATTATTAAGATGGAGGAAACTGAAACAGCCGCTTCTAATTATTTCACTAGCAACCCATTGAGTTTCTCACCACCCCGAGACAAATATTTGGGGCATAATTAAATGCCATCATGTCTTCCGTAAAGTTGCTCTCAAGTGAGCTAATTCAGCACCTAAAATAAGAAGATTATGCATATTAGGTGAAAAAATGGAAAATCAAATAGAAAAAAAAAAAAGAAGCAACTTCTGCTTCCTAGAAGAGTTCTCTTTTCAGACAGGGGGGCCCCTACCTCCGCACAGATAGAGCGTGAGACCCCATGCAGCTGAGAACCGGAGGGCTCACCATTTCATCACTGAGTTTGATCCAGATTGAAAGTGAAAGTGAAGTCTCTCAGTCATGTCCGACTCTTTGCGACCCCATGGACCATAGCCTACCAGGCTCCTCCATCCATGGAATTTTCCAGGCAAGGGTATTGGAGTGGGTTGCCATTTATTTCTCCTGAGGATCTTCTCGACCCAGGGATCGAACCCGGGTCTCCCACATTGCAGCCGGATGCTTTACCATCTTACCCAACAGCACAAATCCTTGCAACATACCACACTGTGACTAGTGCCTGGCAGTGCACTCCCTAAGAAACCAAAAGCGGAAGACGTAAGACTGCACCCCGGAGCTTTGCACTGTGGTGTCGGCATGAGAAGGGGGGGCAGCAGAGCCTGACACCTTCACCCGATGTTATCGAGTTGAGTCAGCAGGATCCCCGCCCTGGCGACACCCTAAGTAAGCCAGCTCGGCTCCTTTACCTGAGGATCACAGAGCATCAGTATGGGGCAGGACAGGGTGCAGGGCTGCGGGACTCCACCCTCCACTTGCTCTCTGAGCTCGGGCTGAGGGCCTGGGGCCACTGACAGTCCCTAACAGAGGGCTGACCTGCTCGTGCTGCATTTTGAGAAGATTCCTCTCAGAGCCAAGGAGCCCGGGAGGCTGAGCCGAGGAGTCCGGGAGGCTGAGCAAGGCTGTTCACCCAGAAAAGAGCCACTGGATCGCGGCTGGAGAAAGGATAAAAAGTGACGGAGGGACTGAGCGAGGCCTCACCAGGACCCGGGAGGGGTGGAATAGGCAGGAGCTGGGGTGACTCGGAACGCAGAGATAACGCGACTGGTGTGGCCAGTCTAAGGGCCATTTGAGGTCAGTTCAGCACCATCCCTCCTTCTCAGACTTCCAAATGCAAATGCTGCGTTCAGCTGAGGCACTGGGAAGCATGGGGTTTCAACCCTCCACAGAGAAAACCATCCTTGGATTCAGAAACAACGCGATGCTGAAGGGACCATGCATCCTCGGCTGATCCCCAGGATGCTGGCTTGAAGGCTAGGCTGAGAGCGGGTCAGGACAGGAAACATACTGGGGAGGTTCCTCCAACTTTGCCAAGCTGTAGCTGCAGACCTTTGTCATCATACTGCTGCTGCTGCTAAGTCGCTTCAGTCATGTCCGACTCTGCGACCCCATAGACGGCAGCCCACCAGGCTCCTCTGTCCCTGGGATTCTCCAGGCAAGAACACTGGCGTGGGTTGCCATTGCCTTCTCCATGTCATCATGCTAACCTCTGGCTTTTCTGTTTTGTTTTGAAAACAAATCATTTATGGAGCTAAAGCAATTTCTCCCTTTTACCTTTGCTGCCGGTGGACACAGTCTCCGATGCTTCCCTGGGGCCAGGACAGAGTTATTTCTCAGTCTTTTCATCAGAAATGTTTCTTTGCTTTTGTAACTGTTCTGCTACCCTGTGCTTTTACCTTTAGAAGCTTATCCAAGCTTTTCTGAAAGCGGGCAAGGATGCTCTACCCTGTGCAGCTGCCTCTGTGCGTCCAAGAGCTTGGAGCAAGGAATCAGACACACGGGAAGCCCGCTGCCTGGTGACCCCACCTCACACGCAGTAAGAGCAAGGTCCTTGTGTGGGTCCCCTTGTGCTCCCTGAGACGTATGTGGAGGTCTTAGCCTATGGGTACCTGTGAATGTGACCTTATATGTAAATAGGGTTTTTGAAGATAAACTTAAAGTCCTACTGGAGTAGGCTAGGCTCTTGATCTAATATGACTGGAGTCTTTATAAGAAGAGACACAGAGGCAGGGGCCCATAGGAGTGCACCGGCAGGACATCAAGTGACAACCACACAGAGGGATGATGGCTGTGAGACGACGGGGTGTGGATGGGTGGCGGCGGGCAGAGATTCGAATTATGCTGCTGGGAGACAAGAAATGCCCAGGATGGCTGCAACCCGTAAGGAAGCAACCGTGGCCCTGGCAAGACCTTGATTTCGCACTTCTGGTCTCCAAAATGGTGAGAGAACACATTTCTGACGCTTTAAGCCACCCAGTTTGTGATCTTTTGTTATAGCAGCCTCAGGAAACCAATACAATCCTTCATCCAGGAGCAGACGCCGCCCTGACCCCCAGGCTCCATATTGGCCCCACATGCTTGCTTGCTGCTCCTCCCTAGGGTCTCGGAGACCACCACGAGTCTGGGCAGCTCTTCCCCAACATCCAACACGTGTAGGACTTGTTCCCTCATATCTTTCAGGTCTGCTCAGACCTCACCTTCTAAGGGAAGCCCTCCTGACTGCTCTCTGTATACAAACCACCCACTCCTGCCCCCTGTATGCTACAGTGCCTACCTGTTACAGACTGAACTGTGTCCTACTCCCAAAATATGCTGAATTCTAACCCCTATTTACTCAGAACCTTATTTGGTGACAGAGACTTCACAGAAGGAATCAAGTTAAAATGAGACCATTGTTGGGGGGGCGGGGGTCCAAACACCACACGTGGGCTCAGACAGTAGAGGATCCACCTACAGCGCAGGAGACCTGGATGCAACCCCCGGGTCAGGAAGACCCCCCGGAGAAAGGAATGGCAACCCACTCCAGCGTTCTTGCCTGGAGAATCCCAGGGACAGAGGAGCCTGGTGGGCTGCCGTCCACGGGGTCCCAAAGAGTAGGACACAGCTGAGCGACTAACAAAAGCACCCGTATGACTGTGTCCTTGTGAAAAGGGACACTTAGACACAGAGGCAGACACACACAAAGGAAAGCGGGCGTGAAGGCAGTGAAAGAAGATAACATCCACAAGTCCAGGAAGGAGGCCTGGAGGAGGTTCCCCTTCACGCCCTCAGGAAGAACCGACCCTGTCGGCACTGAGGTCAGACCTCCAGCCTCCGGCAGAGAGAAGTGGCGCGGTCCTGTTGTTTAAGCCGCCGTCTGTGTATTGGCAAAGACAGCACTCACAAACTAACACACTTTCTGATCTGCTGCATGCTTCCATCTTCTTTCTTTGCTCCCTCTTGGAATCCAACCCCACGTGGGCAGGGATTTTTCACACTGTATTTACTCTGGTCACCACCCAAGGGCTTGCAACAATGTCTTGCATGAAGCAGCTGTGTGATAAATACCTGGAATAAGCGAATTAATGTGTTCACTGCTCCCTCCGTGACTGGCATCACACTTACATTAGGTATGATCTGGAGCGATTTTTTTTTTCCTCCTAACACTAAATATGTGATATCTTCTAACGCACCACTTGTCTGAAACACCAGCTGGTGGCCAACAATGCAATTCAATTCTGACACTGTCTACCTAGAGTCAGTAAAAGGGGTCCTTTGGTCCCTCAGGACTGTCCCCACTTCAGACAGTCACAAGCCCTGGGCCACCCAGTCTTCTGACAAACGGCTGTAAATCAGAGGTGCCCGAGTTCCCCTCTGCAGGTTTGATAATCCTGTAGCACAACTCACAGAACTTCAGGAAGGCGCTTCCCTTACTACCGATGCTTGTTGTTTAATCACTGAGTCATGTCTGACTCTTTGCAACTCCCTGGACTGTAGCAAGTGAGACTCCTCTGTGCATGGGATTCTCCAAGCAAGAATGCTGGTTCAGAGTCAGATTCAGATTAGTCGCTCAGTCGTGTCTGACTCTTTGGGACCCCATGGACTGCAGCACGTCAGGCCTCCCTGTCTATCACCAACTCCCAGAGTTTACTCAAAATCATGTCCATTGAGTCAGTGATGCCATTCAACCATCTCATCCTCTGTCGTCCCCTTCTCCTCCTGCCTTCAATCTTTCCCAGCATCAGGGTCTTTTCAAATGAGTCAGTTCTTCACATCAGGTGGCCAAAGTATTGGAGCTTCAGCCTCAGCATCAGTCCTTCCAATGAACACTCAGGACTGATCTCCTTTAGGATGGACTGGCTGGATCTCCTTGTAGTCCAAGGGACTCTCAAGAGGCTTCTCTAACACCACAGTCCAAAAGCATCAATTCTTCGGCACTCAACTTTCTTTATGGTCCAACTCTCACATCCATACATGACTACTGGAAAAGCCATAGCCTTGACTAGACGGACCTTTCTTGGCAAAGTAATGTCTCTGCTTTTTAATATGCTGTCCAGGTTAGTCATAACTTTTCTTCCAAGGAGCGAGCCTCTTTTAATTTCATGGCTGCAGTAACCATCTGCAGTGATTTTGGAGCCCAAAAAAATAAAGTCCGTCACTGTTTCCATTGTTTCCCTATCTACTTGCCATGAAGTGATGGCAAACCAGATATCAATGTCATAATTTTCTGAATGTTGAGTTTTAAGCCAACTTTTTCACTCTCCTCTTTCACTTTCATCAAGAGGCTTTTTAGCTCCTCTTCACTTTCTGCCATAAGGGTGGTGTCATCTGCATATCTGAGGTTATTGATATTTCTCCCGGCAATCTTGATTCCAGCTTGTGTTTCTTCCAGCCCAGC
>SJYT01014346.1:154636-244051 GCA_006410635.1 Cephalophus harveyi
TCTCCTCTTTCACTTTCATCAAGAGGCTTTTTAGCTCCTCTTCACTTTCTGCCATAAGGGTGGTGTCATCTGCATATCTGAGGTTATTGATATTTCTCCCGGCAATCTTGATTCCAGCTTGTGTTTCTTCCAGTCCACTCTTTCTCATAATGTACTCTGCATAGAAGTTAAATAAGCAGGGTGACAATATACAGCCTTGACGTACTCCTTTTCCTATTTGGAACCAGTCTGCTGTTCCATGTCCAGTTCTACCTGTTGCTTCCTGACATGCATACAGATTTCTCAAGAGGCAGGTTAGGTGGTCTGGTATTCCCATCTCTTTCAGAATTTTCCACATTTTGTTGTGACCCACACAGTCAAAGGCTTTGGCATAGTCAATAAAGCAGATGTTTTTCTGGAACTCTCCTGCTTTTTCCATGATCCAGCGGATGCTGGCAATTTGATCTCTGGTTCCTCTGCCTTTTCTAAATCCAGCTTGAACATCTGGATTATACAGTGAAGTCTGTATATTGAAATTATACATTGAATACATATATTGTGAATCTGTATATTGAAATTCTACATTGAAGTTATATTGACTATATTGTATATATTGAAATTATACATTGAAATCTGGATTATAGAGTGGAAGTGAGAAATAGATTCAAGGGATTATATCTGATAGAGTGCCTGAAGAACTATGGACAGAGGTTCGTGACATTGTATAGGATGCAGGGATCAAGATAATCCCCAAGAAAAAGAAATACAAAAAGGCAAAATGGTAGTCTGAAGAGCCCTTACAAATAGCTGTGAAAAGAAGAGAAGCAAAAGGCAAAGGAGAAAAGGAAAGATATACACATTTGAATGGAGATTTCCAAAGAATAGCAAGGAGAGATAAGAAATCCTTTCTAAGTGATCAATGCAAAGAAATAGAGGAAAACAATAGAATGGGAAAGACTAGAGATCTCTTCAAGAAAATTTGAGATACCAAAGAAACATTTCATGCAAAGATGGGCACAATAAAGGACAGAAATGGTCTGGACCCAACAGAAGCAGAAGATATTAAGTGGTGGCAAGAATACACAGAACTATACAAAAAAGATCTTCATGACCCAGATAATCACGAAAGTGTGGTCACTCTCCTAGAGTCAGACATCCTGGAATGTGAAGTCAAATGGGCCTTAGGAAGCATTATGACAAACAAAGCTAGTGGAGGTGATGGAATTCCAGTTGAGCTATATCAAATCCTAAAAGATGATGCTGTGAAAGTGCTGCACTCAACATGCCAGCAAATTTGGAAAACTCAGCAGTGGCCACAGGACTGGAAAAGGTCAGTTTTCATTCCAATCCCAAAGAAAGGCAATGCCAGAGAATGGTCAAACTACCGCACAATTGTACTCATCTCACAGCTGCCAAAGTAATGCTCAAAATTCTCCAAGCCAGGCTTCAGCAGTACGTGAATGATGAACTTTCAGATGTTCAAAAATCCTGGAATGGATAGCCATTTCCTTCTCCGGGGCACCTTCTCGACCCAGGGACTGAACCTGCATCTCCTGCACTGGCCTGCAGATTCTTTACTGCTGAACCACCAGTTTACTATAGAGGATACAACTCAGCAATGGCCAAATGACAGAGAAGCCTGGGGATTTGAGGTGGGACACAGAACTTACATGCATTCTCTGAGGGTGCCCCCTCCAGCAACTCGATGTGTTCAGCAATGTGGAATCTCCCTGAACCCCACTGCTCAGGAGTTTCTATAGAAGTTCCATTACATGCAAGTATAATCATTCAGTTACTGGTCATTGGTCATGTCTTTAACCCCCCTGCCCGTCTTCTCTCCCCAGAGGCTGTGGGGCAAGGCTGAAAGTTTCAGGCTTCTAATTCCAGTGCAGTCTTTCTGGCAACCAGCCCCCATCCTGCAGAGGTAAATACAAGACTAAGAAACATATAGAAAGATGCTCGATATGATTAGCAGATGCAAACTATTATATATAGGATGGATAAACAACGAGTGAGTGAAAGTCGCTCAGTCGTGTCCGACTCTCTGCGACCCTGTAGACTATACAGTCCATGGAATTCTCCAGGCCAGAATACTGGAGTGGGTAGCTTTATCCCTTCTCTAGGGGATCTTCCCAACCCAGGGATCGAACCCAGGTCTCCCGCATTGCGGGCGGATTCTTTACCAGCTGAGCTATCAGGATGATGCTGTGAAAGTGCTGCACTCAATATGCCAGCAAATTTGGAAAACTCAGCAGTGGCCACAGGACTGGAAAAGGTCAGTTTTCATTCCAATTCCAAAGAAAGGCAATGCCAAAGAATGCTCCAATTACCGCACAATTGCACTCATCTCACATGCTAGTAAAGTAATGCTCAAAATCCTCCTAGCCAGGCTTCAGCAATACGTGAACCGTGAACTCCCTGATGTTCAAGCTGGCTTTAGAAAAGGCAGGGGAACCAGAGATCAAATTGCCAACATCCGCTGGATCATGGAAAAAGCAAGAGAGTTCCAGAAAAACATCTACTTCTGCTTTATTGACTATGACAAAGCCTTTGACTGTGTGGATCACAATAAACTGTGGACAATTCTGAAAGAGATGGGAATACCAGACCACCTGACCTGCCTCTTGAGAAATCTGTATGCAGGTCAGGAAGCAATAGTTAGAACTGGACATGGAACAACAGACTGGTTCCAAATAGGAAAAGGAGTACGTCAAGGCTGTATATTGTCACCCTGCTTATTTAACTTCTATGCAGAGTACATCATGAGAAATGCTGGACTGGAAGAAACACAAGCTGGAATCAAGATTGCCGGGAGAAATATCAATAACCTCAGATATGCAGATGACACCACCCTTATGGCAGAAAGTGAAGAGGAAAAGGTCAGTTTTCATTCCAATCCCAAAGAAAGGCAATGCCAAAGAATGCTCAAACTACCGCACAATTGCACTCATCTCACCTGCTAGTAAAGTAATGCTCAAAATTCTCTAAGCCAGGCTTCAGTAATATGTGAACCGTGACCTTCCAGATGTTCAAACAGGTTTTAGAAAAGGCAGAGGAACCAGAGATCAAATTGCCAACATCTGCTGGATCATGGAACAAGCAAAAGCGTTCCAGAAAAACATCGATTTCTGCTTTATTGACTATGCTAAAGTCTTTGACTGTGTGGATTACAGCAAACTGTGAAAAATTCTGAAAGAGATGGGAATACCAGAGCACCTGACCTGCCTCTTGAGAAACCTATATGCAGGTCAGGAAGCAACAGTTAAAACTGGACATGGAACAACAGACTGGTTCTAGATAATCTGGAAAAGGAGTACATCAGTGACAATATAAGCTGTTTATTGTCTCCCTGCTTATTTAACTTATATGCAGAGTACATCATGAGAAACGCTGGACTGGAAGAAGCTCAGGCTGGAATCAAGATTGCAGGGAGAAATATCAGTAACCTCAGATATGCAGATGATACCACCCTTATGGCAGAAAGTGAAGAGGAACTAAAAAGCCTCTTGATGAAAGTGAAAGAGGAGAGTGAAAATGTTGGCTTAAAGCTGAACATTCAGAAAACAAGATCATGGCATCTGATCCCATCACTTCATGGGAAATAGATGGGGAAACAGTGGAAACAGTGTCAGACTTTATTTTTTTGGGCTCCAAAATCACTTTCAGATGGTGATTGCAGCCATGAAATTAAAAGACGCTTACTCCTTGGAAGAAAAGTTATGTCCAACCTAGATAGCATTTTCAAAAGCAAAGACATTACTTTGCCGACTAAGGTCCGTCTAGTCAAGGCTATGGTTTTTCCTGTGGTCATGTATGGATGTGAGAGTTGGACTGTGAAGAAGGCTGATCGCCGAAGAATTGATGCTTTTGAACTGTGGTGTTGGAGAAGACTCTTGAGAGTCCCTTGGACTGCAAGGAGATCCAACCAGTCCATTCTGAAGGAGATCAGTCCTGGGATTTTCACCTCATGCTAAGAGTTGACTCATTGGAAAAGACTCTGATGCTAGGAGGGATTGGGGGCAGGAGGAGAGGGGGCGACCAAGGATGAGATGGCTGGATGGCATCACGGACTCGATGGACGTGAGTCTGAGTGAACTCCGGGAGATGGTGATGAACAGGGAGGCCTGGCGTGCTGCGATTCATGGGGTCGCAAAGAGTCGGACACGACTGAGCGACTAAAGTGAACTGAACTGACTTTCCCACAGTTCTTTGTAAATATGTCAGTGTGGTGACCTCAGAGAGCCAGGGCTAGGAGAGAGAGAATTAGCCAGTCAGTGCACCCTGTTTAATCCTGACTGCCGGTTTGAAGATTGCCAGAAGAGATGCCCATTGGAGACTTTTCTGACATTTATTTTTATGGTTATAGGAAAGTCTTTCCACCATAAGAAGAGTTGAAGTAATACAGTAGATGCTTCAAATTCTGTTACAGGTTTATTCTTATAAGTCAAGGTGAAATAGTCTCCTCCTAATTTTAATTCTCTTGGGAGATTTTCTTCCCTATAAAATTTCATAGGAAAAAAAAAAAGATAGCCCTTAGTATTAAACCAGATTATGGAGAAATGCATCAGTCCTAACATAATATTTGTAAGTATCTATCTCATGGGCTTCCCAGGTGGCCCAGTGGTAAAGAAGCCACGTGCCAATGCAGGAGACCCAAGAGATATGGGTTTGATCCTTGAGTGGGGAAGAAACCCTGAAGTAGGAAATGGCAACCCACTCCCATATTATAATTGTTATATAATATAGATCTAGGTTTTGTGTTACAGAGACCCTATTAAAGGGATATACAAATATATTTAAACTAAATATTCCTTAGCACAAATCTTAAAGTCCTTCACTTCTAAAATCGCTGGTGACAGAGGTCTAATTACCATAGATCACCAGAGTCATCTCCATCGGGAAAAAGTCTTCATTTTCTTTTCCCCTTCCTGTTCTAAACTTAGAGAACTTCCTTTGCACTCTTTACTCACCTTTATTACAGCACTCACAACCCTGCATTATTGTGTATTTATGTGTCTATTGTGCCTACTAAATTGTGTGTGTGTTGAGAGCTGGACCGTGTCTTTAAAAAAAAAAAAATGGACTAAGGGCTACTTTAACCCATTTGTTTTATTTTAGATTAATGCTCATTTTTTAGAGCTGTCTTAGGTTTTTGGACTATGCCTTAATCATACTTAGAATTCTGGGGAGAGACAAGCAGACACTCGATAAGTAATGAATAGCTTCAAAATGTATTCCTGCAACTCTCTAGAAATCGTCAACATGGAAAATGGCCATGCTCTCGAAGAAGGTGAAGATTCTCTTCTAGCTGTCATGGTGGGTAACACAGTCAACCCCACTGCCCCATCCTCATCCAGCACTGCTGCAATTTCTATCTTGCATCCAAACCAAAATCTCCTGTTTCCTGCACTGGAAAGGAGAGGGATGGGCACTTTTTATCTAAAATAGAGAAAGTTAAGGGAGAGCCGGTTGGTACCCACAGGTCTGCTGTAGTCTTCCGACAAGAATGCGTAAGAGGGGAACGAGAGATTATATAATCTTTGTTCCCACACACGCATGCTCTTCAAATAGCCCCAAACGGCTGGAAACAAAATTCACTGCATCTTGGATGCTGCCCTTATTCCTTGCTCTCCTAGCCTGATGGTATCGAATAAAATGATAACAGGAGCCAGTTCTGTCTCACTCTCTGCTGCTGCTGCTGCTGCATCACTTCAGTCGTGTCCGACTCTGTGCGACTCCATAGACGGCAGCCCACCAGGCTCCCCCGTCCCTGGGATTCTCCAGGCAAGAACACTGGAGTGGGTGCCTCGCTCTCTCAAGCTTTGCGAAGTACGGCACACTCTGCAGACATCAACGCTGCACCCTGTAGTCAATGCCTCTCCTCCATACCCTCAGCAAGCAGAGCAGCACATCACAGGGTCTAACCAGAATGATAAAAGCATGAAAAGAAGGAATAATTGAGCAGATAATGAATGGTTAGGTCCATCACTGGTATTTCTGTGATTGTTTTTGTTTGTTTAAATGGCGTCTAATCAAGACGGCAAAATTTAGGAACTGAAAAGCCAGTCATTTAAAGCATCATTTAGCAAACCAGATAAGCACATCAACTATGTGTAGCCACTTCTTTAAAACAAAACTGTCATGCAGGCTTTCTAGTAGTAAGCTCATGGTATTTAATATTGTATGTTTACTCTTATTTTGGTTGCAATTGCTGTTAATTTTTAATTGCCCTTGAATCATGCAGTGGCAGGAAGATACTTTCTAAATTAGTCAAAAATAGCATAGTGTGTAAAGACCTCATGTTGGCATCCACACTGATAACTGTAAAAACATAACTTTTTAGAAAGATGAATGAAAGCTAAAGATAAAATGGCCTTGCCTAGATGTTCCTCTTCTGAAGTCTAGAAATAGCTAGTCAGAGCATTTTGTTGAATACTTCTTGTCCTTTCCAAAATAGACTGACTTGCTAAGCACAATAGATTGTTTCCATTTCCAAATAATAATATCAGGCATAATAGACTGTTCAGTATTGATATCTGCAAATTCTGTTGGTTCTGCCATCAACAAATATCTGATCGTTTGATATCACCTGGTTTATTGTAATATCCTCCTAACTAACTCTTCTCCCTATCTCCTTCATTGCCCTCTCTCTACCTTATTTTACAAATGGCAGCCATCAGATCCTGTTGCATCTCAACCGAGATCCCTCCAAAGCCTTTCCCTAGCATTTAGAATGAAAGCAAACTCCCCCAGAGACCGGCCACCCTCGCCCTACCTCTCTGACTGTGTTATCTACTACTCCTTCCCACTCCCCATCCATTCCTCCAGTCACACCAGCTTTCTGGAGATTCCTGGAAACACCAGGCACAGTCATTTCTCTGGCCAAGGGTCACTCTCTTGCTTCTTTCATTTCTTTGCCCGCTTGTTGCTTTCTCACTGAGACCCCCTCTGGCTGTCCTTTTTAAAACTGTGCATATCTACCAGCACTCCTTACCTCCTCACTGATCTTCTCAACTTAATTTTTCTTTATAGTACTTAGCCCTTTCTAAAATACTCTCACTTTCTTAAAATACGCTAACACGTTCTTATCCATTGTCTTTCTTCTCCAATGCAAACTCTGCAAGTTCGGCAGTTTTTAAAGTTGTTTTATGCCTGTGTGTCCTCAGCACATAGAAGATGCCTGGTATATGGTAAGCGATAAGCATTTGTTGAATAAATGAATCTACAGGCAAGACATTACCCAGCCTTTCCATGGGTGTGACTCACTAAATACTGAGATATGGCATGGCACAGCTGAGGTTTCTCTGGTAGCTCAGATGGTAAAGGATCTGCCTGTGATTCAGAAGACCTGGATTTGATCCCTATGTCAGGAAGCTCCCCTGGAGAAGGAAATGGCAACCCACTCCAGTATTCTTGCCTGGAGAATCCCATACACAGAAGAGCCTGGCAAGCTACAGTCCATGGAGTCATAGTCAGATATGACTGAGCAACTAAGGGGATAGATCAAGGGCTCTAAATGTCAGATAGACTTGAGTTTGAATAATAGTTTTACTACAACCTGTGTAACCTGGAGAGTTATATAATAACCCAGCCTTAGCTTCCTCTCTGTAAAATAAAAAGAGTAAAAGCATCTTTCTCATAGAGGAATCATAAAATTTTTGAGCAAATGAATGAAAACATTGTGTTGAGCTTATATAATAATTCGGAAAATGTCTGCAATGATTGCAGTAAGTATTGTAATTGCCCTTATTGGTATTATTATTGTCCTTATTATTGCTATATTTTATTGAGGCCCTTGCTGGTATACCAGACATTTTACTACTTATATTCTAGCTATTATCTACAAGGGACCATTACTGTCACTGTTGAAGGGGTTTGGGAACTGGCTCAGAGTCCCATAGTGAGTATTCAGTCCCAGCTTGCTCTGCCTCCCAAGTTTAGGCCCTTCCTCCCAGACCACTGGCCTTTCACATTGGACTTTAATGCCATGCCCTGAGCCCTGGAAGTACTTAGAATATTTGAGGACACAAAAGGTGTGATATAGCTCAAGTAAAGAACTTTAAGGACCTTGAGACTGGAGATGAAAAACTATATGGCCTACCATATGATGGGCTTCCCAGGTGGCACAGTGGTAAAGAACCCGCCTGCAGTGCAGGTTAGATGTAAGAGTCACAGGTTTGATCCCTGGATTGGGAAGATCCCCTGGAGGAGGGCATGGCAACCCACTCCAATATTCTTGCCTGGAGAATCTCATGGACGGAGGAGCCTGGTGGGCTACAGTGCATGGAGTTGCAAAGAGTCGAACACGACTGAAGCAATTGAGCACACACACACATACCATATAATACAGATTTTAATAGATACTGAAAAGGCATCAAAAGTGGGTTAAATTTGAAAAAAGTTTTTGGAAAAATGAAAATAGCCTTTACATGGATTCGTTCCTGTCACTGATCACAATCTTTAATATGACCGTAGGTGGCTCAGAGGGTAAAGCATCTGCCTGCCATGCAGGAGACCTGGGTTCGATCCCTGGGTCAGGAAGCTCCTCTGGAGAAGGAAATGGCAACCCACTCCAGTACTCTTGCCTGGAAAATCCCATGGACAGAGAAGCCTGGTAGACTACAGTCCATGGGATCGCAGAGTCGGACACGACTGAGCGACTTCACTTAAGTGCAAGAATAATAGATTTCAGATTGGGAAAAATCAGTATAAATCCAGTTCTAAGATAGGTGCTGATAGGAGAATGTCTTTGCCATGGATGGTATGCCACTGGACATTTAAATAGCAAAATGACTGAGAAGTGGCTTTAGAAGGCTCTTGCACTGGTTTTGGTGTAGAAATGTCTCTAGTTCTTTAACAACTTTATTCTAATAGAAAAGAGCAACTGAGGGGTTAAGTAATGGGGTGACTGATGGCTAGTACTGGTTTTCCCTAAAATGGTTTTGAGAAATAATCAACTAAATAGCAAGAAAATATGGATTGCAACTACCTCATAGACATAGGGTTTGATAAATACATTCGTTTCTTAGCAGAATATGAATAATATTCAACAGTAAGCACAGATTTTGTTTCTTTCTAATCCTTTGGCCAACCACTGACCTAGGTCTTCTATTGTCAGCAAATAAGGATATAGTAACAAAGAAGGTGATGATCTGGGAGACTTTCCATGGGGTTGGTTGAAAGTATTATATTCAGTTTTGTTGTTGCTGTTCAGTTGCCCAGTAGAGTCCGACTCTTTGCTTACACAACTGAATATAATTTCCTGTGGGAAAAAAAGTCAACATTTTCATCCTCTGTTCGTAGAAGTTTAAAGTGAATTTTTTCAGCACAGATTTCAGTCTCTAGAGTTTGTTCTTGTGTCTTGTTATTGGAGAAATGGTACAGTTTCGACTGAATCTATCACACATTGTTGATCATTTGAGGGCAAGTAAAACCAAGTTAATTGAAACAGAATAGTATTAACAATTGGAGTATAGCAAGTGAAAATAAGGGAACAGAAATACCAAGAAGTGCTATTTTTTTTTTACTTATTTTTACTGGTTAAGATTAATATGGATGTACATGTGCATAAGAAAAATTACAAGGAAGTCCAAGGAAATGTGAGAGTTATGCTTATCTTTTACGTGTTTTTGAAGTTTATCATTTCATCTGAAGTGAAAGTGAAGTAGTTCTTGTTTTGCCATAGATTCTGTCATAAATATGGCTTTAATATTCTCTCTGTTGTTATATATAGATATATTTTATCTCTCCAAACCCTTTATAAACTAGTTGAGGCTGTAGCTTATGTGCTGTGTTCTTTTGTTCCAGCACAGCTAGGTGGAAAGACAATCTTTAATATGAGTCTTAAGAGCAACTAAGGTTTTGAAAACTAATCTACTTTTCATGCTTTTACCTAAATTCTCTGGGACAAAATAAAGTTGATGTGGCAAATAAAACCTACTATAAGATGAATTAATGAACAAAATATTTTTGAATACTATCTTTCATGGCACGTATGAGTTATGAATGAGGTTGGTAGCAGGTAGGGGGAGAGGAGTGAAGAATGGGGGGAAAAAGAACACAGATCCTAAATCAAGGGTGAAACTTTCACCAGACCTGAAAGACTTTCAGTTCTCTATTCTTTATTGAAAATTAATCCCAAGACCAAAAATTGAAAAGACTACCATAATGTTAAATTATGCAGTTATCCTGGGCTATATGAGGCCACCAAACTAACACACACACATATTAAATCTCTTTTATAATGTAAAATTAATAAAGAGGTAAATTAAAAGGTAAGTCAAAGTTAAATTAAAGGTAAGTCAAAGTTTGTACAGCTCATTTTAAATATTGCAATATGGAAAGTAAATACACTGCTGTGTGGGAATACATAGCTTATCTGTCCTTGCTAGCTAATGAATTCTTTCCTATTAAATTTTAATAGGAAAATCTTCAATGATATTTAAGCTTTCACAGAAGTGTAAACTACTGTGACTACAATTCACAATGCATTTAAAACAATTATTCTTTATCATTAAAGTTAATAATATGCACATTAACCTCTTATGTAGTCTAAATCAATATTGTCGTTTAAAAGATATGACCTCTGGACAGCTTTGTCTAAATATTGATTTCATTGTCATTTGTATAAGGTATCAAACAAATTACATGCTGCACTAATATCATTAATACTGCCCCAATAGAGCCTCTGACTTTACAGGTTCTTATAATATAGGACATGACATTACAAAAATATTGAGGACATCACAAGATATAATTACTGAATAGATGAGGTTTGACTATGGTTGCACAGAGTGGCTGTAAACACGTGATAACTTCCAAATCCTTTACTCTCCGTGGACAGAAAAAATACATCTCTTTAGCATGCAGATTGGTTTGTTGAGGTTAAGTTTCAAATGGCAGAATTTTTTCTGCCTCAGAGGGTCTAATTTACCTTTTTGTGATGCCATAGATACTTCATAAGAGAATCGAAAGTTGGATTAAAATATTGTAGTTCTGCACTATAGCAGTTTTCCCAAAATAAACTTGTTTAGGAATTTCTATTACAAGTTCCTAGTAACTCAGATGAGTTGGAAAATACATGCAACTTTATGCATGTAGAATGAAGGGGCTGAACCTTTCAAATGATCATTAAATTAAATAAAACCTGATTTAGGGATGGGCACATATCACATTTTCCCTCATAATTGGCAGTTACAGTATTATTTTTGTAAAAACAAAATTTGCAAATTAAAATAGCTATATAAATTAGCACTTTAAAACTTTTTTCAAGTTCTAAATTGCTCTGAATCAAAACTGTTAACATCACCCTGTTACATCTAACTCTATATTAATGTTTGTTTGTTTGTTTTTTATTTTTAAAATTGTACTTTCTGTTTTCTGTAAAACTTTTTAGAAAAGAGATGTGGTCGTGGTCACGATACTGATAGCTGTGGGTGCTATTTATACTAAAACTGTTCCCCCCATATTTCTTGTAGGTAAAAGTGACCCATTTTGTGTGGTTGAGCTGAACAATGATAGGTTGCTAACACATACTGTCTACAAAAATCTGAACCCTGAGTGGAACAAAGTCTTCACATTGTAAGTAGTCGTTACCTTGAGTTCGCTTCAAGAATGATGCTAAATGATATTTGTTTTCAAGATTTTTGTGTGTTTTTTCTTAACTGATTACCAGCTCAGCGCATCTGGCCTGCCTTTGCCAGCAACAGTGAATTGCATAATTGTATTACCTTCCCGAGAGTAAAACCTGGGGAAAGGGTATGCCATTTTTGTGTGTATTTATACAGATATTTTTTTTAAGCTGTGCAATTTTTTGACTAAGGATTTTGCTCCCATTAACTGAATTGCCATACTGCTTCTTCCTTTTATACTTTCTATTGAAATTCTCCCCAATCGCATTGACACCAAGGAGGACAAAGCTCTATTTGTTCCATTGCTCAAATCAGCAAACAATCCAGTCTCAGATTCAGCAGATGCTTTAGTTTTGGTTTGTTGCATTTTAGCACAATAAGAATATTAAATACTGTCCTACTTACCCCCCCCCCTCAAAAAAAGAAAAAACCCTTTGAGTTAATTTTCTTTTTCTTTTAAAAAGTTTGTAAATCTTTCCAGTCATTCACTGTAAAAGCTGCCAATGCTACTCTGTATTATCTCCTAAATTTGTGTGTGGTTTTTTTTTTTTTTTTAAGCTGGGCTTTAGAAATGAACTCTGAACAAAGGAAAACTCTCCAAATAGAAGTACTTCTTAAAAGTTTTCTAACATAGTTTTATTTTTTTGTATATGAGAAACTGCTAAATTCCTCATTAATTTCTTATAATGTCCTTGCTTAAGATCCAGTAACTAATCAGATTTAATTATCTGACCAATTTATCTTTAAGGAATTTCACATTTTTATGAGACATGAAAGCCTGGTCAGGAGACTTGCACTCCTAAGAAGGTTGTGGAGAGTGTTTTTCTCTGGAATGCATAATTGAATGAATAGGTTTGATTATTATCAAAGCCATTAATTGATTGTGTTCTGATAAAACCTCTTCTCACATGTGGCTGCAGTCTTTCAGTAATGAATATATTCATTTTTTGTTTTTTCTTAATTCATGTTTTCTTGGTAAACAGTTTGATCAAAGAATAAATGCTGTCAACAATTGGAGCTTATTTTTCTAGAAACAAAAATATGAAGAGCTTGCACAGTTGTTTATTAGCATATGTTGTCTTTGGAACATAATGGAGCACTACTTAATTTCTAAATCCTAGGGTGGTACAATAGCTATCAATGTTACATTTTCCCCATTCTGTATTCTGTGTAGTTAATTTTTACTATAAACTTAACAGAAATAAGTTAGCATTTTGATGAGAGTTGTGGATAAAAATTATAAAAAAAAAGACAAATGATACAAAATATACTGTGACTCTTGCTGAAATCAAACCTGGTGGTGTTTTATGTGGGAGTTATAAGAAGATAGAAATTATTGTAATAATGAGAAGAAGGAAAAGCCTAAAAAAATCAGTGCTGCTTATTGATGGGTTTTTTAAAAAAACAGTGATTTATTCTTCCATCCAGATGGAAGTTATATTTTATTGAAAAATTATAACTTAAAATTGTATTCAAAGTTCCAGATAATAGAACCATCACTGCTGTCTACTAAGATGCATTGTGGGAAATTCTGTCAGATACCAATCTGCCCTGTGTACGCGTATATGCAAATAGCATACATAAAACACATATACACCAAATCAGCTGGAGCTATCTAAATTTTCAAAAGCATTTGTGTTTTTGTTCCCCACTGATGAAGTCTTTTTTTTTTCCCCTTACATATATTTATTTTGCAGCAACATTAAAGATATCCATTCAGTTCTTGAAGTGACAGTTTATGATGAAGATCGGGATCGAAGTGCTGACTTTCTGGGCAAAGTTGCTATACCCTTGCTGTCCGTAAGTTTTATTCACCTGACACACAGCTCTGTGTTGCTTTTGCTCAAGGAAAAAAAAAAAAAAAAACCTCAGCTCTATATCTGTCATTTCTCAACCAAGGTCTGTAATAAGAACACTAAAAATTTTAACATACTCAATTCACGGCCATGTTGAATCCCATGATAGTTAATTTTTCCTGACAGACTCGATCCTGGTAATGAACAGGTACTTGTCAGAATTGCCACAGTTGTTTTGGGTTCTCTGTCAGTTTCAGCAGCTGGGGGTCAAAGGTCACCGAGGGAGTGTATTCAGTGGAGACCGCGAGACAGACGGCTGTCATGTCCTTTTCCCGCAGATTCAAAATGGTGAACAGAAAGCCTACGTCTTGAAAAACAAGCAGCTGACAGGGCCAACAAAGGGGGTCATCTATCTTGAAATAGATGTGATTTTTAATGCTGTAAGTCTTAACTTTGGCTTTTTTGTACTGCTAAAGAGTTCAGTTTCATGAAAGCTTTTGTTCCTGATTTGTAGAGAATTTCTGTCATCCCTCATTTCTCTAAACCTTGATGTATCCTGGAGAATACGCTTCTGCCACTGCCTGGCACACCCACACTCTCTGTTATAGTTGGCGGCTGCCGCTGCGGCTGAGCTGTGGCCACTGCCTGCCGGCATCAGAAATGGAAGCGCATGCATGTGCCACTGTATACATTTATATTTTATGGGAACCGCAGCCAGGACTTTGAAACTTTAGCAATGATTGCAAATTGAACTGCGTGAAAAACTTGTAAACATTTGTAATATATTCATCCATAACAGACACATATGTTGATGTATAGGTGAAAGCCAGCTTACGAACATTAATACCCAAAGAACAGAAGTACATTGAAGAGGAAAACAGACTCTCTAAACAGGTAAACAGCGAGGAAAGATGAATCCCTCTGGGAAGACCTGATTTTATCTGTAAAACATCTATGTAAATTCAAATAAACTTTGGAGGTGTGGGGCGGGTGGGGAAAGACTCTGGAATGTTTGATCATCTACTGATGTGAAATGGCTCTTTCTTGTCTTCTTTCTTTTTCTCTCTTCCCTTCCTTTCCTGGAAAGATCAAACAAGGACAATACCAAACTAATAAGTTGAATGGGGGTGGTCAGAAAGGAAAGGGGAGACTGTAGGCTCTGCATAGAATGGATATGTATTCATTCGTTAGCAAAAGAATGATCATTTTGAACATAAAATACAATTTGATTGCCATGGAATGTGCAAATGAGAACACCAAAAGTTGAGGTTCAAATATACGTCCGGACCACCCACAGGTATGATGCAGGTGTGTGTAAAGCAAGCCCAGTGTGTAGCTCTTCCCTCTAATCCACGGGAGAGGGGCCTCTATCTTTTAAGGGAAACCCTCCTGTTAATTAGATTTTGACTATGATCTTTTAGAAGTGAACTTTTATTGTCATTTTTAGCTCAGGAAATAGAAAATCAAGAACCCTGATTTTCCTATCAGGAAGGAACTTTAGACTTGATATCTTGTAATTAGACTTGTAGCTTTAAATTTGATTTGATATCAAGTAAAGAAAAGAGCACTAAGTTTCCCCTTTTAAAAGTTGTTTACTTTCAATTAACACAGCGAAAATAAAATATATTTGAGACTCTACAGTTTACAGAACTCATCTGTGTGTGTTAAAATATTTAATAATTTTCTGTGCTATTAGAAGACCAAAACTACTTTGTTTTTATTCCAATCACTTCACCAAAAACAGTGGAATCTTTAGTTGTTTAAAGATGGTGCATGAGGTACAAATGAAATATCTATCTGAATGGAAATACAGATTACATTTTTCGACAGTTATATTTAAAATTAGTAAAACTCTTAAAGGTGAGTAGGGGCCAAGAAGGAAACAAATAGGGACACTTTTTACTTTGCCAGAAAGAAATTTTAACTGGTTTAAACTGCTGTGCATGTACATGCTTCTATATGTACATACATATGCAGATGTTTTCCTTATGAGCCCAGTTAACTTTACACAGCTACTTCTTTAAAATACCAGATTAGCCTTGAAATATACTTGTAAGTAGCAAAATATTAACCTGCAGACATAATTACTCTAATTATTGACATAACTGTATGTAATTTTTTGAATCTGTATCTAGTATATGGGCTGTTTGTCTTACAGCTGTAGTCATGCCTTAGTTTTAATTTTTTTAATTATATAAATTCCCATATACCTCTTAATCTTGTTCCATATCTACAGTTTATTTTTTGTCTCTTTTTTTTTATTGAGGTGTAATTGATGCACAATATTCTATGTTACAGGTGTACAGTATAGTGATTCACAGTTTTTAAAGATTTGTTCCATTTGTCATTACTATAAAATATTGGCTATATTTCTTGTGTTGTACAATATATTCTTGTAGCATATTTTATATGTAATAGCTTGTCATATACCTTTTTTAAGAAAATATTTTGTAAAGTATTTGGTTACCATACATTTTTCCCTAAATCCAAAATTAGGAAAAAGTAATGAGAAATGTGGGTAAAATTTATTGTGGGAAGGAGAGAGAGGAAGAGGGAAAAGAGAGAAAAGGAATGAGACTATGATAGGAAGGACGGGAAATCCTACTGAAATGGTGATAAAATATCCTTTTTTCTATAATAAAGCAATACTTGACAGGGTTTTTCTAAGCTCCTCAATAAAAACATCCCAAGTTAGTAATTTCATTTTGAAATATCTTGAAATGAAGGCATTTAAAGAATTTTAAAAACACAGGATTTCAGAATTTTTAACTATATTTAAAGTTCTCAGCATTTTAAGTGTCAAAAAAAATGTTTTTGATCCGTTGGAATTTTTTTTGTCTTTTGAACAGAGGTAACTCAACTTGCATGATATTACTTTTTATGAAAATATATTTAACTTAGAAATTGCTCTTGTAATTTTGTTCTTTCCACCTTCTCCAGATATACCTCTCTCCCTCTAAGTTGTGAGCCAAATTGCTTGGTATATTCTTACAACTTTATTAACTTTCTGAATTCATATTAAGTCACACTAAACTTGAAGAATCTTGTAGCATATCTGATAGATTTTAGTCTTGCAAATTCTAATAATGGCTTTCATCTTCCTTTACAGCTGCTGCTAAGGAACTTTATCAGGACGAAGCGCTGTATCATGGTGCTCGTAAATGCTGCATACTATGTTAATAGTTGCTTTGACTGGGATTCACCCCCAAGGAGCCTCGCTGCTTTTGTGGTATGATCATACTGTATTCCTTACATTGTTATTCATTAAATTCGGTAATCATAGCCGCATGGTTCTGTGACTCTAGTTACAGTTATGTCGATGTGGCCATTTTTAACTTCTATTTTGAGATTTGACTGGGCAGATTTGCCGTGGGCAGGAACCTGATGGATGTTCAAGGTCTGAGTCCAAGAATACATCCCTGCTCCCCGCCTCAGATTTCCGGAATACAAGACATCTCAGCCAATGTGCAATTTTCTCTGTGACAGTTAAAAAGTAAAATTTTACATGTTGCATAATCCCAAAGCCCAATAGCAGGGCCAAGAAAAGTCCGTAGTGTTAAAAAAAAAAATTAAGAATCTTGACCATCCTCATTTTAATTGTATTTATCCTTTGGATATCTTTTCAAAATATGAAAATCTTTGGCAGTAGAATGCTAGTTGTAATACTTTAATATGTGAATCACGGTTGGAAGTGGATGAATGCTTTATTATTTCTGAGATTTCCAGTTTTTAAAAAGGTACAAGCGAGAAATTTGATAGTCCCAGAGTCCTCTGACAACACTCAGCCAGTGGCCTTTTACTTTGGTTATTTAAAAATTGCTGATGAAACCAACTTGCAAAGCTAGAAATTCAGAAAGAATTCTTTCCTCTGAGCTTCAGCTGAGATTTTTCTGCTCTCACATTATTTTTGCGTATTCAGGATTTCAGTCTGAAGTTTAAGTGGAGTCGTTCTTTTGAAATCTTTCATTTTATTGTCATACTTGTTAGAATATGAGTACCCTAACGTGTCCTTATATTTGCGGGTTTTGCAGACTATGACTTTATCTTGGGGGCTTACAAGAAGAGCTTTAATTATAGTAACAAGTCAACATTTTAGAATTACCATTCAAATGAGTATAGGCACATCAGTTCAATACTTTGAGCCCTGTCCTCCTCTCAGGCCTTGTGCAGGACTTTCATTAATGTCTGAGCGCATGGAACAAAGAGTGTGTACGTCCCTTTGTGTTGTGAGTTACCAGAAAGTTAGGCAGCCTGCTTCCCATAGACATGTTGTTGTCTCCTTAAAGAAAGCCACTGGCATCATCATTAAGTTTTAGAAAAGAAAATCTGCCTCTCTCAATATCCTTTTGTTTAGCTCTTTCACATGATAAATACATTGGAGTACTGTTAAGCAAACTTTGTTGTTGCTCTTCAGCATCATAGAGGCACTTTAATGTTAATGAGGGGAAAAAAATGACGTTGAGTTTATGTGTGTATTTTATGCCATTGCATCCAGATTCTAGGGGGCCGTGTAGCAGACACAGTAATATTCTACCGAGAGTGTCATGCTGCCATCTTTGTTTCTTTCCTTTGTTTCATAGCTGTTTATGACATTTGCAAACAGAGAAACCTGTATATTATATCATTTGTTCAGGAACCTTCATTTTGGATACTTCAGCATTACACTGTGTATGTAAGTCTTCACAAGCTTCACCTGGCTTCTAGAGGTCTCCCCTGTACAGTGAATCCAAGATGGTCGACTTTCCTCACAATTTCCTACTGATTGAAAAAATATGTATATCAGCCAGCGAAATTCTGAGAAACTTAGCTACACAGTACTTGAGTAATTTCACTGTACGGGAGTCAAAATTCACTGGGAGAGAAGGGTAGTGATCTCTCTTTTAGCTGGTGGTCAGTTTCTAACAGACACGATCCTGTGAAACAAGCTGAATGCAAGACATTTTCAGGAAGGAGGGGCAGGGGAGGCCGTAATAAAGGGAGGAAAAGAGACTCCTGATATCAGGGAGAAAAAACAGGCCCAAAACTACAATGTGAATACATGTTAACAGTAATTTTGAGAAGCAGCAATATTATTAATGGTTTCATTGAAAAAAAGAAGCATTGAATTTCAGTCTGTCAAATGTCATTAAAACAGCAAATAACAACAACCAGCTTCATTGATCTGGACCTGAACAGGAGTTCCTGGAGAATGGGGGCCCTGCCTTTTTCTCCTGGGACTCCAGCATCACCTACAGAGCATCTAGCCCCTTAGTAGGCTCCGGGTGTAAATAACTGTCTAAATCAGTAGACCAATCAATGATCCAGTCAGTCTGAAATATTTTTCTTATGTGGAAAAACTTTGTTCAATGATGCCATATAGATAAGAGTTTGCTCTAATAAAACTAGTGATTAAATGATGATAGGCTTAGCTTAATACCTTTTAGTAATTCTTCCTAGTCCTTATATTGAAATTCTAAATTATTTCATAATCCTCCATCCATCATCTCTTTTAACCTCAGATTAAATTCTAATATAAAAAACCCTTATATAATGATAACTAATATCTATCACAAATTTATGTGCCAAAACACTTTTCCAGGCACTACAGCATGAAAGTGCCATTTGTGCATTAGTAAATTAAATATTTCCAGCAACCTTATTTGAAGTAGATACTGTTATTTTCCTGATTTGCAGAGGAAGAAACTGAGGCACGGAAAAGTTAAGTACCTTGCCCAAAGCCACACAGATATTATTTCCTTTCCAAAAGAGCTTTTAAAATATGTACCTTGTAATCTTAACATCATAACGATTCAGGAAAAAAGAAAACACCGTGGTAGGATTTTTATTCATCTTCTAGATATTAAATGATGTACTTAAAAACGAAATGTTTCAAAGATCTTATTGCATAACCAGAGCCTTTTTAGGCCAGTTTATTGAAAAGAACTGCTTTCCATTAGGAGAGGCTATGAGCAGCACCCCATTGTTACAAACATATTGTTCCCATCATTCCCTGTTGATGGATCACGGGTCTATTATTATAGTATTGGTTCCACTTGGCCCACTTTTTCATAAATGCAGCTGCCTCATGGAGCACATGCGTTTGTACCATTATGCTGCTTGGGTTTAGGCCCAGATCAGTAAACTTTATAATGTTTAAGTGCCTTTTTTTCTATCCTGTTTTCTTTTTCTTTTCTAAGTTAGCATCCAAAAGTAAATGTAGAGTAGTGAAATTTAAACGGAAAAACAGTCGTTTTTGTCCTGATGTCAGTTAGAGTGGAGAGCGTGAGCAATGCTTGGGAAGAGCTGCCCTGCTCTCTTTTTGTGCTCCCTGGATGTTCTGTGGAAGGTTCAAAGCCGGCTGACTCTATGAGAAACAGAAATCAGCCTGGAAGGTGACGGATGAAATATAAGCAAGCATGTGCCTGGGAATGTCCTTGTTGTGTGCCATGAATTAGGTTTTTAAATTTTACTATGAATATTGTATGCTTAAGAGCAAACCCTTACGTATGTGATGTGGAAGGCAGGGACGCTTGTCTTTGGGAATCATCTATTGTAGACGTGTAAATGTCTCATCAATTGGGTTTAATTTTCATCGGGCTCTTGACCAGACATGTGTGTTCTTGTGGATGTCAGTGGGTGCAACATGAGGGGGAAAAAAAAGAGTGCACATTCTCTTTTTCAGTACTGTCATTTCTCACTGTAATGAGCACAAAAATAATTGGACAACTGAGCTATCAGTAAAAGGACACACTTCAGTGTGCGTCAAAGAATTATTTTACAGGACAAACTTTAATCTTTAAATGGGATTGTAGATAATTTGTGGTACCATCTGTCCATTTGGAATTGTTTTAGCCTTTTCTGTCGTTATACAGTAAGTGCCGCTGTGTTTAACATTAACATTTGATATTTTACACATTTAATTTCTGTTCTGCTGTGTGGTCCTTAGGGAACGGAGCGCTAGTGCTACATGAGAGAGACAAAGTATTGATCAGTTAACATTTCAGCTACATTTATGTATGTCGCAAAATTAATGAAAATGCCAGACAAAAATGTCAGAGTGCACAAAAAGGTAGAATTTAAATTTGGTAGTTTAATGAAAAGTTTAAGATGTGCATTATCAAAAATGTCCTCCTGCTTTTAAAGCACGATTCCTAACAGAATAACTAAAGGGAGACACATATTTTACTTAGAGGGACAATGAGCATGAATTATGAAGGGATGTCAACTCCTCAAAGTACCTTGTGTTCCAAAACGGCGTGTTTGAATGCTCAGCCATTACTCATAAAATACATGTGTTTCTCTTCCTATCTGCAGAGCTTACTGGCTTCACCCCTCCAGGCTGACCAGCCGGACGAGGCAGGCTTCCTACTGAGATTTCCCCCCTTAGGTTTTCCTTGGTATCCAGGCATTCCTTTTGTGTCAAAACTGAGAATTCCCTCTAGAGCAATTCACGGAGGCCACTCTGGTTCATTACTCGTTCCTTTCTGGGTCCTTTTCAAATGCCTGGTTTTCCTTTGCTCCCAGATAATTTGAGCTCCACCTTCATTCAATCCCCGTTTTAGTAAAGGATCACACTTGGGACAGCAGCGACTCTGAGCAAAGCGGGGCCGTTATGCAGCAAAAGAGAAAAACCAGAGATGAGGTATGCAGAGAATGGCATGAGGCAGCTTTCTGTAGCCAAATGATAAAAAATGAAATGAAATAAAATGGAGGAAGCACAAGCAAAGGAGGAACTGAACTTGCAGGGGCGATGTGGCTGGTGTACAAGGATCGGAAGACAATAGGCTCCCCAGGAAACCATATCAAGCACTTCCTGTGTAGAAAGCCTGCTGCTATTAAACAACATATGGATTTTCTAAAAGTTATTACAAACAATAAGGACATTTTAAGTGGCCTTCATGTTCAGGGACTGAAAAGGGAGCATCGCTTAAAAAGAAATATTAATGTGAAAACAAAGACACGTCCAGATCTCCCGTAGTTCAGATTCAAGTCTTAGCCTTCACTGAGCAATAGCGAGGGATTGTACTGGCTGTATGGGAGGTAACTTTGAATTTCAACAGAAATTTCTAGTTTCAATAATTTAAGAGGCATCAATAATACCACACCAACAAAATTATGCTTAAGGTCTGAGCAATTTTCAAATGATTTTTATAGACGCTTTTGTTGTTGCTATTTTTTTTTTAGTGCTAGCAGAAAAATTGGAAATGTTCCAGACATAATTTTTGTTTTCTCCCCAAAACAGCAAAACAGAAGGACCCCTGAAAACCATAGAAATAAGTACTAAAGTAAAATAATCTGTAACTGATGGTCCTATCCATATATTCTTGAATTTTCCTAGAATTATGTGAATCTAAACTTCCAAGACCTTTTGCCAAACCTTCTTTATGTATGCTTTCCTCTGATGTAAGTACTTACCAAGTTTATAAACAGTATTTCTGATTTAATTTATATAAATTTTAAAGGTACATTAAGCATTTCCTTCATAAATGTGTGGAGAAAGAGAAAGCCTATACAGAATTTCATTGCTTTCGAAGACAGTATACCTCCAAAGTTGCCTAAAATTCCTATTACAACATCAGAGACCATTGACACTTAGAAACTTCTAGTACTACGCTTTTCAGTGAGTAGATTGTGTGCCCAATTCATATGAACCTGCTGGCACTCTAAGTTGGTGTTCAAAGTATACATTTTTCCAAAATTTATCTAGATTCCATGGAAGGAAATTGTTTTCAAGCATTAGCCAATGAAAAAAATAGGTTTTTTAAAGTGATGCCTTCCACAAAGCATTGCATATAAATTCTAGCAACTCCCCCCACCAAAGACCAGATTTTTGAAGTGAGTTGAATTTTAGGACTGATCACAATAAGCTAAAATCAAATATTAATAGGACGAAGCATTGTAACTAGATTTCTCTAATCCTTGAGATGCTGCTCTAGTTCACTTTGTAGGTCTATTTAAATGTATAATTCTTTTGTTTTATTTTTGTGGCTGTTACATATACCAATGTAGCACTTCCTCAAATCAGCACTTAACTTTCTTTAAATGGTGCCAGTGCTCCTTTTTTGTTTATTTTAATAGATGTCAGTAAAAGGGCCTCCTCCTCTTTGGAGGCAGGTAATCACAGAAGATGTAGAATCTACTACAGTTCAAAAAGCTAATTCCTCTTAGGTTTTATTTTATATTTACAAGAGGAATTTAATTCTTAAAACACATCGCAAGCCTTTTCTATCATTTCTACTCTCCTTCCTTTGTTCTCTAAAGCAGAAAGTTGTCAGATGTTATCATCTGGGGACATTCTGTGGGTGACTTGAAGAAAATGAAATTGTTTCGCTTTTTTTTCAAGTACAGTGCAGTTGCACTGTATTATAATCAAACATAAAGCTCAAGTATCACCAGCATAACAATAATACCATATTGAATCTAGGAATTAGCCTCCTCGTGAATCTTACTGGTATGTGCAATGAAAGTTGGGATGACAGCAATGCTTCTTTGTGTTCTCACTGGCTATAGGGCTGCTGACCCATTTCACCTCAGGCAGCCTTCTTGCATTACATATCTTGTAGTTGCAGCCTCAGAATCTTTATGTGATCCTTAAAAAATATGTTGCATGGTCCAGATTTTATGATTAAGTTGACTAAGGATTAAAAATGACAAAATAATGAAATTAGAGATGTTTCACTGTCTGTCCTCAGATTCCTAAACCAATGTTCTTATTCTCTGAAGAATTTTCTACCCTCCAGCTTCAATTTAAATTGTTGGGGACATACATTCTAAGCAACATAGCAAGGCATAGTCCTTTCCAAAATAATATTCTGTCAAATGTTTTGCAAAAGAGCAAGTGTAAATGAATAATTATGAAATTTATTTTAGTAAAATTTTGTAAACTAAGAATAATACCTCTTCTGAAAGATTGTACATTGCAACAGAAATGCAGTCATTACCATACTTTAGACAGTGACTTAATTCTCCACATGTTTTCATGCCCTTTTGTATGGGGTAAATATTAAGAAGTAAGGAGTAGAATGCTTTCTATTGTCTGATTTTTCTATTTTGACCAGTTATGAAGATATAGCTTAGAATTATGGTGTATTCGTGTTAATTTAACAAGTGAGAAGCTAACCTGAAATGCTGTTGAGAGAGATTTTCAGTTGCCCCTTTCCTTGCCATCATTTTACCATGTTTTAACATTACAGGTAGAATGAATAGAGACATAGGGGTCACTCTTGCCATAGTAGGTCTGTGAGTTACGACTCTGCACTGCATCCGCTATTTTGCTCTGATGACAGAGATCTGACACTCAGCGAGTGGTAACATTAGAGATCAGTAACACTGAAGATGAAAGAGTGACCATTTCTCGTGTTTGTACCAGTCATCAGCCACTGGCTCAAAGAGAAGTAATGAAGAGAAATTCAGAGAGGAGCTCACAAGGAAAGATGGAAATCACATCAAAGTGTAAACAGATATTTGGATAAAAATGAAAGGCAACCCTGATTTTAAGGATGGGGAAAAGGATTTTACAGACAAAACTTGGCTTTTCTTTTGTTTTAAATCAGCATTTCTCAACAGTTTTTCATATTCACTCCCCTAAGGAGAAGCTTTTCATTTAATTTAATGAGAGAAATGAAATACTAAGGAATAAGATTTTCTCAGGGACTGTTGAGCTTTGGGGGCCACAAATCACTGTGATACGCAAGATTCTCTGTGCTGTCCCCTAAGAACCAATTTTTGCCCCCTTGGGTGCCATCTCAACCCCCGTTGAGAATGCATGCTCTAGAGGAGGTTTAATGTGAGTTTAACTCTGTTTATGTTCATGCTCTTGGTGGTAAAGTCTAGTTTAGAAATTTCTGTAGTTTGCATACAATGCAAATGATTCCCATAGATAATCAGCCTGAGGAAAGAGAATTTGTGATGTTTATATAAAATTATTGACTATATTGGAGTCCAGTGAAAGGAGAGGTTTTGTCTGGCTTCATAGAGACTGAAGAATTAAATTTTCTCCCTGTAAAAACCCATGTGAGAGCTTTCTCCTCTACACCAGTTCCAAGGGTGCATTGTAATGCTTCCCTGAAAAGGAGAAGTGGGGTGAACATTAATTCTGGGCTAAGTTATATCTCCATCATTATGAGGGTTAGATGGGTTTTGTCCATACATTGTACTATATTTATGACTAATAGATAATCTTTATATTCCTAAATGGATATCATTATGTCAGAGATATAAAAGAATACTTCATTAGACTTGATTACCTATTAGATCTTCACAAGAAGGGAAGGCAAAGGGGTTGTGGAATAGAAAAGTCATTTTAAACAGTGAGGATACATGTTCTACTGGCTATTCTGCATGGCTGATTACTCAATTCCTCATAGAAATCAAACAACTTTTACTGTTGTAATTTGTCAATAATAAGTAAACATATGATGTTTTATATCCCACTTAGCTATATAAAAATAATTCTACTGCATTTTCCATAGTTAGCAATCTCTAGAGTTTCTGCCAAGCCGACTTCAGGCAATGCTTACGTGTTTGAAACAAGAATATATCATCCAATTTTGCTATAAAATGTTGGTGAATTAAGTACTGTTTTCCTTAGTCAATCAGAGAAATCCTTTGGATTTAATTTAAAATAAGAGATTGCTAAAGTTGCAAGTAGCCCATGAGTTACCTACAAATTATTATGCCGAGGTTGTGTAAAAGAGGTGTTATTGTATATTTTGAAGTGATATGAGTGAAGGAGAAAAATAAAATATAAGTATGGAAGTTCAGAAAGCTGAGGTCATTTCTTCTAGTTAGGTAGAAATATTGAAAACTTATCTGGATTTGTTTAAATTATTGTATGTAGATCTTGGTTCTTCCATTGCATGAGACTATTACACGCTCCAACCAGGAGGCTGATATTTTTAGGAAAGACCTTTAACCTAGGTTCTTTTGGTCTGGATGTGCACTATTTCCTTCAAGTCTCAGAATATGAGCCTCCTACCACAGTTTTATTTCTAAGTCCTAAATCTTGGTCGATGTGTAATTAAAACTTTTTATTTTTTCATATAGACTCAAAAACTTGCAGGCAAGATGTATCTGTTTTGTAAGTCAGTTCCTTTGACCCTGGGACACATTGCCCTGTAGTGGCAATTTGGGGGCCACAAATCACTGTGATGTCTAATGTCATAAGTAATGACACAGAACCAGTCACAGAGCCTGTCAGTCATAGAGTACTAGCTGTAGAATGGAAATGTCATATGCAGGAAGTAGATTAGAGTGCAGTCACGGCTTGGTGTTGAAAATGCCAAGCACCACACCCACCCCAATCCTAGCTTCAAATAGACCATCTTCCTCATGGCAAAGGTAAGGGACCCACAGAAGTGGAGATTGTATAGGCTTTTAAGTGTGCCAATGAAGTCATGGAGTGTTATGGTTAGAAGGGAGCTTAGAGATAATTTTATGATGGAGGAAATTAAAGTGTTATAAGGGGAAAGCGACTTACTGAGGCATTTACTCTCCTTCTCCCCAAACTGTTGGTAATGAATGTTTCAAAGACAGCAGCATTGAGAAGAGAGAGAGGAAGAGAATGAGAAAGAGAGAATCTTTATCATGAAGTTTATAAGTTGTTGTCCTTAAGGAAAACCAAGTGTGAGACATTGTTCTGTAGAGTTCTAAGAGTGTAAAATTAGGCTACAAATTCTTGGTATGTGTTATTAAGAAATGTGTTGACTGAAAGGGCTGGAATTGCCTTCTCAAAATAGTAAATCTTTGCTTGCTTTGCTTAGTATTATTCCTGCAGTTCATGTAATAAGTACATATTTTGTCTTTTGATATACTTCTCTACTAGTTGCGATCACATCACATTACAGCTCCCCCAAACACTGCAGAGATGTGTGTATAGTAATAGAGAACACAAAAAGTTCACTGTGTATTTGAGGGAGGTACATTTTAGATAAGCAAAGAAATGTCATTTGCCCTCTTAGTATAAATTACTCATTCCCAAAAGTAAATGTAGACTGTTTAAGACTATATTTCCCAGATTTTAAACATATACTGTATCGTGAGTTGCTTAAACAGTTTAAACCGTCTATATTGATCCATATTGATTTAATGGTAGGAGATCAACCTGTCCATGCCTGAATTTCCATTAGACTAAATAAATGCCAGGAAAAGAAGTGTACGTATTGTGAATTACCTAGGAAAACTGGTGATTTAATTTCATTGGTTTGCTCCAAAATATCGTGAGTTCCTTAAACAGTTTAAACCGTCTATATTGATCCATATTGATTTAATGGTAGGAGATCAACCTGTCCATGCCTGAATTTCCGTTAGACTAAATAAATGCCAGGAAAAGAAGTGTACGTATTGTGAATTACCTAGGAAAACTGGTGATTTAATTTCACTGGTTTGCTCCAATCCTAAATTTCCTTTAAAATTACATAGATCAAAATTCTTCTAGCATATAATTAAGCAATAAAATGAAATATTCCTTTACAAAGTGTTGGAAGTACTGAATTAATAATAATCTGGGCATATTTTGAGATACTATTATTCATAGAACTTGTAGGGTGTTGCCCACTTGTTATATAAATTATGTGAGGTATAGTTTGCTATAAACTTGGTCCACCAATTTATTGCTATTGTAGTTACTCAAGTGAAGAAAGCTAAATTAAATCATCTATATGAAATGCTTTGAAGTTCTTAAGTATGAGGGATCTTGGATCATTTAGGCTTGAATAACATACAGGACCTCAACAATGCAGGGTTTTGTTCCTGAGAGCTATGCAATCTTCAACATTTGTATCAGTCATTAAAAAATGATTTAACTTAAAATCATTATTTGAACATATACTGGACCTAAGAAAGGAAGATAAACGCAAGGAAAATTTTCTCATGGGTGTTTGCTAAAAAATGCACAGCTCTTCCTCCAAAAGTATGTGGGAAGCATAATAATACCCGGGTTCAATTTCTAATAGACTAGAATGTTTAACCTAAGTTTAAGGAACTAGGAAAAAACTAGATCATAAAATGAAAAATGCCATTTTTTCAGTATTTTTAATCCGTCACTAGAACCAGTGACAGGAGATAAATTCAGGCTGTTCTGCTTGAGATGCATTTCAGTTCCATTAACAGATCTTCCCCGTTTTCATGCACACTCAATAAAGCTGTGTTGAATGACTGACTCAGATGACTTTAGCAGCAAAACTGGAAGTTAAAGCTGTAATATTGTAACCGAAACCCCCAACAGTAGTATCAGATGAAGCTAAGAATAAATGTAGTATATCAGGCTTCATAAAAGGGTGAATGTGGGATACATTTATGCCCTCCTCTATCTACTGTGAGATTCATACATAAGATTCACACTCATTATTCTCGTCATCTTAATGAGATCAGTGTGGGAACATTTCTCTCCTCTCCCTTTTGACTGTCAGAAATGGGGCACTCCATTTTTCCTCCTTCCTCTCTCCACTTTTAAGGGACTAGTTATATTTTCTTGGAAGGCTAGAAATGTTAACTGGTTATAGCAGGCAGCCCCAGAGTATCACGCAGAAAGGCTGAAGGACTCTAGGTAGGGACCACGAGTTGATCTCTCTCGCTTTTGTTTCTATTCTTTTTTTCTCCTACATGCACTTTCCTTGCTTTCAGACTTTTATTGTCTACCCTATTCCCCAGAGCAGGGGTGGGGGTGGGGGGGGTCCCTTGGGAAAGAAGGGAAAAGATCCTTTCTCCATGAGGAGGAAAAAAGGGTACCTGAGTATTATTAGTATAGTATCTCTATTTGCGACCCTCCTTCTCATTGAATCTATTGCCCTGATTAATTTTGCACAGTCTTCCTAAAGCAACTCTGAACATAATCGGTTCGTGAGTCCCAGCTAGACGTATGTCCAGCCTTGAACTAAAAAAGAATGGGCAAGGCACCAACTTCTAATGCATCTTGTCCTCAAATAAATTTTCAGATCTGTCAAGAAACATTCACTTTTTATAATTAAAGTTGCTAGGAGAGATTTTTACCATGTTTTTAGACCATGGGTTCCCTTCATCCTTAAGGACAAGAAAACAAGAACTTACAAAAATATTATTCAAGCTGTCTAGGCTATTGATTATTAATTTATATTATAACCACACTGGTTTGGGTACTGCTTTCCTTGAGAGGAACTCGGATTCCCTTTAACATGATTGAAGAATTTTAAAGTAGGCATTTTTAATATTTGCAGCCCTCTTAATTATAACTTGTTTAATGTACCACTGTTAGCACAGGGATTATGAGTTAATAAAAATGTCATAGTATTAGTGAATAAAACACTATGTAATTTTCCCCAGGTAATAATTAACAGCATAAGGCTATATTAACAATAGTCTTAGAGAACAGTCCCTAAATGTGTTTGATTCTCATCTTTTAAAAAGTAATTTTATACTGAAATTCAGTAATAAAATATTGGAGGAATTTAGTTAAGCTAGTTACCCTAAACTTCTTAGGTGCCCAAATCTTTTCAAGTGATTTGCATTATATTGCTATGTTTAACCACATCCTATTTTAAAGTCAATCTGAAAGTTTGAAATGTTAGCTTAATGTTCACCAGAGCAACCTTATTGAGATTCATAAAGAGTTTATTTACCTCATCACAATATTTGTTAAAACAGTTGAAAAAATAAAATTAATAAACCATGAGGTCATTAGTACATAATGTTTTTGCTCACATAGATAAACGGGTTTCTTTTTCTCTCTTTCTTTTTAAATAATGTCTCTCTGGCTTTGTTCCGTGGTTGCAGCAGACTGTTAGTATGTATCTTTATACCATCAGAATGAGTGAGATATATCTGTGTAAATTATTGATTCACTTGAGCCTACCTCTGTAATTCAGGGCTGAAAACCCTGGCAGCTTATCTAGTAGAATGATATAACTAGGAAACCGAAGTTACCTACCACAGCAACAATTGCCAGTTGGGGGGTCAAATGCCCTTTTACCTTTATACCTGAACACCTGCAAATTGAGCTGTATCCCATTCAGATTTTAAGAACAGGCCCATTGTCACAGGAAGTAGAGTTTGTTTCTTGGAGAAAATTATGCCAGTTCTAGTTCTGAATGAAAGACGAGGCTTTTATTACTCAAGGGATATTAAGGCTGACTGCTTTTTTGAGAAAACAAATTTGCTGTAACTTTATCTGTAATTTAGTCCTGAATGGGTGCAAATAGACTGCACATTGTATGGTGCAGAAGGAAGAAAATAGGGGTTTGTTAAAGCCATACAAGGACTATGTAACCACTATATTTCCGAGGGAAGTCTTATCGGAGTTGCAGGTTATAAAGGGGGAATATTTTGGTTACAGCCTTGGCATCAAGCACCTGTTTTGAATTTTAGTTTAGAATGACACTGGAAAAGAAAGTTTTTGTCTGAAATTATGGCTGATGAAGTTGCCCTTTCCCGAAAGTTGCTGTACAGGCTGACTTTGACTTTGAGACTGGCCCCCCACCCCCTAGAAACTTCAGAAATCATTATAATCACTCCTGACTGAGGTTGAACGCTAGACTCAGACCTAGGTGGAGTGTGTTGACTTTTCACTTTTATAAGCAGGTTAGATTTATAGCATAAAAAATAAATAAATTTTAAAATAAAATTTAAAAACAAATAGCATGTAATATTCTTCACATAAGAGGCTGATTTAAGCTTTGTCAACACTGAGAACAAGATGGATATTTTGAGTAAGGGAAAAGACAAAACACACCTGGGCCGGTGAACCTCCAGGTCACACAAGTGTACGGACTAATGGAAGATGAGTGATTTAGAATATCTCACCCCTCAGGCTGGTCACCCACACCTTAGTTAGCAAGCTCAGTAGTTGTCATAGAAACCCTCCTTTTTACAGTGTTAGAGTTGATCACTGTCATGGAACCAGACTAGGTAATCAAGCATCTTAGCCATATGCTCGTTCTGAGCTTCAACCTAGTCAATTAGCACATTTTCTATTAAAAACTTAGTTGTAATAGGTCTTCATTAGCTAGCAGTTGCCATAATTGAACAGTTACTCAATTATGTCCATCCCCCAACCTCATTTTCACTTCCTTTTTGTGTCCAACTAAGAATATATCCAAGAGCATTCATGATTCCCCACCTTAGGCAACATTCATGACCCCCACCTCAAACTATTAGAAGGGTAAGCCGGGGTTTAATACTTTATTTTTCTTATGTTTCTATGTTTTGCCATATATAATTAGGCCCTTGAGTTCTCCCTTTTTCTGTGTGTTTCAGAATTTCCAGTGTTTTTCAGAATTTCCAGTGTTTTTCACTGAGTAAGGAAAGGAGAAGTCTACTGGAAAGGCTTCTTTCCAGTCTAATGTCTGTCTATGTCTGTCTTTCCAGTCTAATGTCCAGTCTAATCCTAATGTCTCTAGGATGTGACAACCCTTTTACCCTTAAATCCACCCCTTCTTTCACCATTTTCGATTCTCCCCATCAGATACCCATCCGGGCACATCATTATCCTGACATCACTCCCCATTATCTGCATTATGGTCCCTGCTACCGTCTGCCTGTGTCTGCCATTATCATGTCCCTGAAACTCACCGTGTCGTGTATCGTCTGATGATCAAGTCTGTTGTCTAGGAGAGGGAATGGGTCACCCCCAGATAACATATGTGCATTTTATCACTGGCCTTATGGGAAGTATTTCTGATGTGCTTAGACATCCAAGCCCTTACTTACAAGCAGGTGTAAAATGTTGTAACTGGGTTATCAGAGAGCAGGGAGGGAATTCGAGTGGCCCTTGGAGATAACACCATACAGGATATTTCTGGCCCCAGCAACTCACACAGATGCTCTTCTTGGTTGGAAAGAATTGTACCTCTTCCATCATTATAAAATTATGAATGTTAAACAGTCTGGAAAAGAATCAATCATAAAGGTTTTCTAAGCTTGGGAGCCTCATTGTGCTTTACTCTGTGTAATACAAAATAAGCAAAAGCAGAAATGTAACGAATAACATTTCACTTAAGAAACATAGAGTTTAAATGTCCCTGCATAATGAAACATCATAGCTGCAGATGTTCAGCCAGTGGAAAGGCACATGAAAAGGATAGACTCAAAGTCTACTGGACTTCTGCTTCTGTCCATTTTCTGGAATACAGAACTGTTCTTTCTAATGCATCCATCCTTCCTGACCAGGTCTTTGCGATTTAGACTTGTATGCTGGACTCAATGTAAGATGGTAAATTGTTTCAAGGATGACAGATTACACATCTGGTTTCTTCTCCCCACAACCCCCACGTTCACCTTTATAACAATTTTTTTTCAAAAAGTAATGTGGTTTAAAAATCATTTTAAGTTGCCCAACATAAATGATAAAATCAAATATTGGATTCACAAACAATAGCCTTTATTGGTTTGTGACAAGTGATCCATCTTTTTGCATTAGTGCAGCTTTCTGAACCAGATTATTTTTCATAATTGATAATTTGTGAGTCATATATTTGTTATCTGTTCTTTTATGGCTTTGAAAATAGTGAACGATGCCAAAGATCACTGTGCTTTTATAAAGAAAATTATTTTAGTGTAGTTTATTGGCTGGCATTTTCTGAAAGTATGTTACCAATAAGTTTTGCAGAGAATGTAACAAAGATAAAAGTAACATTCCTTGCTAGAAGGAGGCCTGATAGGTCTAGAATTCATATTGATAATGTGAATTTAGTTTTAGAATTTATTCGTGTTTAGCATGAGAACAGTGAATATACATAAATAAGAAAAAATGTCAAATTTCTGCAAGCTGAGAGAAAATATTTTGTTGCATATATAAGCAATTTTCCCAATACAAAATCCACATTAAAACAATACACAAACACTGTAAAAAAAAAAAAAAGAAAAGCTACCTTGCTATGTGCATTGCAATTATAACAACAGAATAATGATACTTCTTCTTGTGGTCAATAATTTCAGTTGATTTTGATAGATAGCCTTAGGAAAAGTGTCCACCATAATACAATTTTTATTATTCAGCCTTATATTTTTGTTCCTAAAACCTTCATAAGCACATTGAAAAATTCTTATCCAGTATTATGGTTAATAAATATGTTATGACAGAATTAGAGTTCTACGTATGAATTTATTTGCCCCAGGTAAATAATACTATGGCCTTTGAAATCCATTTTGCCTAATGGCAATATTAAAAACTTTTTCTTACCCTTAATTAATAATTCTCTCACACAACCTGAACATATTCACTAATTCTGTTCACAATTATACTGACTGACAAAGTATAAATCAGTTGGAAAAGTAACAACCCAATTTACTGAGGACTAATATTGTTAGCTGAATTAAATTTTAATTTCACAGAAAACTTGTTATGAATCTGCTTTTAGAAATTACATGGTTTGGTCTTCAATCTTTACTAAAATTTCTCCGAAACAATTTAATTATAGAAAACTATTTCTAATAAAAAGATTATATACTTAATTAAAATAAAATTGAGATAATTTCATCATTACATAATTATATTATGATTATATACAATTAAATACCATATATAAAACATTTACTCTTCAGGAGACACTAATAGTGGGGGAAAAAAACACCTGTAGGTTAATGTCCTCATCCCTTCCACCTTTAAAGTTATAAGTTCTATTACACACATTTATTACATCATCTAATTGCTTAAAATTCATACTTTAGTTAGGGGGAGATGCTGACCAATATACAGTTGGCTATAAATCAGAATAAACTAGCATACTCATTACTAGTACAATGCCTTTTCTTAGGTGATTTTGTTATATCTGAACTCTCATTAATAGAATTTCAACTAAGATTATCACTTCTAAATATGCCAAAGATATAATTAAAATTTTATTATTTAATACCAAAATCCAATTATGAAGAATAGTCTTCCTTCCTCAACCTGAATATGCTCTAAATTGTGTTTTTTAAAATTGAGGATGTGTGGAACATCTTTATCAGATGGCCAAGCAGAATGTTTGAACTATATAAATAGCAGTGTTAAAAATGATAGCTTTTCCTTTATGCATGCACCTCTTAGAAAATGTTGACAGTGTTATTTAGCGTCTGTAACAGTATGAGGAAGAATTTGCTCTACCTTTTCAGATGTTTCATTGGCTCGTTTATGGCATGTGCGGTGATAGTGGGGTATGTTTATTTGTACATATGGTGTGACAGATTGTTGATGTGTTTTAACCATAATATATTATTCAGTTTTGAAACCTACTCTCTTTAGAGTTGGAATTTCTCTATGGTTGCAGGGAAAATGCATTTCTAATAACTCGTCTTACAGTTTTGAAGATCTGCATTTTTTTTTTTTTCTGACTATCCCTTTTATATTTTCCTTTTTTTCTTTTATATTTTCTAATTGGATGATAATTGCTTTACAATATTTTGTTGGTTTAACTATATATATATTCCCTCCTTCCCTCCCTCACCCATCCCACTGGATCTGCATTGTAAACATCACTCTCCATATTTCGGAAAATGTGACTTGCTATATAAATTACTGAAATTCAGTATTAATTTGATATTTTTCCAGTGAAAAATCAGATTACTTTATTGTTATTGTTATTCCATCTGAGCTTTATTATAAACCAAAGTATTTGATATTTTCTTAAAGAAGAAACACAGTTTGAAATATACATGACCTTTAAATCACTAAATATTTAAAGTAGATAGTTTTGACCAATGGATTTTGAAAGCTATATAAAGTTTGGGGAAAAGTATTGGGTTGTTCACAAGTTTGTTTGGGTTTTCCATAACATCTTACATCAATAATATAAACTGTCCCTTCTCCTCATGAGATATGTTCAAATCATGGAAACTAATTCCAAATTTTGTGATTGATCACTGTACCCAAAACAATTAAATTTATCAATATATATTCCCTGTGTAGAGCTTCAATATACATTCAGAGGTATTAGAATACATTATTGAAAGAGAACTTTTTCCCAGCAGAAAAGTAGTTTACATTTTTCAGAAGATAAAGAAACCTCTAGAAGAAAATAAGTAGGAAATAATAGGGAACTCTAAAACTGGAGTGTAGTTTTAGATCAAAAACTATCCATACATATCCCAATGTGTGTTATGAAATCTGTGCATTCTCCTGGGGTTATCTACTCGTCAATAAATGCCTTATAAAACATTGTTTATCTCTGTTCCCTCACCACGCCAATTGTCTTGTATGTCATTCTGCAGTTTGGCCTGTAGAGAGCAATCTTGTACCACTAAAGCTCTCCATTACCATTTATTTAGGCTGGAGAAGCTTACAGCCTTACAGATCTATTCAATGTAAGCAGTTATTTGCATAAATTCCAGACTTTGATGATGGTCTGTGGCCTGCAGATTATTTATGCAGTTGTTTGGCCTTGAAGTTCAAGAAAATGCTCAGAGGTGACTTTACTTTGCATTGTGACCCCGTGTAGGTGGGAGCCAGCCGAATGGTTGGGTGGATAACCTCAAAGTGTGAGGCCTCTCGTCTGAAACGTAATGCTTTGTTTCTCATACAGCCCTTCAGATAAAAAAGAAATCCGCCCATCATCTAAAATATAGAATAATATTTTATCACCTATGTAGCAAAGATGACAAAAAAAAAGTTCTGAAGTCTCACATGCAATGAGGCGATTGGTGTTAGCCTCTGGAAACATTTGTCAGTTTAGACCTGTTTAATCTTATTTCAATTAAGAATAGTTGAAAGCCAGAAGGGCTGGCATTATTCTTGTGGCTTGTTATTTTTACACAAATACTACCAAGTGCCGCTATGTGCAAATTTTTTAAATGTGAAGAAGTATCAGTTCCTTCTTTTTTCTCAGCTGTGTTTTGGAATAATTGACAGCAGTGTATTAATTCAAACAGTCGCAGAGCATGTGTTCCATCCACAATGTACCTTTACTTCTAATTCATGGGTTGAAAACAGTACATGATGCTTTTAGAAGGATAACTTTTTATTTAATTCAGGAAAAATACTTTTCTCCCGCTCATAGATCTCTGTGCCCAATTTTGAACGGCTTTCATTCTTTCCTTGCTTCCTTCCTCACACTGACTGAGCACCGGCTCCGTGTCCAGGCTCTGTTCCACACTGGGATTCCAAACTGGTTAGGACCTGACTGTGAAAACACTTATGTTTTGTTAAAGTCATATTTGAGAAGAACGGATTGTAATTACACTAAGATCTTATTAATAGAGTTTAAATTTAGGGAATTTGACATGTCACACCTGTCAATGTTTAATTCCATGATTTTTTGTGGAGTTAACAAAAATTTATAAACCCTCATTTCTTTGTATATTCCTTTGCTATCAAGGAACTCCTTGGGTTTTAGAGAATGGAACTTGGTTTATTTCAGGGATGGTGGCTCAGTCAGTAAAGAATCTGCCTGCAATGCAGGAGACAGGGCTTCAGTCCCTGGGTTGGGAGATCATCTGCAGGAGGGCATGGCAACCCACTCCAGTATTCTTACCTGGAGAATCCCTTGGACAGAGGAGGCTGGTGGGCTACAGTCCCTGGCGTCACATAGAGTCAGACACGACTGAGCAACTAACACGTTAACGTTTTTTAAACAAATTATTTCTGACTGATTGTATTTCTTAATATGGAAAATTATGCTTAGGTAAGAGAGAAACCAACCTTTGATTGTCACATGTTTCACATATATCAGCATATTTCAAAATCCGAGCGTTTTAAGTTTCAGCTGTTGACCAAATTGGCAATACAGTGCATCTTATTTTGCAAAAACTGCTCCATTGTCCTAGAAACTGTATGTCATCAATTACCACCTTTGTTCATAAAACTTCCACTAAGCTTTGAAATTAATCCAGTTATAAGAAACGTATGGCTGCAATTGCCTTTTGGACCCAGCATACCTACTTTCTGTAATACTTGCAGAGGTTACTGAGTGTGGTTTCAGGAACAAGGAGAATGTATTGTTTGTGAGGAGTAGCCTTTGATTCCTGGATCTGTGGTTATTAGAGCTGCATCTGGTTCACAACAGATATTCACATCTTGAGTGGTTAAATAGAGAAGCTGCTTTTCTCACAGGATAACCTCACAGCTGGGTGCGGGCAGACAAGCTCAGAAAGAAGTCACTTGAGTAACTAAGAAGTTTGGAACAGACTGGAGAAACTGGGGCAAGAAAACTGACTTTAATGTGATAGGGAGGCTTCTTCATTTCTGAACACTACACATTTTATTTTGAATCCTTGATTTTTCTAAGACTTTCTGATTACAAGATGGGGTTAGCAGATGTAAACTATTATATAGAGGGTAGAAAAACCACAAGGTCCTACTGCACAGCACAGTTAGCTATCTTCAATATCCTGCAATCAGCCTAATGCAAAAGAGTGTTAAAGATAATATATATATATATGTGTGTGTGTGTGTGTGTGTGTACAACTGAGTTACTTTGCTGTACACCAGAAACTAACTTTAGAAATCAACTATACTTCAATAAAAAAATATATTTGAAAAAAAGACACAATGATGGATTCCTTTATTAAGTGTAGTTGATTTGCACGTTGGTTTTAATCAGGTTCAAATACAGTATTAAATCATTATTTTCTAGTATGTGCTTTTTAACTCTGGAAATGTTCTGTTACCTATAAAAGCAGATCATCTGACAGCCCTTTTCTCCACCTGCTGACTACTCCTCCCAAATCAAAGCTTAGGCTAGGATACCAAATAGATAAAGGACCTGCAGTTTCAAGGGATCAGTTCTTATCTGAGCTAAATGAGGCTGAAGATTCAGATGAAAATAGAAGAGTCAAAAAAAAAAAAACAGGTGCTTGAACAGGTGGGTTTGTGATCTTTTGCCATTACACTGGTTCCCATAGTCTTAGAATAATCACAGCAAGCAACAGAGCTCCCTCTGTTACAGAGGAATCTGGGGCATCCTCACACCAGAGCTTGACCCTAAGAGGTGATGAACTTGACTTGGTGGAAAGGACATTTTCCTCTCTCTAATTTACCCATCTCAGTATATATACAAATACACACATTCCTTCCTCTTAATACACCAATAAAGGTTGTTTTTTTTTTTTTTTTGCACCCAGAGTTTCTTCCCCATGCATGGGAGGAGACACAAAGCAAAGATTCCATCTTTGTTCTTTGTCAAACCCCAGAGATCCAGTTTCCAGAGGAATTAAATGGATACACATCTCAGAACTAAGGGGAACGAACACATTAGGGATTTTGATCTTTTTTTTTTTTTTTTTCTTTTTAAGGAAAAAGCAACAAATTACATACAAAGAAATTTTGACCTTTTAGGTCCTCGTTTTCTCAGGAGATGTGAAAATAACCTTAGAAGAGAAACAGAAAATAGAAAAAGAGTCAAAGTGACGTATACACAATACTATATTTAAAATAGATAACCAGTAAGGACCACAGTGAACTATACCCAATATTTTTTAAAAACCTATATGGGGAAAGAATCTTATGCATATATGAGTGTTTATTTGTGTGTGTGAGCAGATATATATAGATATGGATATATGCACTCCAGAGTGTGTGCTCACTCCGTCGTGTTGAACTCTTTGAAACCCCATGGACTATAGCCCGCTAGGTTCCTCTGTCCATGAAAATTTCCAGGCAAGAATATTGGAATGGGATACCATTATATGTATATATTAATTTATAACTGAATCACTTTGCCCTACATCTGAAACTAATACAACATTGTAAATCAACTATATTTCAATTTAAAAAAAGGAAAAAGGCTCAAAGCTGGCACCACATAGAGAAAAACAACTTTGATTCCTTTTTAATTGTTAAAGAATGAATGGCTTCCATTGTTGAGAAATGAATAATTATTATATTTATTAACATAATCATGAGTCAACTCTGTGAATACAAGCTTGAATTAGTTCTTAGAACGTTGCTTCTCAGCCTCTGATCTATACACACATCACTCGGGATCTGATTAAAAATCAGGCTGCAAACCTCAGCAGGCCAAGGGTAGAGTTCTTGAGTGATCCTGATCAGGGAACACAGTTTTACGTGAGGTGTGAACTTAGATCCCAGAATTATCAGTGATCCATCACATAGGCTTTCAGATTTTAGCACGTTTCAGAATCATCTGGGAAGATCTTAAAGACACGGCAATCTGGACCCTGATCCTGGGGTTTCTGATGTAGAAGGGTAGAACTGAGGTTCAAAAGTTTGCATTTTTAACAAGTTTGCAAATGATGATACTGGTCCAGGGACCACACCTTGAGAACCACTGGTCTGCTGTAATCCAGTCTACTAGATGTTCATGATGTGGAATACACACACACATCCACACCCACACACCCACCCACTCACACACACACACACACACACACCCAAACACCCTCCCCCACAAACACACACACCCACCCCTCCACCCACCCTTTCTGCCCTTAAATGATTCTGATTTAACTGGTCTTGGATAGAGGCCAGGTATGATGAGTAAAATCCAATTATTCTCAGGTTACTCTAACATTAAGTCAGAATAGAAAACCCAGCAGGGTTCCTTCCATGGAAGGATATATAATAAACTAGAAAAGGAAGAATTAAATCAAAAGAAGAAAAGAGACATAATTTCAAAAGACCAAGGAAAGAAACCAGAAACTGCTGCAGCAGGAGGGGAAATAATGGCAAATATTGTTTTTGAAAATCATCAATATAAAGTAAAACCTGTGAGTGAAGGAGGTTCAGAAAATGTTTCTGCAACTGCCAGTTGGGGAGCTGGCAGGATATCATTGAGACTGATATTCTGATATTCTTCAATCTCTCTTTCTCTTCCCATGCCTCCTGCCATCTTAGACCCAGAAGGAAAGGCAAGCTCTTGAAGTGGCATCCTTAAAGTTTTAGTGCTCTTGGAGTAGACGAGTGTCGCATTAGAAGTAAATTAATGAAATGAATACAAATAAGTTCACTTGTTTGTTGAAGTATTTCTAAGGTTTCCTTCTCTCTCCTACGCCTTCCTTTAAAGAATGACTTGTCAGTATTTGATGTCGCCTGATGACAGTGTTATTGGGGAAACATCCAAGAAGCAAAATGAGGGGAAACATAGGAGGAGGGTGACCTTTCCTAGTCCTCTTTGGTACGTGGTATCTATTGTATCTAGAGAGTAGAATAAGAAGCTGTTTCCAGCTAATATTTTTGTTAATATTTGGAGACTCAGGAAAAAAAAATCCTATTTTTGCAAGAACACAACCTTCCTCTTTACCTAATAATTTTGGCCTGTTTCCCTCATTCAGATATGCTGGTCCCACCTTATAAATTCTCAGCACCCATGACTTCCTCTCTAGTATTGTGTCCAGTTCAAAGTGATGTCTCAGTTTGTATTTATGGCACTAGTAAACTTTTGTACCTCGAGTTTTACATTTGAATATTCTATTCATGTTTTTATTTTCTGCATAAGCCACTCTGAAATTCATATAAGGAGATGCGATTAATGGCTCCAAAACCCTTTTTTTTTTTTTTTTTTTGTTCAGTTCAGTTGCTCAGTCGTGTCCGACTCTTTGCGACCCCATGGACTGCAGCACGCCAGGCCTCCCTGTCTGCTGTAAAAGACTGCTGTATTTTAAATGACACAACTCCTGGAGCTTGCTCAAACTCATGTCCATTGAGTCAGTGATGCCATCCAACCATCTCATCCCCTGACATCCCCTTCTCCTCCCTCCTTCAATCTTTCCCAGCATCAGGGTCTTTTCCAATCAGTCTGTTCTTCACATCAGGTGGCCGAAGTATTGGAGTTTCAGCTTCAGCATCAGTCCTTCCAATGAATATTCAGGACTGATTTCCTTTAGGATGGACCAGTTGGATCTCCTTGCAGTGCAAGGGACTCTCAAGAGTCTTCTGCAATACCACAGTTCAAAAGCATCAATTCTTCGGTGCTCAGCTTGCTTAAAGGTACTGAAAATAAAACCCCAGTAACCATCCAAACCTGATTTCTTCCATATAATCTAATCCTCCCTTACATTCCATCTTTTAGGCCAGAGTTGTCAGAGATATTGCTTATGTTCTATATTTCTTATGCCCTCTATGGGCAGACAATATAAGTTGATCATAACACAAGTATTCCTGTTGTATCTCAACAAAACATTCCAAGTTACTAAAGAGCACCAACTATTTCAAACGGATTCTCAAGATGAACTGACTTGCCATTCTCCAGTTGTTTGTGATGTGTCTGTCTTCCCTTCTGGGTTGAACCTCTAAAGGAGGGAGAAGAGATTGTGTTTGTTTCTTTATTCTACTGAGGATGTGATAGAGGGCTGTGATACATAGCAGATACTCAATGTCAATGTGTTTTGTTGAATTTTATTTTGTAGGTCAGTCTAGACCTATGAAAAATATATATTTTACAGTTTTTCATGTAGGCTTGATTGTTCTTAATAAGCCATATCTCAACTAACAGAAGGTAAAATATAGCCAAATGGAACTACCCCGAGTCAAGAATGATTTCTAGCTATTTTGGATGCAAATGATATAGCTAAAATAAAAAGCAGGTTTTCAAATTGAAAGTACTGGTTCTCTCCCTTGAAATCCTTTTTATGTAATTATAATTTTCTTTGGTAAACCTTTTGATCAGAGCAAAAAGTCAGTTGCAGCTCTCTAAATTTTCATAAGGCCTAACTTGATGGGATTTACACTAATGGTCTTTTTAATATTACTTCCATGGTATTTCAGTAATAAAAAGCAGGTTGCTGAAACCTATGTTAACTCAAAGTTGTGATAATTCAGTGTCGTGTTTATCAGAGAGATTGTTTAGTCATAGACACCATCATGACACACGCTTTGAGGAAGAACATTTTAAAGTAGTTAGATTTGTTCTATTCTTATCTTATCACAAAGATAGTTTGATAAGAAGGGATTGTTTGTTCCTTTTTATTCCTTGATGACTTTTCCCAAGACAGACTACTAATTAATAATTTTGCTGGAAATCTATGTGTTTCAGATGGATAAAGTGTGAAGTAGACACGGAGATAAAAGACTGCTATATTTTAAATGACACAATCCATATGTTAGCATTTCACAAAGAGCTTGTTTGCTTATGAAGTAAAACGTGCCCTTTCTCATAGCTGCATTCTATAGACTCTGCAGTGAGTGTGTGTGTGTGTGATTTTGATGTAGAAGCAAACGTAAAATCAAGTAAAAGTCTTTCTTTACAGGAATACTAATAGTTTCTCAATAAGTTTCCCTAATGTCTTCAGGGAGCGGGGAGAAGAAAAAGGATCTTAGCACCTTTTAATTTTTTAGCTGTTTATACACTTTTATTTCCTCTTCTTTCCTCCCACATTTACACAAAAACCTTCTCAAGTCTCTTTTAAGCACTGCAGCAACTAAATCAATCCTAAGTGGCAAGCACTTCTAACAGCGCTGTGTACGACTGTGTGTTAATTAGCTCCAGCAGATTATCCCCCGGTGTGCGGCGGGGTGTTGGTGGAAACTTCTCAATGCGCAGAGAGTGCTGAGGATTTCATGTTTATTTTCATGTATTGAGGCAAATTCTCAGTATGTCTTCAAATTATCTCCTTGGGGGTGTTTTTCCTGAGCTAATCCTGACAGAATCTTTCTGTCAGATATGCCCATCATCAAGAACAGGAGAACGGAGCACATACAGGAACCTCTGTGCTCCGGGCTGTATGCAAATTTAATGCCCAGCTCATTTCTGCTTCTCTTACATGGATGACAGACATTTTAACAATGTGTTCCACGCTTCCCTCTGGGAATCCAGTTGGATTCCTGTATGTATGTGAATGCATATAGGCCTCCATTTGGAATGTGTCTTTGAATACAGTATTGGGAACATATATGCATACAAATGTGCTTATGTATGTACATATAAGCACATTTATTATAAGTGATGTGGATATTGGGATGCACGTGTGAGGATGGGGAAGAATGAAGCCGCTCTTGATCAGAGAGGCGCCTACCTCCCAGGGAGACTAATCAGCTGCTGAAAAATAGATGGGGTAGGAGAAGTGATAAACAGATCTATACTGAATATAACTCCGCAACATTTGGGGTGGGAGTTGGGCCCCTATGAAATGAGGACTAGCAACAGCATAGGAAATCAGCTTTGTTTTTCAGCTGTTTTAATGGGGAAAAGTTAACATCCTAAGAGCATTTCCAGTCTAAGTGCCAGTCTTCGTGATTGACCTTGGATTTACGACTTGCTACCTTCTGCCACCGTTGTACTGTTGTCTGAGGTTGCCGACCTCTTAAGTACTTCCTTTGCAATTATTTTATTTTCAGTGGCTCCTTTCCCCGCCAGGCACGTGTCCTTGAATCCCTGTCTTCCATTTCCTGGTGAACTGGGCTGGCAACCTCAGAGGGACAAAGGAAGAACCATCTAGATCTCTCCTTTAGGCCTAGGATCCATGCCAGGTAGACAGCTCCATCCTTTTCTGTCTCCTGTGGCACTCCAATTTTAAAGATGCTTCCCATACTAAACATTTGCTCTGTTCCAAGTACTTAGATATTTTATCTGAAATGGCCAAACCTAAGGGTAGACTCTTTATTAACAACCCTTGCACCCCCACACACACACAAATCCATCTCAAAGGAACACAGATGCTCTGTCAACATATCTTATTTAATATTCAGATGCAACTTTTTGATAAGCAATACTGCCTTTCTAGAAATTAGGAGGTATTGCTATCTAGATTATATTGCAATTACACTATTTTGTTCTAACAAGAGTACTTGATTTTTGTAATAGTACTCCTAGTTCAGAAATGGAAACTCTGTCCAATGAGTTTAAATCATGTGCTCATAGCTCATGGCTGGTAAGCCCTGATCTATTCAGGTGTTTCCCTCTCCCAACCCAAATTAGAAAGAAAGGGAAAACACAGGAATTGCATGGAAAGGCTGAGAGCCTTAAAAAATCAAGAGGAGCCCAAGAGATGAAAAGCCCCAATCAGATGGTTCTAGGACGGTCAAAATCTCTTCCTGCATTACAGGCTCTTCCCTTGGAAACTATAAGCACAGCTTTTCTCTCACACCCACTTTCCCAGGCCCGTATTGTTACAACTAAGGCTTGATCCCTGGGTTGGGAAGATCCCTTGGTGGAGGAAATGGCAACCCACCCCAGTATTCTTGCCTGGAGAATCCCATGGACAGAGGGACCTGGCAGGCTACAGTCCATGGGGTAGCAAAGAGTCGGACACAACTGAAGCGACTCAGCACAATGAGAAAGAGAAGATGATGATGCTATTTGTCACCACTGTCTTCCTCTGTATATCTCAGGCTTCCTAATTTTGTTATGTTTTCCTATGAATGTCATTTGCATTCTTAAAGAAGGTTCTCTCATCATTGTTTCTTCCACTATCAGACTGACTTAGATGGCTTCAAGAATCCCCTTGACTAATGAGATGGATGAAACTGGAGCCTATTATACAGAGTGAAGTAAGCCAGAAAGAAAAACACCAATACAGTATAGTAACACATATATATGGAATTTAGAAAGATGGAAACGATAACCCTGTATGCAAGACAGCAAAAGAGACACAGATGTAAAGAACAGTCTTTTGGACTCGGTGGGAGAAGGCGAGGGTGGGATGATTTGAGAGAATAGCATTGAAACATGTATATTACCATATGTGAAACAGATCGCCAGTCCAGGTTCAATGGCATGAGACAGAGTGCTCAGGGCTGGTGCACTGGGATGACCCTGAGGGATGGGATGGGAAGGGAGTTGGGAGGGGGATTTGGGATGGGGAACACATATACACCCATGGCTGATTCATGTCAATGTATGGCAAAATCACTATAATATTGTAAAGTAATTAGCCTCCAATTAAATAAATTAATTTTAAAAAAAGAATCCCCTTGAAAGTCAAGGAATGGGAGATTTTCCCTACCTACATTATTTGCATTTAATATGGATATCACTGTGAACCCAACCCAGTTTTAGCGAATGGGATTCATTTATGGTGATTTGAAGTTGATTCAAAAGCCTTGATTTTGTGTCCCCTGTGGTGGTCAGATGCAGCCATATTTCTAGTGCTTAGCCTGAGGTCATTGCTCTAGATCTCTAATTATGACCAGAGGACATAATTAAATACTGGATCGAGGGTATAGAAAGTACTAGAATGTGATGTGTGAATTAGTTTCTTTCAATTAAGGAGAATGAATATTTATTGAGCATATATTATCTGCCTGGTGGTGTGCAAATGTCATCATGTGATTTTTATAATTATCTTTTAAGGAAGGTGCTGTTATTTTAGCATTTCATGGAAAAGGAAATCAAAGCTCTGAAAGAGAGATTTGTCTGATATCACAGAGTTGGAAAGTGCTGGAGCCCTGATTTCAAACTCGTTGGGTTTGTGTCTCATGGCTTTCCAGATACCTCATCATCAGTAGAGCAGAGTGAACATCCATCACAAGGAGGCTTGGGCACCCAGCATGAAAGGGACAAGAAATTTTTCTGTATCTTCACATTATTTTTGAATGAAGATGATAGCCATTCTATTATGAAACATTTTCAAGATTATTTTACATCTTACTTACACACACACACACAAGTTTCCTATCTTGTTTAGCCTTACCTCTGCCTCCCATCAGTAAGCTGCTATGTAAACTCTGGTACTTTTTAGTATTCCAATGTGAAAACTCAACTGTGGGGGGAAATAATACATATTAACTTAATGTCTTTCTATTCTGGGTTAGCAGGGAAAGTAGGATCTGGTGCTAATGAGATATTGACCTAAGGCATGGTTACAGTTGGTTAGAAAACTTCCTGGATATTCAGATGTGGTGACTTCAACTTGAGAATGATAGCCAAGTATTGTATCTGTATGGGGGCGAAATATATTTTAAGAAGTTGAATTTTGAGTTCTTGCATTTCATGGTGTACAGACTGCAAGATCTCATCTGAGGAGTCTTCATGTCTGTGTCCTAGCACCTGGCTCCTGGCTCAGCTAGTCAGTTCATTGATTGGTTAGTTGGTTGATGAGCAAGTGAGCATAGATCTTCACAGTATTCCAGACTAGATGTTTCTGAAGACATTCAACACCATGAGACTAATTCTAGGCAAAATCAGGATGGATTTTTGTCTTGAGTCACACCAGACTACTGAGAGAATTCACCACTAACAGCTCTCAGGATCCCTTTGGTCACATCAGTCCATTCTGCCCCCATCAATGCTGTGTCATTTCCCTTGTCCAGCATCATCTTACTGCCTTCCTCTGCCTACATCCATCACATTTACTCCAGATATATACTGTAAGACCCTCTGGTTGTTGCGACAGGCCACGCGTGCATTTAATACATTGATTTGTCCATTCAACATTTGTTTATTGCGTACCTCCTATGTAGCTGCCAAGGTGCTGGATGCTGAGAGACAGATCTGGTCATCTTTTAGAGAATTTCGAGTTCAGATGGATGATGATTTAAGATGATGTACTGAGATGTCCTCACTGCCTAGAAGTTTCCAGTGCATTTCACAGAAGTTTCTGGAAAAGGCTTCAGGGCCATTGTTCTCTGACTCTAATGCAGTGAGTCTACAATGTAGTTGAGTCCTCTCAGAGACCCAAGAAAAAGGTCTGGGTTGTACATGCTTGCTGCCTGTTTTCCATATCATAAGAGGTCACAGTTGAGACATTATCAGTTATAAGAACATTGTCTTGAAACTTTTATGGACTTTGAGAAATTCTCACGTAGCAATTCACCAGGGGACAGAACTAAACTGAAGCACAGCAGTGACTGTCCTTTTGGAATTAGGGTTAACGCCTCCATCTTAATGAAACTTTTATAACTTACATAATATTCTGGCAGGAAAGATGCTGGGTAAGTGTAAAGCATGATGATGGCTGCTGCTGTTACTTCTGTGACATTTGGACAACTTAAACCATATGGCCTAAATGTAACTCTAGATAAGTGTATAATTTTAGGTTGATTTTGTTTCAGAGCACTTGGAGGTCTGTTTGAATTAGGAGCCAAATCAAATCCCAGAAACAGGTGTATTTCCAAAAAAAGGAAGGGATATGTGTTACAGATGACCCAGTTAACAAACCATGGCCTTAAATCAAATAGAGCTATGTGAAGGAATGTCTCAATTTCATTTGCCAAAAGTCCTGTCCAAGAGTTCTGTCTCAGGATGTCTGCCTTTCTGACTCCTTGCAAGCGTAAATTCATATTAAATATACCGATGAATACTTTCCCCTTATGTGAGCATGAAGATCCCTCTGATTTGGGGGCCTTATGGAGACTCATGCTACTATAAGCAAGGGCTGCTCCATAAACCAGTGCCCACTTCTGCACACTCAAACCCAAGCACTTCAGACTGCAGATATTTGCTTTCACATCCCTCTGACCAGAGAGCTGCTGAGAGAAAACTAGCTCTAGAAATGTGCAAGCCAGCTCAGCCCTTACTCACTTAACCCATCCTTAAGTTGTGCTTACCCTGTGCCAGGCTTTGTTCTAAGGACTTGATAAATAGTAACTCATTTAATAATCGTAACACTCTCCTCAGGTAATTACTCCTTATCTTTACTGTGCATACAGATGAAGAGACTGAGGGCCAGAGAAGTGAAGTATAACTTACCCAGAGACCCCTGACTGCTAAGAAGATCTCCTACCCAAAACGGACTAGCTCTCTGCTTAAGCACGGTGCTATGCTCACCCCTCTGTGGACAGTGTGACTCATTTTCACTTCGGTTAAAACCATAGAATCTTCCTGGAAAGAGTTGAAAAGTCAGGTTTTCCACAAGAAGCTTTGCTTTTAGGGTAAAAAGCAGTCTAAGCTCGGCATTACTGAGAGACCGATGTACAGCAGAGCCTATTTCCATTCAAAACCACTTTGCTTTCTTGGATGCAAATGACCCTCATTTATAAGTCCATGATTTTTAAAGCATACAGCAGGATCCAATAATACCTTGTCCTTTTGTTCAAGAGATCCAAAGATATAATAAATGGGAAATTAGATTTTATCAGCTCCAGTGTATGTTACTTAAGCAACTAAGCTTGCCACTTAGGACCAAACCATGAGTAGTAATTCAAGGGGTCTTTTAAATCTGCTCCAAAGACAAAGGCTCAGATGGCGAAATCATAAAATCACCAGGGAAAAGGAATTTCATAGTATAAACCTTCCAGCATTAAGTCTCAACCCTGAGTGTCTTTATAAAGCATCTGAGTTGACTCCAATGGCCACGGTAACCAGAAAATCACAGGAGACTGGAGGAATGAACAGTAATGAAAACCCCTCAACTCCTCAAGTGCTTTCTATCTTTACTGTTCACTCTGCTCCTTCACAACATGATATCATGTTTTCTGTATTAAATCAGTTCTATGTGTGTATCTTCTCTCCCCAGATGGATAGTAAGCCTTTGAGGACCAGTTCCTAATCTGTATACCTTGGGCACCTCTCAGTAACATAATGCAGACGTACAGATGGGTTTATTGTTTCATTCTTTCTTCCTATAATCCAGTTGGAAGAACTATAGTGAGGAAAGAGCAAGAGATTTAAAGTAAGACAGCCTGGATGCAAATCAGACTCTGCTAATAATGTTAATGATGATGTCATGGTCATAGAAAATCCTGAGGAGCTGGCAGCCTTAACAGGAGTGACCTTGGTCAGGCAACCATCAGATCGGTATCCATAGAGAGAATCCCTGCTCTTGACAGACAACAACCCCTTGCTGCTGCTGCTGCTAAGTCACTTCAGCCATGTCTGACTCTGTGCGACCCCATAGACAGCAGCCCACCAGGCTCCCCCATCCCTGGGATTCTCCATGCAAGAACACTGGAGTGGGTTGCCATTTCCTTCTCCAATGCATGAAAGTGAAAAGTGAAAGTGAAGTCACTCAGTTGTGTCCAACTCTTTGCGACCCCATGGACTGCAGCCTACCAGGCTCCTCCATCCATGGGGTTTTCCAGGCAAGAGTACTGGAGTGGGGTGCCATCACCTTCTCCTCAACAACCCCTTAGGTGAGGACAAAACTGGGAGAGGTGATGTCTCTTGCCCATTGCCACAGAACTGTAGGACAGAGCCAGGCTTCACACGCAGGCCATTATAACTCCTTTGTGTTATATTTTCTGCATTGGACAGGGTAGCTGACTTTTCAGGTCTTCAGTTAGCTCCTTGGTCAGAATGGGGAAACTCATACCTACCTTGCAGGGTTCTCTGCAAATAAAGGAAGAACACCTAAGAACAAGATCTGTTGACTGAGCTACTCCTCTGAGACACTCAGTAAAAATCAGTTTACTTCCCTCTCAAAAATCCCCTCCTCGGCACTCAAACAAACTCTCAAATCTATGCATTCTTAACTGCCTACTGAACTGAGACAGACAGCGTGTGGTAATGGTACAGTATTGCCTAATCCAGTCACTAGGTGTCCCAATGAAGCACTGTTTGGGGATAGGTTATTTTGGGTTAGATTGTTTCCAGAGAAACCAAAGCATTGCTGAAAAAGTTAGACAGAAGAATATGTTTCCTGACTGAAGGAACTGTCAGGCCAGTTCAGAAGGGAAGGTTGAGTGAAACCATGTTAAGGCTGTGGGAAGGGACCCCCTTCCACTGGCTCCATCTTCCACATCCTATCCAGGCGATCACCTGGTCAACCTGGAATCTCCAACTCCAAAACCAGCTGCCTCTGGCTTGCCATGGGTGTCTCTTCCTCATAGTGACCCTGTCTGTTGTCTCCTAGTCTGATAATCAGTGCATTGCAGCCTTGAGATTTTGTGAGCAAAAGTTTCTAAATGTCTTCATGTCCTGAAGCCTTTATAAACCTCATAAATAAGGCTTGCAGCCATAAAAAGCAGTACTAGTTTATGCCTAGAGAAACAGATGTCTAGTGGTCAGTATCTTTCTGCATGTTGTAAAAAAATCTGTCTTGAAAAAATTCTAGAATATGCTTAAAATTCAAAATGGCTAGTTCTGAGGAGTGTTACATGGGTGATACCAAATGTCTTTCTTTCCCCTGTCTAAAAAAAAAAAAAACAAAACACGATAGTTACCTACTTCTTTATCAGCAGTTGTTCTGAGTGGCTTCCTTAACGGCAATTGGAAAGACTAAATAATATACAGTCAGGAGAGCTTCCTCTGTTTTGCAGTGGTGAAATTTCACTGCCATAAAAGCCTGCATTTCTTACTTTTACGAACTTGTCACAAACTTTTCACCATAATGTCCAAGTCTCCCCTGAAGATTGTGCAAAGCGAAAATCAAAAATCTTGCACAGCTTTAATGATGACATCAGTGGTGAGAAAAAGATTATGCACGCACATACACAAATCCAGCTGGCGCATGAGCATAAATAACAGTTTGGTGACAGCAGAAAAGTATTGATGCCTTTCAAATTTGATGTCTTTCCCTGAAGAAATTTGCTGATTTGCCGTGTTGAATTTAGGATAGTTCTCTCTTTTCTTGATAAATCTATTTTTTTTCTCACTTTCTTAAGTTATTATGCATTCGTAACTGCATCTTGAAAGATCATAGTTGTCATCACCCACCCCAATTTTTCTTCTGTAGATAATCTTGGGAACTTTTTTAACCTTTATTTTGGCACTTGATGAACAGCGAGATATTAATACATTTAACAGAAATGGGAAAAATAACTGGAATAGCCAACAGCAGAGCTCCAGAAAAGAAAAGTTTTGATAGCACAAACAAAGTAATAATCCTGGTAATAATTTAGGAACATGCATATATTAGTATGCCTCTAATTTAAAAGCTAATTATCTTTGTTTTCATTCTTAAAAGCAAATTTGTTTTTTCCATTAAATATAAAAATGGTTCCACCTTCTAGCAACCCCTTCATTAAAACTGTACGAATAATTAAAACAAAGAAATTACCACATAATTGGGCCATATTACGCATAATTTATTATACCTTTTCAGTCTTTAAATAATAGTTTATTTGTATAAATAGTTTTTATAGTACTTTGTTGTTGGGTAGGGAGGATACAGTATCTAAGATGAAAGAGGCAGTGTGATTAGTTGATGAGGTGTTGACATTGCCTTTATTTTATTATAGCTACACAGGTTGATTAACATCATAACATTAGAATAAATCTGCATGCAATTAAAATAAAACATATTGCCCAAAAAAGGCACACAGAACTTATCAGCCTGATTCAGTAAGTTCTGGTATAGCTGAAATTTTGCTTTTAAAACAAATTGCTTGAAGCTCTCCTTTTGCTTATATTTTTGGGTGTTTTCTTTGACTAGTTTTCTTTACCTTCTGAAAGATATTTATAACTCTCCAGGGTGCACAGCCTACTGAGATAACTGTGTTCTTAGATGCTTGAAGACAAAGATGAACAACTCACTTGTGGTGTGTGGTTATCGCATTATGTCTACCCACCCTGTTGTAGGGCATTGCTAGAGCTGCAGTGGTCTGTTTGCCCTGCTGGCAAACAAGCCCCTTGGAGCTCATGACACGTGTTTTAACCGTTATTTAGGCTCGCTCTTCGCAGTAAGCCTGAATATGCCCTTAGGCTCCCAATGAAAAGGGAGCTTAATGATGTGTCAAAAATTGCACTACAAGGGCCCACGATAAATTCAGACGCTGTAAATACAGGAGCCAACAGGGCAGCTGAAATTTAAGGTAGTGTTCAGACTCAGACCACTTGTCATGAAGTCATTCGAAGGGGAGTGTGTGTGTGTGTGTGTGTGTGTGTGTGTGTGTGTGCGCGCGCGCGCGCAGATAACCAAAAGCAAGAGGAAAGAACCTATGTCCAAATGACTGAGGGAAGAAGCTGAAGGATAAAGTGTGGACTGAGAGTCAAAAAGGCCAAATGGACTTTCTTTCCAAAGCCATCTCTAGAAGGAGATCTAAACGTTTAAGTTGTCTATCAAAGAAATCACAGGCATCTTTTCCCCAGCAGAAATAGTCTTGGGTAGAACTGAAGCTCTGAACGCTGGGGAAGGAATGGCTCCCTAACTCTTGGCAAGGGTGTGGTGATTCCTTGCAGGCTTTCTTCCTTACACGAGGGAAGCCATGGCGGAACTGGATAACTTTCCTCTCTCCTCTGAATGGCTTCACAGTCTCCTCTTTGAATCTAGTTTAAAAGAAACAGTTTATGCAAAAAGGGGACCGCCTTATAAAATAACTACCAGTTTAAAAGAAATAGCTTATGCAAAAAGGGGACCGCCTTATAAAATAACGCCCAAACATGTGCGTAAAGAGATGCAGGCCTTTTGTTTCCCTGAAACAGTTCCTAAATAATGAACTCAAACTAGAACCATTGGGAATGCCCTGTTTTTAAAGAAATCTTTGACTTCCCTGGTGGCTTAGACAGTAAGGCATCTGCCTACAATACAGGAAACCCGGGTTCAATCCCTGGGTTGGGAAGATCTCCTGGAGAAGGAAATGGCAACCCACTCCAGTATTCTTGCCTGGAAAATCCCTTGGACGGAGGAACCTGGTAGGCTACAGTCCATGGGGTCGCAGAGAGTCGGACACGACCGAGCGACTTCACTTTCACTTCACTCACTTTAATACCCTAATCAAACATCAGCAAGTTCATTAAAGAAATTGTCCTAGGCCACTATTTGATCAGTAAAAGACCCCATAGAAGTGTTCCAGGACTTTTTCTTTCTTCCCTTCTCTCTAGTTTGAATATCATTGGCACTAACACATTTCTTCTCATCTTTTTTATTATTTGAAAGAAATGAATGCCTGAATTTTGCCACCAGAAAATGTGTATATCCTTCCCATGAAACCATTGTGGGCTTTTACATTCTTAAAAATCTTAATCTGCAATTAATTTATAAAGAGCATTTAAAAGAAAACTCAGTAAAGCTTAGGTGAATTATATCACACAAAGGATCCTTCTTTAATCACCTTTGACTCCTAAAAATGGATCCTGTAGTTGAGATGGAGTACCATGCTTGGAGGCTAAAATGCCAGGTGTCGGTCAGCTATGAGAATAAAATTTTCAGTGTGTCTTTAAAGGACGTTCAAAAGTTATTTCTGGTACTAAATTTGGGTGTTTAAAAACTAACCAAGAGTGTTATAAAAGCTTTTTTTAACATATTTTTATTTGCATATGATCACGAAAAACAAGGAAGCTATCAGCTTCCCTGGTAGCTCAGTTGGTAAAGAATCTGCTTGCAACGCAGGAATCCTCGGTTCGATTCCTGGGTGGGGAAGATCCCCTGGAGAAGGAATAGGTTACCCACTCCAGTATTCCTAGACTTCCCTTGTGGCTCAGCTGTTAAAGAATCTGCCTGCAATGCAGGAGACCTGGGTTCGATCCCTGGATTGGGAAGATCCCCTGGAGATAGGAACAGCTACCCACTCCAGCATTCTTGGGCTTCCCTTGTGGCTCAGCTGGTAAAGAATCTGCCCACAATGCGGTAGACCTGAGTTCAATCCCTGGGTTGGGAAGATCCCCTGGAGAAGGGAAAGGCTACCAACTCCAGTATTCTGGCCTGGATAATTCCATCAATAGTCCACGGGGTCGCAAAGATTCAGACACTACTGAGCAAATTTCACTTTCACAAAAAACAAAATGAATGCTTTATAATTTGTTGCAAGTTGGGAGCTTACGTCAGTGGTCTGGGGGTTCTTACTGGATACCAAGCAATGAAAAAAATGGAATGAATTGGAATGAATTGGAATATAATCTGAAGGTCCATTTTGCCTTTTCAGGACTATCCTTGACTTAGTGTCATGGGATTGGGGGCAGGAGAAGAAGGGGACGACCGAGGATGAGATGGCTGGATGGCATCACTGACTCAATGGATGTGAGTCTGAGTGAACTCCGAGAGATTGTGATGAACAGGGAGGCCTGGCGTGCTGCGATTCATGGGGTCGCAAAGAGTCGGACATGACTGAGCGACTGAACTGAACTGAACAACAGTAGTTAGAATTTTTCTTGGCATTCCCACTTACCAACTGAATTCTCCATCTGCAGTCTGCTGGCCATGCTCACTGTCTTACTAACATTGGTGTTGAGTTCTTAATATGACCCTGTCTTTCAGTAGCCAACTCTTATCAGAAGTCTATGGCACCATGTGTCCTGGCATAATCTTACAGCGCTCAATAAATGTTAGCTAATTGGCAGCCGCAGAATGAAAATCCAGAGTCTCTATCTGTATCTAGATATGGACCAGAATCTGGACCTAATTATCTTTAATTGGTTCCTGTTTTACCATCTACAAAGCATGTTCACATACCTCATCTTCACAACTATCTTTTACAACCCATCGGGCCGTGGTTTGCCCAGGGTGGCCCACTTCATGGCTGGTGGATCTGGGGCTTAGCCCGGGACGATTCCAGCGTTAGCTTCACTGTCCTGTAGTTCCTTGCAGTTTGTTAATAAGAGTCAATGCAATTTTAAAATGACCCGGGTTGTCTGTGTTTAGAAATCTCTCATGGAGAAGATACTAGGGAGACATGCCAAGACTGTGGCAGTAAGGCTGTGTCTCCATGTAGAAGCATGAGGAATGTGTGCCCCTCCTTACATACTTCTTCCACAAGGAACCAGCTGAACAAAGACCTAGATTCGATCTAGAAAATTAATTCCAAATTCTCATTTTTAGAATGTCGATCCAAGTTGGACCTACAGAAATCAGAAGTTTCATAGCCTAATTCTCTCAGAGACTATCAGTGTGCTATAGATTAAATCTTGAAGGTATTACCGACTGGTAAATTCACAGACACCTAGGTGGTTCCAATGTGAACTTTTAAAACCCATACCATTCCTTAATCTATAGCAGATCCATTAAAATTTCATGGGAAAGAGAAATCTTCATTTTAAAAGTACATCTTAAATTTGAAAGTAAAACATGGAAGCTGTTTCCTAATACAGCAAGGTCTACTTTTAAAGTGTTTCGGAGAGTTCATTATTAATTCATATTCCAGAGATAACTTATTCTGATGTATACGACCCCATGTAAATAGCTGTACTTCTCAAGAGTGATTTGCTTTCCGCATTCACCTTTTATATCCTTGGCTGTGGAAGGACACTAAAAAGTGATGTTTTCTTGGCCTGGGGTCAGAAAAACAAAGGAGTTTGGTTTTGGCTTTGTTTATATGTGTGTATGCTTAAATCTTTTGTTTATTTCTGTGTGTGGCAACGGACAAGTTTACTTGGACTGAAAAAAAAAAAACAGAAAACACCAGGCTCTTTACTGGAAATCAGCATTATGAAGCATCATGAATGCTGCTTAAGTTAGTGTTGTAAAGAGTATGGTCGAATTCTCCACCAAGTGATGGAGTCCACTTGGGTTGAGAGCAGAAACACAAAATGGGCTAAATAACAATAGAGGGGAGCATATACTTGGGCAAAGGAGTGCTTCATAAGAGATACAGAAGTTTATAGTGAAGAGTAGGCATTTGGGTGTTGATAACACTAGTGGCTGAAACGTCAAGAAAAAGTCTCTCTGAGAGTTCCCATGATGATACACTTCAGAGGCCCAGTTGTGAACATATTGCATCTCTCTCCCATGGTCTTCCTCTTCTCTGTTGCTTTTCATTCCTTTTCTCTCCCTGACTTTTCATCTATTTTTGCTTGCTCCTTTTCTTCTCTTTAAGGGATCTTTTCCCCCATCGTTTCTTTTTCCTTTCTCTCACATATCCTTTTGTTCCCATTCTACTGTGTCCATCTATTCTTAACTGACTATAATTTGGAGCTGAAGAGATACAGCGTAGTAGTTAGTAGTTCAGATTCTGGAGTCAGGCAGAAATTTAGCTCTGCTGTGTGACTTTGGGCATTTTACTTAACTCCTCTGAGCCTGATTTTCCTCATCTGCAAACTGAGGCTAATAATGTAATCTATTTCACAACTGCTATAAGGACTAAAAAAGAAAATATGCCAGTTAGCACAGGTCCTGAGAATAAATGTTCAATAGGTACCAACTTTTTTATTTGGGTTTGATTATATTCTGTCTCATTCTGGGGAGATAATGGAAGTGAATTATAAAGCTACACATAGCATAGCAAATTAATGTGTAAGTAAAGGAATGGCAGAAAGTGAAGAGGAGCTAAAAAGCCTCTTGATGAAAGTGAAAGAGGAGAGTGAAAAGGTTGGCTTGAAGCTCAACATTCAGAAGACGAAGATCATGGCATCTGGTCCCATCACTTTGTGGGCAATAGATGGGGAAACAGTGGAGACAGTGTCAGACTTTATTTTTTGGGGTTCCAAAATCACTGCTGATGGTGACTGCAGCCATGAAATTAGAAGACGTTTACTCCTTGGAAGAAAAGTTATGACCAACCTAGATAGTATATTCAAAAGCAGAGACATTACTTTGCCGACTAAGGTCCGTCTAGTCAAGGCTATGGTTTTTCCAGTGGTCGTGTATGGATGTGAGAGTTGGACTGTGAAGAAGGCTGATCGCCGAAGAATTGATGCTTTTGAACTGTGGTGTTGGAGAAGACTCTTGAGAGTCCCTTGGACTGCAAGGAGATCCAACCAGTCCATTCTGAAGGAGATCAACCCTGGGATTTCAAACTCCAGTACTTTGGCCACCTCATGTGAAGAGTTGACTCGTTGGAAAAGACTCTGATGCTGGGAGGGATTGGGGGCAGGAGGAGAAGGGGACGGCCGAGGATGAGATGGCTGGATGGCATTAGGGACTCGATGGACGTGAGTCTGAGTGAACTCCGGGAGATGGTGATGAACAGGGAGGCCTGGTGTGCTGCGATTCATGGGGTCGCAAAGAGTCGGACGTGACTGAGCGACTGAACTGAACTGAACTGAAAGGAATCACACTGATGATCAGAAAGTGGGAGGGTAAATAAAATAATGCTGCTGCTGCTGCTGTTAAGTCGCTTCAGTCATGTCCAACTTTGTGCGACCCTATAGATGGCAGCCCACCAGGCTCACCCGTCCCTGGGATTCTCCAGGCAAGAACACTGGAGTGGGTTGCCATTTCCTTCTCCAATAATGCTGGTGGCACATAAAATTCATAGCTCAAGTCCCAGACAGAGGAAGGTCAAAACTTGGAATCTGGGCTTCCCAGAAAGTAGATTAAGGGGGAAACTATCAGTGACATGATTCATAATCTTAATATTTTATATGAAGCCTATTTATTCAGTATAAGCCCAACTATTTCTAGTACTGAGACCTCAGAAATTCTCATTCAAGAGACTCCATCACACCGACAATGTATAATGTGAACAAAATCTCCAGAGTTAAATACAATGCTGTACTTCATAGAATTCTTTCTTATACTTTCCTTCAATAGGGGCTGCTGTAACACCAAAATGCAATTCAGTAAAACAACACTAGCTCTGTATATAGGGCATGAAATTTGGAGCCAAACAGACTTTGGTTTGAATTGTGTTTCTACCGTTTTACTTGCTGGGTGGTCTTGAGCAAGCGATTTAATGGTGCTAGGATTGTTTTCCAGATATTAACCCTTGCTTTGCACAGTTATTTTAAAGATTATTACCAGTGTCTGGAAAGCACCTAGTTCAGTGCTAGGCACATGACCACAAATGATAAGTATCATTTTGAAGTGGCATAGCCATGGCATTTAAGTATGTTACTCTCAAGTGGTTTGGCTAGATCCAAAACTGAAACTTAGAATATCTAAAAGGGAATATATGTCCTTCAGGCAACCTTCCATAAATACGATTTCTCATGACTGATTTTTGATAGGCACTGGGCAGCAAGCATTCAGTGTTATCCTCTTTTGACAAGTACTTGGAGTGCAAATATTCTGTTGCCAATTAGGGACAGACCATGCTTTAAGCCTCAGCTGAGATGGGAATATAGTTGACAACTCTTTTAAAAGTTGAGAAGCCTAACCAAAACATACGTCTGTAAAATGCCACCTCGCCTCCACATGGACATGGGCTGAGAATGGGACAAGATTTTTCTCACAAACCTCAAAATTCTATGCCAAAGAGCATGACTGTGATTATTTTAGCCTGCAAAAATGTTAGAGTGTTATGAAACTCCCAGTGCCATAGACATAAGGAAGTTCCATTAGAGCACCCATGGAAGAGCTTACCTCTTCACTTCCTATGAGTCTTCAGCCAAAACTTTCTACCCTTTAGGTGATGATGGACTTCTGCTCAGAGGGGTTAGCTGTAAGTGAGCTAAGTGTTACAGAGCATCTGCCAGGAGTAATTATTCGGGTTTTAGGATGATTCATCTTAACACCATTTTTTTCAATACTAAGTAAATACTAGGCTATTTGTTTTTTAAACTCATGCCTATTTTGTGACAATAACACCGTGACATCAATACTTTAGGAAACACTTTTTCTCTCTGTCTTCCCCGCTCTGCATCTAGCTCAATCAGGAGATAACAAGGTGCTAAGGTATGAGTTAAAAAGAAGAAAGTGAGAGCTGGCGTGAAAGAGAGTAGAACACATCCTGTTTCATCTCATTGGAAATTCCTTTCCATTAGGACAACTTGCCTGTAAAACCCAACTCAAAATGGCACAAAGGGACAGGTCCATACGACCACTAATTGTTGGAGACCCAGACGACCGCATGCAGCTCGCTCATAGTGAATTCCTGTCCATTTTGAAAAATCTCAGCGTGAGCCATCTGAAAGCACGTGGTTCAAAGTCAGTTTCCGAAAAGGTTCAGTTGTCAGTTGATAGAATGCTGTGCCTAGAATCTGTCTGCTTTTTAGACAAAATTTCGGACTGAGAAGGTGGACTTGCAAGTTTTCATGGGGAAAACTAGCCCAGAATGTCCAGGGATATAAAACGATTGATAATTTTTATAATAATTATATTAAGAAGTCCTTCTCTTCACTTCCTGGCTTCCCGGGTGGCTCAGTGGCAAAGAATCCGCGTGCAGTGCAGGAGACGCAGGTTTGACCCCTGGATCGGGAAGATCCTCTAAAGGAGGGCGTGGCAACCCACTCCTGTATTCCTGCCTCGAGAATCCCAGGGACAGAGGAGGCTGGCAGGCTACAGTCCATAGGGTCGCAAAGAGTCGGACATGACTGATGCAACTGTGCACACACACACTCTTTTTAGTAGAATGGCCGTCCTGGGCCGGTTGCCCACCCTCAGAGCTGGCCAGATGGACAGGTCTGCAGGAATTGAAACTACCGTTAAGCAGATCTGAAGGCAGGAAATCCACTCTGAAGCGTTTGTCAGTCTCAGCCTCCCTAAACGACTGTACTGTGAGAAGAGTGTTATTGGAAGCGCATCAGGAACCCAGGAGGGTACACTTGGAGTAATTTCTCTTGCTTTATAAAATGGGGGAAAAGAAACCCAGAGAGTCAACTGAGCTCTCACTCCGTTCACATCTCAGGAAGCTAGGTCCCCCAAATCATTCCTTATCTGAGTTCTAAGATCTAACAGACAAACTTGTTACAATTCCTTCCAAGCAGATTACCTGAATTTTCTAAAATGATGAGAAAAATTGAATTTGGGTGTTCACTTTCAAAGTGTATTCTATCGTGCCATCCTACTTTTCTCACCAGTCCTAGTCAAACAGGTAACAAAAAAGTAAATCTCACAATTTCCAGAACACACACATAGAAGAGTACTTTATCAGGAAGCTGTTAAGAAGAAGGAAGAAAGGAGACCTCCCTTCATTAAAATCTATTCCACATAATTGCAGTCTCTTCTCTTGACTGGAGGAGCAAAGTGGCATTACAGCTATCAGAAAGAGAATTCCCGTGGTCCTCAGCCTGCTCTATTTTGCAGTCTGTTCTCTGGGAAGCCTCTGAGGCATTAGGTGAGCTTCATCTGGCCTGTTGATGGTGTTGGAAAAAGGCGTGAGCAGTTTTGGTAAATGCCCAGAGTAGTTCCCTAGGTTAGGTGATCACCAGAAACATTGAGGGAATAATGAAAATTTTAGATTCTAGGGCCCCACTGCCAGAGAGTCTACTTAGATCAGTCTGGTGGGAGCCAGGAGTGGTGGATGAATTCTACATTGTTCAAAAGCTGTAAGGATTTCATTGAAATGTTTGAATTGCCCTTCCTATCCTCTTCTGTATATGTATGGGTGAGAGGCCAAATTGTACTTCTAGACATATCTGGATTTGGGGGCTTAAATGATTCAATCAGAACTCAGCTTCTTGCTATTTCTTGGCTTGATCTTCATTGATCTTGGGCAGGATTTCCCCTAAGGGGCAATTCACACACACACCCCACCTCCCACCCCCCACCAGGTCTGCATGCTTCTAGTTTTTGTTTAGGGGAAAAAAAGACTCTCTTTTTTTCAATAGGCTCAAAGACCCAGAGGTGAGTCTCACTTGTTCTGATTGGCCTATCCTTGAACCAATCACTGACCAGGTTTGAGTCAAATGTCCCTCCTTCCACAACCAGAGGCAGAGGCAGAAACCATCAACTGAGAGTGTTAGAGGGTTTGCACAAGTTTAGGACACTGAATAAAGAAACAAGAGATGTCCACAAGGAAGGGTAGCCCAGTAATTCCTTAAAGAGACAGTCATCAGCATATAGTTGAACTAACAGTTATGAGACTAGGAACTACTACATGTAAGTAATAAACTGATAAGCTGATTTGGGGTTTGGCATGGTGCTCTCCCATGCTCCCTCCCCACACTGACTTTCTTATATTGCAGATCAAATCAGACTCATGCAATAAAATTTACCAATAATTGAGGCTGAAGTAAAACCAAAGAAACAACAGCAAAAGCAGCAACCAAACAAAACAAAACAAAAACAGACAAACGAAACCCAACACTACTTTTTTAGGTCACGACTGTGTTGGGGACTAGGACCCGTGTAATTGTCCAAAAGGTGATGGAGTTGAAATTTCAGCTGCTCCTGTGTGATAGGCTAGGCATATTTTAGTTGTGCTGAAGCACTGGGTGAGTCTTGACAATGTGAGAAGATAAGAGGTTTTCAGCAAGGTATAGGATTTCTCTGTTACACGTTTTCAGTACTGATTATCAAGAACATTTTCTTATCTTTGACACCTTTATCTTTAACACAGTCTTTTAAATGGATCTTAAAATGGGAAGGAAGTTCTAAAAGCAGATTAATAAAATGATGACTTTAAATTATATAGGAATATTCTTTTACATTTAACAAGCTTTAAAATATATTTATGATATTTTCATGTGATCTTGAAGAGAGGCTACAAAAATTGTTTAAAAGCCTTCCAATTTTACCACATTATTTCTGGAAATAAGATAATAAGGTAGATGTTAAAAATGATGGCCAATACACATGCTAGAAAAGACTTCTTCCACCCTAAACTCAATTTTCCTATCTGCAATATGGGAAGAAAACTCATTAAAAATTATAAAGGTGAAATGTTAAATGGTCCCTTGGGGTTTAGAAATGCTTAGATATAATTATTCCTCCATAGTAATAATCTTACTTAATTAAAATTACTTAAAGCAGGTTTCATTTTCAATTCCAACTGAGCTTTCAAAATAATAAAGTTCCTTAATATATTAACAGTACTGTGTTAATATATATCTCATGTAAAATTTTTCCTTAGAAGTGAGATAAACTATATAATTAGCAGCATTTAATGAACTCAGTTGTGTCCGCAAAGAGTCGGACACGACTGAGTGACTGAACTGAACTGAACTGAATGAACTTTCACATTAAATTGAATTGATATACTTACATTCTAGAGTTAGGGGGAGGATCCCATAAATAATCACTTAATATTTATAGTTACATACTTTCCATGGGATGGATGAGTAAAAGTATAGATAGACACAGATACAGATATACATATAGATATACATTTATATACACACATCTTCTGTTATATCCATATACACAAACATTTTATGATATAACTTAGTAAGTGTATTTATGCATAACTTTTTTTATCCTTAACACTGAAATTTTTTAGCTGATTCAGAGCTCTCATTATCCGTAAGTTTCTCAATAGAAAAAGGCTTAATTGTTTGGTGGCAGAAATTATAGAAAAGATTTTTTTAGCCCTTTTTATGTTACCTTTCACAGCATTCCCTCTTAGGTTCTGCCCCCAGTCACACTCTATTTTGCATAGGTTAGTTATAAAAGAAAAAGAAACAAAGCTATATAGACAATCCAGAAAATTCCATGCCCTGGGTTTTGTTTTTAGGGGGTATATTGCCCTCTCTTGGACACCAACCCCAATTCATTTACTTTTGCTGGGATTTGCTCTTTTCTAGTTAATGTTTAGAAGCCATGCACCTTTCCCTGCCTGCTGTAGATCATAAAGGAGCTAGAGAAGAGGAAACATGTCACTCTCACTTATTACACCAGTAAACACTGAACCCAGAGTTGCCACTAAGTCAGTCTCTTTATTAGAGCGAGAAAGGTGATGAACACTTCAGCACCGAGTGTGGTCAAACATGTCTGAAAGGCAACAGCGTCAATGAAAGAAGCGCGATGTTGCCACAACATGAACGGTGAAAGGTGAGCTGTATTTGGCCCCGTGTCATGCACTTAGAGGACAAAGCCACACCTGCCACCCCCGGAGACAGAATAGCTCTGCGGCACCAACAGCAGAACAGGGAGCCAGTGTAGATTGCAGCAACTGATAGAGAAAATGCCTGTGAAAACAATGGGAAATCTGCCAGTGCTCACCTGCTTCTTCATGCCCACTCTAATTCAGTTAACTTACAAACACTCGTAGTAAGCTTTATTGCAGGAAAAAAAAAAAAAAATCCGAGACATGTATGCAGCAGTCTAGGAAGATACAGGATTAGCCTAGAGTTTTCAAAGTACGGGAATGAAAACAGTTGGAAGCAGTTTTCAGATTTATTCCCCTCTTCCTGCTGGGTTCAGCAGCTTTCCTTTCTACTTGCTTGATGCAGTATACCGAGAAAAACAAACCCAACCAATCAAAGGGAGCTGCTGACCAGAAAAATAAAACAAATCCCTCCTAACATTTTCTTGCTACGTTGGTGGATGGATAAGTTTTATTTCCTGATAGCTGGTACTGTAGATAACTTGGTAATAGACATCACTGAAGAATTCAAATGAACACTGAAGTCTCTGGACCCAAATTGAAAGAGCTCCTCAGCATGATTGCAAAGGAAGAAAACACGGTCATGTTTTTGCAGTACCGGAGAGCTTTCTTGTGAGCAAAATGGGAAGATGACCTTTTAGCTCTATCCTCATTTTCCTATACGAAGGTTTGATTCTGTTTTGCGCTATCTGATTTTTTTTTTCCTTCCAGCATGTTGCTCTAAGCAGTCCTTCCTTCCTTTCTTTTTTCCCTATCTTCTCGGACTGAGTTTTCATTAGCATTTTTTGTTCATACTTTGTGCCATTCTTTATTCGTAGGGTAAGGAATTCAATATGTTCTTTTCAAAATGGATCAAAGTTTATCCTGAGAATGTAAAACTCATTGTAATAATAGTCTCACATTAGTAGTGCAAGCATTTTATTACATGTTTCATCACCTACCTCTAGGATGTTGCTTTTCTGATTATAATTAGCTATGATTGATGTTGATACTTGCTTTAGCTGTTTGTTAATAGCCTTTGTGGAACTTCTCTGAACTCAAAGGAGCAGCCACTGTTAGAAGAACCATCATGTAGATGGTGTCATCAACTAGCATTTTAAATATTTTGAGCAGATTGGCAAACTACATCCAAAATCTATGATCATTCATTGCCTTGGCCTAGTTTCTCTCTGTTCTTTGGATTGGAATTACCGCCACCAAAATTATCACTTTTTATTTTAAACAACTTTACTGAAGTATAATTTATAAACCATAAAATTTACCCATTTTAAGTGTACAATTCCCTGATTATCACTAAATTTACAGTTGTACAACCCCTCGTGTCAATTACAAGGACTTCCCTACTGTAGCTCAAACGATAAAGAATCTGCCTACAATGCAGGAGACCAGGGTTTGATCCCTGGGTCAGGAAGATCCCCTGGAGAAGGGAATGGCAAACCCACTCCAGTAATTTTGCCTGGAGAATCCCATGGACAGAGAAGCCTGGCAGGCTGCAATTCGTGGGGTCTCAGAGTCGGACATGGCTGAGCAACTAACACACACACACACGTCAACTACAATCATCCGCACCATCAGCCCTTAGCAACCACTGGCCTGTTTTCTGTCTCTAGTGATTTGCCTGGACATTACACATGAGTGAAATCACTTAAACGTAGTCCTTTACGTCTGACTTCTTTCATTTAGCACGGTGATTCTGAGTCCATGACAGAATGTGTCAGGGGTGCCTTCTTTTTATTGATGTAGTGTGCCGTTGTATGGATATAGTACATTTTGATTATCCGTTCACCCACTGACAAACAGTTGGGTTGTTTGCAGTTGGGGGTGGCATGAATAACGCTGCTGTGGATGAGCATTCATATATAAGACTTTACGTGGGCACATGCTTTCATTTCTGTTAGGTAAATAGTTAGGACTGGAATTGTTGGTTTGTATGTTCAGTTTATGTGCATTTACCCTTGAAACTACCAAACTGTTTTCCAAAGTGACTGTACCATTTTACATCCTCACCAGCAATGTGTGAGCGTTCCAGTTCCTCTATATCTTCACAATTTACTACTTTCTGCCTTGATTACAGCCACATGCTAGTGGGTGTGAAGCAGTGTCTCATTGTGGTTTAATTTACATTTCCCTAGTGACTGACAGTGTTGAACTTCATAGGCTTATTAGACATGCGTGTGTTTGCCCTGGTGAAATGTCTATTCAAATCTTTTGTCTATTTTTAATTGTTTTTTTTTTTTTTTTAATTTAGCCTTAAATGTTCTTTATATACTCTGGATACAAGTCTTTTATCAGATAAATTATTTGCAGTTTTTTCTCCAAATCTGTGGTTAGTCTTTTCAGTTTCTTCATAGTGTCTTTTGAAGCACCAAAGTTTTCAACCTTCATGAAGTCTGATTTTTTAATATATATTTAGGTCTTGTTTTTAGTGTTATACATATGAGTTCCTCACCCAGCCCAACTCTCTTCTCCTATATTTTCTTCTAGATTTTTTTTTAAGGTTCCTCTTTCCTTTTTAAAAAACAAACTATGTCTAGTATGTGTTTTTGGCTGTGCTGGGTCTTTGTCGTTCTGCAGGCAGGGGCTATTCTCTTCCCATTGTGGTGGCTTCTCTTGTTAGGAAGCCTGGGCCTCTAAGCACATTGGCTCCAGGAGATGTGGCACAAGAGCCCTGTAATTGCACTTCCCAAGCTCTAGAGCCCAGAAGTTGTGGTGCCCAGGTTTAGTTGCTCTACAGCATGTGGGATCTTCCTGGACCAGGGATTGAACCTGTGTTTCCTGCACTGACAGGTATATTCTTTACCACTGAGCCACCAGGGAAGCCCCTCTTTTAGATGTTTTATGGTTTTAGCATTATGATCAATTTTTTGCCAACTTTTGGACATGGTAATTTTATTACTTTTAAAGATAGATGAAATTAATTAATTATCACCCTGCTCATTCCCACAAGTATACCTGAAGATATCTTTGGGAAAGTTCTGAAGGTGAATAGAAGGGTACAGTTTTTGTTTTGTTTTGTTTTTTTAATTTGTCTGACCTAATCTCAAACTATACTACCTTTTGCTTTAGTTTTAAGTTTACTTTCTGAAACATTCACCTGTTAATAGCTCATATTTTTCTTGGAGAGGGCGTTATAGTTCCAGAACCCTCCTGAAGCTTGTGAACAACTTAAAAGTTAAGTAAAATAGTCTTTTATGTTACTGTCCTATCAATGAATATTCCAGTAATTTGTCAGCAAGAAACCTATAAAAAAATAAACTAATGATCATCGCATGAGAGTTTAACATCAAAGCTGTCCCATCTGAACCTATAGTTATGACCTCTGAATGTCCTCCTTTGTTTAAACAAAAAGCAGTATTTAGTTATTTGATAAAACTGACGATAGCACACTGATAAAAAAGTTCAAAAAATCTTGATTAAAAAAATACAAAAGTTTCTGCTTGTTGAGAATCGTGTGTGAGTGCTTTGTGGCCCAACAAAATGTGTCCACTCACGACAGGTCATTTTTAGAAATGAGGTTGAAAACCCCATCAAATATAACAACAGACATGCCTGAAAGATGATACATCTGAGTCTCCCCATGTCAATGAAATGAAAGCTTTTCTGAAAATGAAATGGCCTTCTTTTAGAACTCTGGAATCCTAAACTACCAGACATTTCAGGAACTATTTTGGCTGCAAATGATAAGAGAGATTTTTCTTTTTCATAATTTTTATTACAGTGGAAATGGTTTTTGTATTTCTAACAGTTTGACAAGAGCTAATTACAATGCGCTCATCTGTTTTGCGGACTAATTTGAGCCATCGAGCATCAACACCACAGACATGCAGCAGCATTGCAAATGATACTCATGCTTCCCTTGCTCCAAGAATTTGTACTTGCTATAAAAGAAAACAGATTTGGACAGCCCTGAAAAAGTTGGGTTTGGTTTGAAGAAAACATTTCAGAATTACATTAGAGCTGGCCTACAAGTGAACTAAAAATACCTGCTCATCTCAGTGGGCTTGGCCCAGGGCCTTTCCTTTTACTGTAAAAGTCAGGCTGTTTGAACAGTTGGAGTGCGGCTTGCTTGCTGTCTAAACTAGTGTTCTCTGATAACTTCTGTTACCATTGAAAGGCAAGCCCTATTGCAATTGAAGAGAATGTTTAGGGGTGTGGAAAATAGCCAAGAGAAATGTATACTTAGTGTTCAAACCTCTAGGCTTCCCGTGTGGTAACTAGACCACTTAGATCTGTTAAGAAATGGGAGAAAGACATTCATTAGTAAACATTACACAGCAAGGGTAAAAGATGGAGTGGAGTAAAGGAGGCTGTTAAAATCAGCCTGAGATGATTATTTGAATTGCAAACAGAAATGTTCAGACATAGCTAGAGCTGCTAAACATAACTCTTGAAGTTTTTCCAGAACAGAGGGATCGGAGAGGGGGGAGAGACCAGTGAAGGAGAAAATTAGAAAATTATAAGACAGAATGGGAGATGAAGTTTCAGAAACTGGTAAGATTGCTGAAATATATGATATTATTAGGTCTTAAATCTATTTATGAGGGTGAACATTTAAAAACATGCTTTCTGACTTTGGCTCTGTGATTTTAAGATGGAAATGAAGATATTAAATCTGGATAAAAAATAAGCTGCCGTTACAGCGAGGTTATGTCATGAGGGATTAAAAAGAAAGATCAGAAATCAGTAGCCCAGGACAGATAATCATGGCAAGTTGGATAAGTGTGAGGGTAATGATTTGAGTGGAAAAAAATCAGAATGGTACCAAACATCCCCAAACTTGGCAGAGAACAACCTTCTGCATCTCAGCTACTAGATGAAAAAGCAGTTACCCGTGATTGATCATCTGCTTTTTTTCACGACATTTCTGTTTCTCTTCAGTGAGATAGGTGGAGTATAAAGACCACAGGACTAATTGTTTAAAGTAACTGGTATTGCAGACTTCACTAACATGTGTTTGGCTTGTTAGATAGCTGCTGGGTATACTTATTTTCTGGCATGTCTTATGGAACAGAGGGAGTTTTCCCCCCACGAGCAACTGAAGTGCCAGCTGTTGCCCTAAATATTGTACCTGTTCATGATGGAGAGAGCTTGAAAGCCAGATTTCAAGCTTAGGGAAAAATTTACATTTGGTACATCAGCAAACATTGTATCAGATTTGTCTCTCTACATACAGCATTTACACACACACACAGAGGGAAGTTGATCAAGAACCTGCTTCAAAAATAGTAATGATAATAGACTAACTTCTTTAAAACTTGAAAAGATAACTCTCTGTAATATGCTTTAACATTTACAACACTTCCAAAGCCCTAGAAAATACATTAAAATGGCCCATTTGTATGACAATATCCCTAACTATCACATTTAACCCAATAGTTTTATTAAATAATAGTGTAAAAAGTTAAAAGACAGGAAGGGCTATTAGAACATTCTATAATGACTTGCGTATCATAGAAAAATATGACTTTTTCATTGGCACTAGAAACAAGTAAAAGGAAAACAGAAACAAATTGAGAAACAACATTTAAATCACCCCCCTTTTTTAATTAGAAAGTAATTCAAGCATGAAATGTTCTTTACCTACACTAGTAAGATAGTCTTAATAGGGCTTTCCTGGTGGCTCAGATGATAAAGAATCCACCTGCAGTGGTGGAGATCTGGGTTCAATCCCTGAGTCAGGAATATCCCCTGGAGAAGGAAATGGCAATCCATTCTAGTATTCTTGTCTGGAAAATTCCTCGAGTCCCTTCAAAACCTGTTGGATTCTGGAGAAATGGGATTCTAGGAGAAGACAGGCTTCAGTGAGCTTAATAACCTTATTTATTCTATGTTTTTTGATGTACCTTAAGTATTTTTTAAGAGCAATTGTTACTTGAGAACAGCTACCGGCTCATGGACCAAATAATACCAGTAAATCAGTTCCTCTTTATTGTTCGTCTTTGGTCATTTATAATGATAAATATGTGTTGACAAGTAATCTGCAAGGACAACTTTACATGCAACCTGTTTTTGAATAAGCAGAACTTCTATGAATGATGAAGCTGTTAAACTCAAAAACATAACTGTGCTTGGTTCTGTGGTAAGTGTTATAACTACTAGGTAAAGTACTAATTTCCAATGAAAGGCATCTCGGAGAATCAACATTCTCCAGGCATGTGTAAGCATTTGTCACTTTCATTCTACATCCAAACTTTTACCAACATGAAACTCACAACATTGCTGGGATTGCTTATCAGTTATTCATGTGTGGTTGATGCGATGCTCTAGTTGGACACACTCTGGGCTTTACATTTTGGAGTTGTCAGTGTTCTCAAAGCAAAGCCAGAGCCTTTCATCTCTGACTTTGATTATAAAAAAAAAAAAAAATGACATGAAGTAGTGGTGCAACTTGTAAACTGAAAAAGAAAAAAATCTAAATAAATAAATACTTCCCAAGCCTTTTGGCTGGCAGATTCTATTGATATAGTATCTCCATCAAGGAGAATAGGGTGCATTCTGCTGTGATTAGTTGATAGCACCGTCTTTGAGCTTGTTTTGGCCCATTTTGTTGCAGAGATTCTTCAGTAGGTATTTCTGTGAGTCATAAGTAAGACAGCTTCAGATGAGTCCTAGCTTGTTGTCACACTTGTTTCTTTAATAGAAGAAGCCAAGCTATGATGTTCAAAAAGGCCCAGATATACTAAGGTGGTAGACTTTAAAGTTTCAGGCAGCAACTTCCAAAACCTTGTGTACAGTTTCACAAAGTGAAGAACTGGAACTTTCTGATATGCTTTTATAAGTGATCTAAGTAAATCTGAGCAAACAATGATTTTTTAACACCATCAGTAAACAAATGAAGTAAGTTGTGGATTTCACCAGTGGCTCAGCGGTAAAGAATTCAGCTGCCAATGCAGGAGATGCAAGAGATGTGGGTTTGATCCTTGGGTAGGGAAGATTCCCTGGAGGAGGAAATGGCAACCCACTGTAATATTCTTGCCTGGCGGGCAACAGTCCTTGGGGTCACAAAGAGTTGGACACAACCAAGCATGCATGTAGGCACATTGTGTGTAGATTCAATTCAAAGCTTTGCCAATAAATCAATATATAATTTTTTTCTACTCCTGACCATATATCTCATTCTGTCACCAGAACAGCAGAGACAGATGGTTCTCTTCACATATTTTGCCTAATCAATATAAGTGATCATTTGGTAGAGAGTACACTTTGACTTTTTTCCTTTAAACACATAACCACTCCCCCTGCTACCTCGCCCCAGCACATACACAACAGGCCTTGTCAGTTTGGTATTTGGTTGTAACTATTCAAAAAGAAAGCAGTAGAGGCAATCATCTTGGTTCTCATTCTGCTTGGAGGGGGAGAAAAACCACTGGGTATAAGCATGTATATGAGCCGATCAGGTTCCCTGGGTCAGTGTGGCAAGAACCTTAGGAAACAGTGAAACAAGGTGGAGCAGTCCACTGCGTTTAAGGTTGTCAACAACTTATTTTCAAAAATTGTCCAAATAAAGCAGAGCTTCTCTTCAAGAGAGCAATGTGCCCTACTTCGAAACTACCTTCAAAAGGCTATCGTGAGGCTGGGAATTAATCAGGTTCACAATTGCCTATCTTCTCTCCTCTGTTGATGGAGGTGGTACCAAAAGTTTTAGTGAAATCAACCAGAAATAAAGACCTGAGAACAAGTGGTGATACCATCTGGCTGTTGAAATCAAGGCAAGACCACCCCTTTCCCAGAAGATGAAGTTCCAAAGTCCCTGATGCTGTGTAGAGCCTAATTTAATCCAGGGAAGAGTAAGTGGGCAGAGTGGATCCCCCCGCCTGGTTCTTCTTTAGACAGATTTTTTTTTAATCTGGCTGTTGAAATCAAGGCAAGACCACCCCTTTCCCAGAAGATGAAGTTCCAAAGTCCCTGATGCTGTGTAGAGCCTAATTTAATCCAGGGAAGAGTAAGTGGGCAGAGTGGATCCCCCCGCCTGGTTCTTCTTTAGACAGATTTTTTTTTTTTAAAGAAGTAGTGAATATTAATGATGGAGAGAAAGAGTCTAGTGCAAATCTGTCTGAATGAGCACATTTTGTTTTCTCTGCTACCCTCATGCCAGCATCTAGGAAATACACCTAGCCTTCTTACATGCACCTTCGAGTGCATATGTACATACCTGGTTCTTTTCTTCTAAGTTAGTTGTGGAATAGCCTGGTGTCTATGTGAGAACTGGCGATGTTTCTTAAAGAGGAGTATTGTTAGCACTGGGGACAGGAATTTTTATTGGGGGGAACTGTCCCACATATTTCACAGTATTTCACACCCATTCCCCACCCAACAAATGTTGGCATTACCTTTATTATCACCCAAGTCATTGTGATAAATAAAAACACCCCCACATTTTTCTAGATGTGTCTTGGTGGGAGAGGTGGCAACCTCTCCCCTTCCTCCCCTTTCTTTCTTTCTTTGTGCCAAAAAGGATTTAAAGGAGGCAACTGATGGGACTGATTGGCAAATAGTGCTTTCATTTGCTCCCTACTGTTCTTAGGAACAGTTTTTAATTTTTAAAAACAGATCATATTTTTAATTCAGGAATTTTATAACCTTGCTGATGGCTTTTTCAAAAAAGAAAAGACAAATGTTTTTGGTTCCACTTTGTATCCACTAGTTTTTCTCTTTAAAGACAGTCTTCATGGTAGAGGTAAAATAGTTTCCTTATAAGGATTCATCATCAAAATCAGTTTTTATATGTGGCTAGGTCCCTTACAATTTTTTTTGTTTGTTTAAAGCATTGCCTAATTCTTCAAAAGGCAAACCTTCTACATTTATTATCTTTCTAATCTGAGGTCTCTCACATCAGCAAATATTCTCACACCAAAGCTGTTAGCATAAGCATGTGTATGCTTTTGATACATTTCCTTATTCTGTTTCATCTGAAATAGACATTTTTGCATGATGAAACAGGAAAACATGAGACGGTGCAGGTTGGGTGGAAATGGGTTAATACTGTGAGGGTCGCAAATGTGTTAAGTTTAAGAAAAAAAATGAATTGAAATTAAGGAGGAAAAGAATTTTCTAAAAAGGCCGTGAAATAATTAATTGTTTTGTAGGAGATGGCCTTTCCATGTAGGCAGAGCATTTTCTCTTCACTTCTTTCTGAAGAGACAGTCAAATAGAGAATCTCATCTCTTAATTAGAAAGAAAAATACTCATCAAACACATCTCATCACTGGAGAACTAATGACTCACAGCTGTTAGTCTGAAAGGGCAGGCTTTTTTTCCTGAACAGTAGGAAGTGTTAATCATTTTGGATGAGATTTCTTTTTTAAAATATACTGTAGTTTGCAGAAGAATAGGATATTCAATATTCCCACTTAAATGATTTTTTTTTGAAGCGCGCTCCCCCAGAGGTACTCTTCTGTGCCGCAGTGAATGATCCTTGAATGCAGGCATCTTCCACTGCACTTCAATGCGAGCATCAATGGATGGGACGAGGTGGATGGCCCAGTCCTGCCAGGGACTCTTAAAACCCCAGGCTCAAAGAAAGAGAAATCAGACATCTTGTGCCTCCTAAGAAATGGTGTTGCTGTAAAACCTGAATATTTTGAATCATACACTCTACTTCATATAATTTGCCTTATTTAAATGTAAGTGAAAAGCCCTGGTCCACCTTCATTAGCTTCTGAGTAGAAATGGTCTTTTTATTTGTTTAATCTTTATGTGAAAAAGTAAGGCTTTTTTTTTTTTTTTGGTCTGTAAAATGTAATTGGCTCGTTCATTTTCTAGTCTTTGCCTTTACAGCCACCTTGCTAACCTCTTCTAAACATTTTGGACAGAAGAAAACCCCATTTAATAAGAACCTTCTGAATAGCTGACTTTGATTATTCAGACAGTGACGATAAGGAATAATAAAATTGGCTCCACAAAACTCATTCTGACCATTAGTATTTGACCTCTTTGCCATGCCAAACTGTTACCAGAGCACCTAAAAGTGGTATTCCATTTCTTTGCACCATCGCGAAAGTGGTTATCCCAGAGCAAGAGGAAGCAGGAGAAATAAAGTCTACAAATTGAATAATCAGTCCCTAAATAATTGATACCTTCGGAGCATCGGCATTCACAGTGAGATCCTTTACCTTAGAGGCAGTGGAGCATTGTGGGAAAATCATACTGGATTGGGAGTCAGCCGACTCTGCCACTCACTGGAGGATGTCCTTGGACAAGTCTCAACCTTCTCGTCCTCAGTTTTCTCCTTTGTAAAATGAAAATAGTCTCAGCCTCCCAGGCCTGTCATGTGGGACTTGCCCTCTAAAGTTCACTTTGTGCAGTGTGATATGATACTTGTTAGGACAAATTATGTCATTTACCTTTTAGATTTTCAAAAGAGCCATTCGGAATACTTATGATTAAAATGTAGATTGCTCTTAAAGCCTGGCCCAAATAGATATTGAAGGATTGTGTTTTGTGATGTTACTGATAAAAATAATAGGCAAGATAACACTGATTTAGCTAAAAGGTATCTGGATTTAAAAGCTAAAAAGTTGTGGACAGGAATTGACATTCATAAAATTGATTGTTCAGAACAAGATACTTTTATATCTAAGGGCATGAGGTTGTTAAAAAATTGTTAACATTTTAAAACTTAATTTTTTCAATTCAAGACGTCACAAAATCTATAATGTGTGCTAATGTCATTTACCAGCACTAATGAGTCTCCATAAAAATCTAGATTTTTCTTGCTCTGATTACTAGTAAAAAAAAAAAAAAATTCATTGCAACCCTTCTTAAGTTTAATACTTATGACTTCCTTCCAGCAAACTCTTCCTTTCCAGACCACACAGAAATCCCTCTTAGAAACACCACCCATCTTCTGTAACTGCTCAGAGAACAATTATCATCTTGACTTATCTTGGAGTATTATTTTATAAAGTCTCTTTAATTTTTCAGAAATAATTTTAAATGTGGAAAGCATAAATTGATAGTACATACATTAATACACTACTTTGTAATAAGCATTTTTACATGTATTACATCACTTGTTGCCCACAGGCAACTTGTGAAGTAGGTATTACCATCTTCATTTTATAGATGATAAACTAAAATAAAAGAAAAACTGACCTGCCCAAGGTCTTATGATGATCAAATAGCAGAACTAGATCTAAAACCACTTCTCCAGGCTCCTGGTTCAGACCATGTTTTATTATATCACATTATCTCCATGGAGAGAATATACATCAGCTAACATTTGCTGTATAACCACTCCATTGGTGGTGTGAAGGAACGGCCATTCGTTTAGTGATGATTCTGTAGATGAACAAGCTGGATCAGGTTCAGCTGAATATTTATTTTGTTCTCCTCCAGGCTCAGTTATGTATCTGTGGTCAGCTTCTGATCAGTTAGGCAGCTCTGCCTCTGGATACTTCTGGATCCCGGGGCAATGGAGACAACTGCGTCACATGTCTCTCATTCAGCAGACTAGCCTGTGCTTCTTGACATGGTGGCTCAGGGTTTGAAGACAGCAGAGGGGGAAACCCAGTGAGCAAGTACTTTTTAAGCCTCTGTTCAGCATTTTTGCAACTCTTGCCTTGGCCAAAACAAGTCCTATGTCTAAGCTCAGTGTCATCATGGGAGAATATTTCAAAAGGCCTGAATACAGGGAGACTTCAACAAACTGCGGTCATTACTGCATCTAATCACTATAAGTTAAATATAAAAATACTGAAAATGGCACTCAATTCCTCATCTCTTCTATGGTAGTTGCCTTAGCTTTCTAAACACAGTTCTTTTGCTTGAATCCATCCTATGGATGCTAAAGTGGTATAGGAACAGTGATGAGCTACAAGAGAGTCAAAAATGTTACACGTAGTATGAGCCAAATATATTCCTGCTTGTAATAATAACTAATGCTTACTGGGCATCTAATAGGTCTAAGCACTAGGCTAATTCCATCTCAAATCTGTAAATAGTGTAGTTTCCATTTTTCAGAAGATAAAACTAGGAATATTCTAGTAACTAACCTAAAGCCACATAGTTAAGGACTAGTGAACTTGGATACAAACATGGGCCTAGTTCACACACCTGTGCTCTTTCTCAGGCACCACACTGCAGAAATTTTTTGAGGGATTCCCATGGTCATGGGTAACAGTCCAAGGAAGATTAACAAAGAGCTTCTACTATCCAAAATAATGTGTAAAACTCACAATATCCTTTTTCTAATGGAAAAGTTGTATGTACTTAGTACCATTTGACTAATGTCCCATGGAGATTTTGTGATATAGAATTTTAATTGTGAATCACAGCGATCTAGTGATTTGAGAAAGAAAACCAGCAAGTTCTTGGAGCAGTTTTTGTTTCTGAGCAAGGCAAACAAATGTAGGACTGAAATGTTTTATTTTGAATGGAGTCATAGATTTTATGAAAGTTATATATAGATCACCCAAGTTTCCTTATTAAAAGTGTTGGGAGGAGAGAGGGGGAAAAGTCAAGGAGACTGTGACAAAGAGAGGAAAAATAAGGAAAAGATGTCATACACAGTGATGAAGTCAAGGGAGATTAAACACTGAACAAATATGTAGAAGTCCATATTGCCTAGTTTAACCTGGAAAGTGAAAGTTGCTCAGTCTTGTCCAACTCTTTGTGACCCCATAGACTATACAGCCCATGGAATTCTCCAGGCCAGAATACTGGAGTGGGTAGCCATTCCCTTCTCGGGATCTTCCCAACCCAGGGATTGAGCCGGGGTTACCTGCATTGCAGGTGGATTCTTTACCAACTGAGCTATCAGGGAAGCCCTAGTTTAACCTGGAGAAATTCTATAATCATCAGATCCTCTTTCCATGTCCCATGCAGGCATAAAGGGTTTCTGGATATATGGGTTGGGAAAATCCTAGGCATTTTATGGTTTATATTTATGCTCTGTGGATGTGTCAGTGATTTTTTTTTTTTTTTTTTTGGTCTCGTTTTAGTACATTATCTCTCTCTCCCTCTTTTTTTACCCAAACCTATGAAAAAGTGTGGTCAGGACCAAGGACAGATCCTGCATTGTCTTAGCTTCCATGTTTCTCTGAGCTGCTTTCTTTTTCTGCTGCCCTCATGAGACATTGAAGACCCATCCAGGAGTGTTTGGGTTTTTTATAGGAAAAAGGAAAGGATCCCATCTTAGTGCAGGTGGGCTCCATGGAGAAAAAAATAAAATAGCTTCAGCGTGGAGAGAATAAGCTAAAAGGCCCCTTCTTGCTTTGAGGGTTCTCTTTCTTAGAGGATCATCACCATTAACAAGAATTAGTATCATTCCCAAACGAAACCAACCAAACAAAAACATCCTCACGACTCCCCAGGAAAAAAAAAAAAAATTAGTATCATCACTAATACTATAGAGAATAATTGCTTTTTTCTTACTGATTCTTAGCAATATGAATCCAGAGACTGTGCCTTATCCTAATTTTGGACACCTAGTATTATATAGCACATAGATGTTCCATAAATACCTTTTATTGTTAATCTGCTGTTTTTTTAAATTGATGTTTGATTGACCTATAATGTTATATTATTGTCAAGGGTTCGACATAATGATTCAATATTTGTATATATTGTGAAATGATCCCCACAGTAAATCTAGTTACCATCCTTCACCATACATAGTTATAAGTTTGTTTGTTTTTTATGATGAGGACTTATAAGATTTATTCTTTTAGTGACTTTCAAATATGCACTACAGTGTTATTGATTATAGTCACCATGCCGTCCACAATATTCCCATGGCTTGTCATTTTATAACTGGAATTTTGTACCTTCTGATATCCTTAATCCATTTCACCCAGCTCCCTCACTTTTGGCAACTACTGATCTGGTTTTTGTTGTTGTTGTTGTTATTTTTTTGTTCATCTGGTTTCTTTGTTTCCCCCCTGATTTTTTTTTGGCTGCACCACAGGGCATGTAGAATCTTAGTATTTCAACCAGAGATTGGACCTGTGCTTCCTGCTGTAAAAGCACGGATTCTTAACCACTGAACTGCCAGCAAAGTCCCTGTTTTTTACCTGTTTGTTTTGTCTTTAGATGCCACATGAATGTGAGATCATAGGGTGTTTGTCTTTCTCTATCTGACTCATTTCACTAACATGATTCACTTAGCATAACACCCTCTGGGTCCATCTTGGTTGTTGCAAATGGCAGGATTCCATTCTTTTGATGGTCGAATAGTAGTCTGTTGTATACATAACATCTGTAGCCATTCATCCATTGATGAACACTTAGGTTATTTCCATGCCTTGGCTGTTGTAAATAATGCTGTAATAAACATGAGGGTACATATATCTTCTTGAGTTAATGTTTTCATTTTCTTCACATAAATACCCAGAAGTGAATTACTAGATCATATGGTAGATGTGTTTTAATTTTTTGAGGAACTTCCATACTGTTTTCCCCAGTGGCTGTACCAGTTTGCATTCCCACTAATAGAGCATAAGGGATCCCTTTTCTTCGCATTCTTACCAACACTTTCTATTTCTTACGTTTTTTATAGTAGCCATTCTAACAGATGTGAGGTGATATCTCAGTATGGGTTTGATGTGCATTTCCCTGATGATTAGCATCTTTTCATGTGCCTGTTGACCCTCTGTATGTCTCCTTTGGAAAAATGTCCATTCAGATCCTCTGCCCATTTTTTAATCAGTTTGCTTGGTTTTTGGCTACTGAGGTATATGAATTTTTGAACATTAACCCCTTATCAGATGTATATTAATAATTTACAAATATTTTCTCCCAGTCAGCCGATCGGCTTTTCGTTTTGTTGATGATTTGTTGTTTCCTTTGCTGGGCTTCTTAGTTTGTTGTGGTCCTACATGTTTATTTTTGCTTTTGTTGCCTTTGTTTAGAAGTCAGACCCAAAAAAATCATACTGAAGATCAGTGTCGAGGAGCTTACTGCCTATGTATTCTTCTAGGAGTTTTACAGTTACAGATCTTAACATTCAAGTGTTTACTTTGTTTTGAGTTGATTTTTGCATATGGTATAAGATAGTCTGGTTTTATTCTTCTGCCTGTGGCTGTTCAGCTTTCCCAACAACACTTATTGAAGGAACTTTCCTTTCCCAAAAGAAGAGAAAATTACATGCCAGTTTCCTTGATGAACACAGATGCAAAAATTCTCATCCAAAATATTAGCAAACTGAATCCAGCAGTACATTAAAAAGATCATGTACTATGATTAAGTGGGATTTATTCCAGGGGTGCAAGGCTGTTTCAGTATCCATAAATCATCAACCAACAGGATATAAAACGTTAATAAAATAAAGGCTAAACTGCATATGATCATTTCAATAGGTGCAAAAAAAAGCATCTGACAAAATTCAGTATCCATATATGATAAAAAGAACTCTCAACAAAGTGAGTGTAGATGCAACATACCTCAACATAATAAAGGCCACATATAATACGAGCGACTGAACTGAACTGATAATAAGCCCACAGCTAACATACTCAATAGTGAAAAGCTGAAATCTTTTTCCTCTAAGATCAGGAGCAAGACTAGGATGGCTACTTTGCTGGGTTTATTTTACAAAGTGTTGTAAGTCTTACCAAGAGTAATTAAGCAAGAAAAAGAAAAGTCATCCATATTGGAAGAAACAAGTAAAACTGTCACTATTTGTGGATGACATGGTTTTGTATATAGAAAACCCTAAAGAGTCCTCAAAAAAAATTGTTAAAATAAGTGAATTCAGTAAAATTGCATGACACAAAGTTAACAGATAAAAATGTATTGCAGTTCAAGGCACTATGTGCTATCAGAGACAGAAATTAAGAAAACAATCCCATTACAGCTGCATCAAAAAGAATAAAATACTTAGTAATAAATTTAATTAAGGTGAAATACCTATCACTAAAAACTACAAGATACTGATGAAAGAAATTGAAGATACAAATAAATGGAAAGCACCATTCTAGGCTCTGGGGATAGAATGTGAGCTAAAAGGAAAAGTCCCTATCTTTAAAGAGCTTGTATTTTAGTGATTGTCTAAATTTTACTAATAAATATGCAAAGAATTAATACGAATCCTAGCCAAAAATAACTCTCTCTTTTATATGTGTTGATGTCTGTCAAATTTGCCTTAAATCACTTCCTGAATAAAGTATCTTTTTAAGATACATTTTAATAGAATAATCATAGCCATCAGTTATAATTTGTGTCATCTTTAAATATATTACATATATTTCAAAAATTAAATGGAAATATTTTCCTTTTCTGGAAAACTTTATACTTCCCTGGTGAAAGAGAAGATATGGCTCATGTTTCATGCATTAACATATTTGAGATTTTTCTTATTCAGGAACTTGAATCTATAGTTACCATGTAATTCTGTCCAAAATTCATTTCTTGGGTTACTAAACCATTATTTATGCTTTTTGGTGTCCTTGTGGGTTATGAATATAAAAGAATCCAGTAAAATATACAGTCTTCAAAATTTAATGTCACATTAAAAAAAAAAAAAAAACCCTGATGGTACAGTAATATCATTTAAAATATTAAAGAAGGGATGTGAGTGGTGATGAGGTCTGCAGCGCTCTGTTGAGAACTGAACACACTGAGCAGTGACTTTCTAAGGCCCAGAACCTGTCTTCTGGCCCGTGGGCCCGGGGTCCCTCTGCCACTCTGCACAGGTTTCTTTTCTCTGCGGTTTGAATAGGCTGTGGGCTTCTCTGAGGTTTGTTAAGAAAGCTGCATATAGCCCGTGCTGCTATACTTGATGTGAAGGTTCTTAGGGCATGCTCCTAGCTCTTCTGATCTGTCAAATGCAAGATATCAGCATGACCCCCACCAGCCGGCTCAAATTCCCAGTTATACTCTGGTTCAGCTAAATCTTAGCAGACAGATACTTTCTAGCTTTCACTATTAGACTATGTATTTCCTAAGGGCCTCCATTGATAAATAGTTAATTTCATCAGTTTTGTAAGATATTGATATCGTTTACACAGTCATTTTTTTGAGCACTTACTGAGTACCCAGTGTGTTAAACCTTAAACACATTTCAACTGTTAATTCTTACAACCTCTCAGGGGGACACTCAGGATTCCCATTTTACAGAAGAAACTAAAGGAAAGAGATGTACGATGCCAGAGGTTAGAGGACTAGTTACCTTAGCTCTCAACTACCTTCTGACTTAAACTACCTTAATCTGGCAGCAGGGGCCACAGACCCAGAGAATTTAGATGGTCTGTGCAGGGTTATAAGAGTCTGGTGGGGAGTGAGAGTGAGTCACACTTTATATCCATTGCTGGTTATTTCACCACACAAATGCTCTTAAAACGGTTTCTTCTGCCAGCCCAGGTGAGTCTCTAATCTTGCATCCTTCTTACAGTTTAAAAAACCATTTACATACTTAGACAGGTAGGTAGTTTTAAAAGATAATTAAAGTAGACATTTAAAATTTCCCTTTGACAAAATTACTCCGTTTTTAAAATAGCTGTTCGATTTCTATGGTAAGGCTGAATGTTTTTACACTTGTTGGGAGCAGTGGTTTTATTCATCATGTGAAATCTTGAGGACTCTCTTGGTGTAGATGTGGTATTTTCATCTGCCTATTATGCTTGTTATGTTGTATTATCCAAGTGAGATTTTTTGTAAAACCCCTGATATTAAATGGTGATTCATCCTTTATCATTAAGACAGATATACCGTTTATTTCTGACAATGTAGTGAAGCTCATTTTGCTGACTTTTTTTTTTCAAACTTGATTTCATCCAGCCTAACAATAATTTCACTGGAGGAGAAAAATTAAAATTGCCCCACTGACAATGTGATAATATCAGTTTTCCTTCAGAGAAATTCAACAAAGTGAAAATCTTCATGATTTTCCAGGGGTCAGTTGTCCTTTTAGAAAAAATGCCTAACAAGTTCTCAAGGCTTTGTTTTCAAGATAAATAAATCTTTCCGTTCTGCAAATTTAGTTGTATGTTTTTGTTTTGGAAATGCAGTATGGATAAGAGAGTCCATTTAATGAAATTCAAAGTTGACTCATCTTTTTCTTTGCCCTTCTCTCTCCTCCAGCTCTTTCTCTTTGTCGTCTGGAACTTTGAGCTCTACATGATACCACTGGTTTTGTTGTTACTACTGACATGGAACTACTTCTTGATAATATCAGGGAAAGATAACAGGCAACGTGATACAGTAAGCCTCTTACTTTCTTATTTGTATGTGTTTTTGTTCTCATTCTTAGTCTCCCTGGCAAGATCAACATTACATTTGGTTTTGCACACCAGAAATTCTGTCTATAAATACTTAAGTTTGACAGGAAGTTTTTCCAGTTCTAAACTAACAACTCTTCGGTTCTAACACAATGTAAAGTATTTGCCTAATTTTAACATTACTCATTTTGGTAGGAACTAAAGTTGAGAATACGCTGAAGAATGAGTTGTGATTTTTAAGTATAAATTGTTTATTCCAAGTGATTATTTCTTTTTATTCTCCTTGGTTGTGTTTATGTCTCAATGAATCCTGAGTTAAGATATAATATTGCAAAATTATCCATTTGGTCAGACCAAGTGAATATATTTCATATAAGACATTTCTCTGTGGTCCGCCATTGGAGGGAAGGAAGACTTGATGGCTGTTGGCCTAGATAAGTGCGAAAAGTACCTTAATTCAATGTTCATTCATTGAACAACAGCAAATATACTTATCTGTGTCAGGGGTATATTAGGATACTGGCTTATGGACCAAGACCTTTCGTTTAATCTAGGGAAAGTTATGCTGAACTCACCTGTTCTCTTTGACATTTTTGAAAATTTTTAGAATGTGTGAGATGACCTTTTATCTCTCAAACAGTTTTAGATTGAGAAGCAGAAGCTAGCCACGTTATAATCATTTTGTAATTCTCCCACCAGCCTTCATTTCCTTAGATTATCTCAGTTACTACACCCCAACCAAACTGAACAGCTTCCAAAACCTCCTCATAAATAAATAAGCACAAATGTCTTATCCATCTAGAACATTCAAAGTTTTATAATGTACAGCTGTTAAGAGTAATTTAAGGGTTTTTCAAACATGAGAATCTATTTGGTCACTATTAGTCCACATCAGATTGCATTGATTCTTTTCTTATTTGCCATTAAAAGCCTCTATTTGACTTCTAATCAAGACTTTTGCCAACTATTGTGCCCATAATGATGCAAGAAACAGACCTATTTGATCACAAATTTAGTAGATGGTGACTGCAGCCATGAAATTAAACAACGCTTCCTCCTTGGAAGGAAAGTTATGACCAACCTAGATAGCATATTGAAAAGCAGAGACATTACTTTGCCAACAAAGGTCTGTCTAGTCAAGGCTATGGTTTTTCCAGTGGTTATGTATGGATGTGAGAGTTGGACTGTGAAGAAAGCTGAGCACTGAAGAATTGATGCTTTTGATCTGTGGTGTTGGAGAAGACTCCTGAGAGTCCCTTGGACTGCAAGGAGATCCAACCAGTCCATTCTGAAGGAGATCAGCCCTGGGTGTTCCTTGGAAGGAATGATGCTAAAGCTGAAACTCCAGTACTTTAGCCACCTCATGTGAAGAGTTGATTCATTGGAAAAGACTCTGATACTGGGAGGGATTGGGGGCAGGAGGAGAAGGGGACGACAGAGGATGAGATGGCTGGATGGCATCACAGACTCGATGGACGTGAGTCTGAGTGAACTCCGGGAGTTGGTTATGAACAGGGAGGCCTGGCGTGCTGCGATTCATGGGGTCGCAAAAAGTCGGACACGACTGAGCGACTGAACTGAACTTATACTATTTATTATAAAGTAGTACATAGTATAGTTAGCATCATAATGTTTGCATAGACATACTTATGACATAAAAGAATTTTCCTTTTAAATAACTCAAGCATGATATACTTTAAATGGTTACAAAATAAAAATATATACTTTTTGAAATAATTTTCTATAACATCAAAGTAAAAGAAAAATCCAGCTACACAACTACCAAATACATGGCAGAGTTGCCAACAACAACCACGTTTATTTCCCTATACTATTTGTGTATATTTCTGTCTCTCTCATGAGGTTATGAATTTGAAGTAGCGAACTATTCATCTTTGTACTTGCTACCATCTCTAGCGTGTGTTTTGTAAGTTAGAAATGTTCAAACTTTTTTTGTAAAGTTTATCAAACCAAACATGAGATTTCTCTGAGAGATTTTAATGGTTAGACAGCATCAATACACAAGAAGTTATTATTATTATTGGCAAGGATTTTGTGGATATATATATTTAACTTGCATACTGAGAGACAAGTCCCACATGGTATCATGGGGACTAATAGGTACTTTTGTCAATTAATCCAGGATGTTTTCTTCAAGAACATAATACTCTTTTAGGCAATTGCTTTTTCGTTCCATTTATTTCTGGGAAATTGTTGAGAGAGAAGAAAATCTACTTTTCATTCAGTTGCCTTGAGACAAATTTGCAAATAATAATGTTTGTAAATAAGAAAAAGTGGTAATTTCATTTCAGCTTCTTAATCCTACGAGGGGGCTTATCTTCAATAGTCATTGGTTTGACTATTCTCAGTAAAAAAAAAAAAAAAAAAACTGAAACTATAGACTTTGCTTGCTATTTTCTTCAAAATATACCAGTCTTGGCTGGAAAGGTCTACTTTTAGAGGGAAAGTAATGATATATAAGGTAACCCTTTTTACTTCAAATTCTCTGAGAATTTTTATAAGCCTATTGAAAAGTTATGTATCATGCAAATTTTTCTGCTGCTCTTTTCCCCCCAAATGTAACTCCAATATGGTAATTACACATCTTTCCTTGTTGGCACATCTCTGACAGAATCTCCCTTTTAGCCATGGACAACATTTTCTTCCCGAGCACAGCCCACTGTGAAACGTTCTTTAGTCTAACTTTGCATGGAATGCCAACTGCACTCCATAACTCCCAGTAATTGCCTTTTATTTGCCCAAAACACACATATCCACATATTCTGTTCTTTCTAGGCACCGGAGCAGCAATCACAACGTTTCATTCAGCTTCTCATTCACTGGCTCAGTTGAGACCTTACGTAACTCTTCAATCCAATTTGTCTAATTATGTGTTTTCTGCCATACCCAGCTGTGCATTTGAACTGGTTGTTCCTTTTGAAAAGAAACCTGGATTATACTTTGCTGGTTATAGATTACATACACACATGTATATACATATATGTTCATACACATATATGTACACATATGTCTATATTCACATTCATATATATGTAAATTAAGGGAAAGTGTTCGTAGGGGTGGCCATGCTGTGCCTAAAGACTACTTATCTACTGCATAGTGGGAAGCATTGAAAGAATAGTACTTTGTCCTAAATCCCTATGGCTTTCCCCAAAACAATGCAGAATTTTTCAGCATGTGTGAAAACTTGAGGGAATCTCTAAAGTACATAAATGATACTGTTGGCTGATTCTAAACCAGGAAACTTTCTGTTTTAGGAGAAGGGGATGTAGGGGTGGAGGGGAATATTCTGTCAGGCACACACAAAAAACCATCTGCGCGTTATTCACCTGAGAAAATCCAACTAGGATGAAAATTATAGAAGAAAAACAAATCAAAATCAACCTCAAGTTTGTGTGGCAAAGAGCAAAAAGGAGATAATATTTCCATGGCATGAGAGAGAGAAAAGGAAATGAATAGTGTAAAAGATTAAAAAGTATATAGATGGGTAAAAATTCTGTCTTCAAAATATTAATGGAGAGTTGAGATTAATACTAAAATAGGAAAGGATTTCTTTGTCTATTGTTTATTAGGGAGACCACTTCCATTTTGGAGACTTAGGATCACAGGAACTTAAATCCCCTACTTTTTCCTCACCATGGTGTCTGTTTTACTTTAATGAAAAAAATGAGATCTAATCCTTGCCAAGTAAGTTTTGTGTCATTTAATGAGCAGAACTCGTAGAGGAAAGGATAAAGAAACAGCCATTCCAATGATAAAGACTTAGAATTGCATTCGAGAAAGAGGTATGGTTAGCAATGGTATTTTGCCTCCATTGTCTCTCAGTCAGACTTGTTAAAAATAAGCAGTTCTTGATCTAAATCTATCTATACTCAGACCATGACGTTAAACTTTCTAGCATAAGAATTGGAGAAGGCAATGGCACCCCACTCCAGTACTCTTGCCTGGAAAATCCCATGGACGGAGGAGCCTGGTGGGCTGCAGTTCATGGGGTTGCTAAGTCAGACATGACTGAGCAACTTCACTTTCACTTTTCACTTTCATGCATTGGAGAAGGAAATAGCAACCCACTCCAGTGTTCTTGCCTGGAGAATCCCAGGGACGGGGGAGCCTCGTGGGCTGCCGTCTATGGGGTTGCACAGAGTCGGACACGACTGAAGTGACTTAGCAGCAGCTGCATAAGAATTGCTAGACTTTTCCAGAGGAAACTGTTTAATATAAACTTCATTCAGAGATGTCTCTGGCATGAACAGGATATAAAGATAGGACTATCATACTTCTCTTGGTTTGAGCTATCACTCCAGAACCAGAGAGAAATCGCCCCTGCACTGTCCATTAGGCTGGTACCAACTGTCCACATTACAGTTACTATAAATTGAGATTTTGTAGAAGTACATGCCAAGAAGTGGTCTTTACTTTGGATTTAAAAATTACCAACTCTTCATCACATCCTGGGCACTGTGTTAAGCAGTTTCTTTCAAGCATGGCTACAAGAACCCTTCCTTAAAAGAGAGGAAATCAAGTCTCAAGATATAAGAAATGGGTTGGCCAAGCAAACCAGAGCTCTGTTATACTCGCGCAGAGACAAATATCATTATTACTACCTTACATACAGGGAAACAGGGTAGAGAGATTAAACAGCTCCAAAGGCACACGGTTAGTCCAAAAGTGCCAGAGAGGGAATTAGGATCTGCCAGTCTTTCTGAAGTTTGCACTCCTTAACTCCAGTCCATTAAATTTCCTCGTAGAACTATCGTTTGGTCTAGTCCAGGTCTTCCTGAGTACCTTTTAAACACATTTCTCCGTTACATTTCAGAACAGTCAGTAGGAGGAACTCTACCTTTGAGCAGACATTGTTTGAAAACCCTCATTTTCCACCCCCCATCTCCTCCTCACCTCTCATTCAGGAGAGGAGCAGGTACCTATTCAGCCTCTTGGATTTATCAAATATCCTGTTAAACCTTTTAGAAGCCTGGTCTCTTTGAATTCTTTATAATAACAATGTCAAGTAGATGATTCTAAATGATTGTATCTTCATTTTATGAATGGGGAAATTCAAACTCAAAGAGGATCTCCATAGAGTAAGTGGGACTCAAGCCCAGCTCTGCCCTGTCCTGAAAACTCAGGTTATCTCTGTGGTGCATGTTCGGGCATGCCTTTAACCAAGCCATCACTTTCGAAGTGTCTGGAGCCTTACAGAGACTCCTAGGCATCCCCAAATTCCTTCCTGCGAGGTACCTGGTGACCTCTCAACAATGGGTACTGGTCACATATTTGATTCCAGGTGACCCCATTCATTTTTAAAAAAAGCTTCATGAGTATGGGGGGAGGAGGAGGAGTACCCTCCTCCACCCAGATGAGTATGGGGAGAGTAAATCAGAGATAATAATCCTTCACATTCGTGAAGAAAGTCTCTGAATATCTGTGACATTCAAACATTCTTTAAGCAGTATGTTTTAATTACATTCTAAGAGAGCATTCAATTTACTGTCAAGATATGCCTCCCACACAACAACCTCAGTTGCCTAATCAATGGAGACTTTAAAAGACTGAAGAGTAGGCTAGATCAATGAAATCATTCTCTAACTGATGGTCTCACTGTGATACAAGTTGAGCCCCAGCCTCTTTACTAAAATACTTCAGTAAATACTGAAATGTTTTGTTAGTTCCACCACATGGCAAAGCCCTCCACGCTTCTTTTCCCCTTTAGAAGAGCACTGAATATATTTGTTGTTGTTGGGTCTATTCCAATTAGGCCCAGAACATTGATGTCTAGAAATAAAGTTTGTAAGGAGAGCATTTTCTTTGCTACCATAAATGCTGTTGATTGGACAACTGGGAATCATCCACCAGATACAAACTACCAAAGAGACGTCTGACTGTTTGACCTGACTTCCTGTAAATCAAACTCATTTATTATTTTCTCAGCCAGTACTCTCAGCTCCAAAGAAGTCCAGGGTGGAATATTTGAAGAAGCAGACCATTGAATATGTGAAATATTCCGAACAGGATCTAAACAGACTGGCCAGAGCTGAGCTGAGAGGAGCGCATTCCATAGAAAAAGCACTGGGGTGTGTGGTCAGACCCTTGGTACTTAAATGAGGACTTTATCATTGACAAAAAGTAGCGTGGATCAGAGCCTCCTGCGTTTGCATCTCAGTACCAAAAAGACCGTGTACTTGCTCTTAACAGAAGCAGCGCTGAGTCATCCAGCCTGTAAACACATCTAAAAATAGATGATCACTCTTTTCTTTTTCCTACTTATTTCAACAATTTTCTCAAATTTTTAAGAAGGTCACCAGTTTGCAAAAACGTGAGGAGGATTGTGCAAAGTACCAGACCTCTAGTTTTCCAGCACAATCACAAGCAGAAAGAAACCAACCACACCGATCACGTGTCAGTAAAAAATGTCATCGCTTATGACCCCTCTCAAGCTGTTCAGCCGCTTAGATGTGCCGGATGATCACTCACTCTCCAGACAGGTGCCCTGTACCCTGATGACCATCACCTCACAGGCTCTGGACACACCCCCAACAGGATCTGCACATTTTTTCCACTCTTCTCAAATGCTCCCCCCACTCTATATCTCCTCCCTCCCAGGAGCTGACCACGCCCTTCTACTTTGCAAAGTTTCCTCAAAACTCCAACCTCTGAAGGCCTCTGAAATTGTTCCCAATTTAGGGTTGCCAGATTGAGCCAATAAAAATACAGATGCCCAGTTAAATCGGGATTGCAGATAAACAACAGGAGATATTTATACAAAAATAATATTCATTATTTATCTGAAATTCCAATTTCACTGGATGACTTGTATTTTTCTGGCAACTTTCCCCAAAATCACAGCTTGTTTTCTTACCTCAAGACTTGTAGGAAGGTGATAATTCTAAAACAAAATGCTGATTTTTCTCCCTCTGCTACTTTTGTCTTTCCATAATATCTTCAAGGCTGTCAAAGAAAGATTCCTCACGTGTACACCCCACCCAAACCATTTGTTATGGTGATTTAGTTGCTAAGTTGTGTCCGACTCTTTCGCAACACCGTGGACTACAGTCTGCCAGTCTCTTCTGTGCGTGGAATTTTCCAGGCAAGAATACTGGAGTGAATTGCCATTTCCTCCTGCAGGGGGATCTTCCTGACCCAGCGATCAAACCTGTGTCTCCTGCATTGCAGGCGGATTCTTTACTGTTGAGCCACCAGTTCAGTTCAGTCGCTCAGTTGTGTCTGACTTTTTGTGACTCCATGGACTGCAGCACGCCAGGCCTCCCTGTCCATCACCAACTCCAGGAGTTTACTCAAACTCATGTCCATCATGTCGTTGATGCCATCCAACCATCTCATCTTCTGTCGTCCCCTGGCAACACCAGAGTAGCACCCAAACCATAGCTGCAGTTTTATCTCCCCTATATTCCATCAGGATCATTTGTGTGTGTGTGTGTGTGTTTTTTTGAGAATGGAGTGCTTCATGAGCACAAGATAAGATACAGGTAGCGGGCACAAGTGGGGAATGCTCTTTTCTCATCTCTTTCGTCTTAAAAGGAGCCATTCACCACTTGAGAGAGCAGGAGAACGAGGCTCAGGGAGTCTCTGCCATGGGCAAAGGCTCACACAGCACAGCAGGGCAGGAACCCAATTCCAACTGGCTCCCAGACCTGTGTTCTCAGTCTCTTCTGCAACACACCCATTCCTCAGGCCTGGGGAGGGCAAGGGCTTGGTCCAGATAACAGAACAGAAGTGGAAGAAGGAAGGAAGGATGCGTCTCTCTTTGTGTAGATGGGGATCCTGGGGTCTAAGGTAAGGCACTGGCTTCTGCACAGGCAGTGAGTGTGTGTGGGTGGGACACACGTTGTGGCCCAGGGAGGTGTGTTCACTTAGACTTAGTGGAGGTGCTCCCGCTGTGCCTGGGAGCCCCGTGGGCACCAGAGCAGATGTGCAGTGGGCCAACCTGGCGTGACCTGGGGCACCGTGCCAGGACAGGTGACTGGAACCTTTGAAGTCCTTGCTTCGGGAGCCAGACATTGAAGGAGTTGAGCTCAGAAGGCCTGCAGAGAGGTGGGAGCATTCCCTTGCAAGGGCCTGGCTCTCTGGGGATCGACTCACTCCAGGGCTGCTCCTCCATGAGCTTAGAGGGCACCCTGTTGGTGCTGATGAGCTGACAGCAGCCTAGGTGTGTCCAGGTCAAGGCCCCAGAGCACAGCGGAGGAGCAGGTTCAAGGAGGGCTCTTCGGCCATGCGGGGAGGGGAACACTGAAGGATGCGAGTGGGGTCCATGGTCTTGAGAGAGAACGACCTAGTGTGGCTGGGGTGGCTGTGGCCCACAACAGCAGTATCCGGAGCCAAGTATATTTGTATCCATTCTTTCCCAAATAGTTGATATACTTCTCTCTATAGCTTCTACTCTTTTCTTTAAAAAATAGGTTTATGAATGTAAGATGTATTTCTTGCTTGTCATATATATTTTGTTTTTTACAAAAAATTGGATCACATTAAAGACACTGTAGCACACCTACTTTGAGATTCCCTCAAATTGCTGGAAAATAACAGGATTTTTAATAACTAAATAGTTTTTGCCATATGAATACTTTATTTTTTTCTCAATTAGGCACTCATTTTGGAAATGTTTATTTCCAGTGTTTCTGCCATCTCAAAGAATGCTGTGAACAAAAATCCTAAACAGATCTCTGAGCAGGTCCTTGGTAATATCCTTTGGAAAAGTCCTCGAAGGAGAATTTCTGGGTCAGAGTATACGTATTTTGAATATTTGGGGGAGTTAATACTAATGTGCCACTCACTAAGGTTTTAATATTTTTATATGTATGTGCCTGGATAACCACCAATTATCTTCATCATTTCCCCCTGAGCGCCATCTCTGCCTTCCTACCCATTCTTGCCCACCCCTGACCCCTATCAACCCATCCCTACCACCAAACACTCTGATTTCCCGTTTTCCCCTCACTCTATTATAATAATAAAAAAAACTCACTGGGGGTCTTCTTCACCTGCTCCAGATTGTTCTAACGGTATCTTCCATTTGTGCATCTAATCCCAGCACAGAGCAAGTCACAGCAGCACAGTAGTTGCTCAAAGATTTAGTGAATGAATAGTATGTATTTTAGTTCAGTCTTTTTTCCACATCAAAACTTGTCTAATTTTCATAATTTTCTTTCAAGAAAAATGCACTGAACTTTTGCAGACACTGTGCTAGCAGGTTGTTAAAGGTGATTAAGAGCCAGTCCCAGGAAATCAATTATACTTCAATAAAAATAAAAGAAAAGGAGAGAGAGAGAAGAAGAAAAAGACCTGGTCCTTGCCCAGTTTGTGGTCTAGTGAGGGAAACAAACAACTAAATGGAATCCGTAGCTATGATAATTGCAGTAATGGAGGTCTGTATATGAAATGCAAATGCGTGCAGCCAAGAGACATTTAGATTATCCCAGGTCTGTGTGTATGTCCTGCATAGATAAAGAAAAGGTCTATGCACTTGTGGCCACAGCTCTTATTCCACCTTTCAGTTCAGTTCAGTTCAGTTCAGTTGCTAAGTAGTGTCCGACTCTTTGCGATCCCATGAATCGCAGCATGCCAGGCCTCCCTGTCCATCACCAACTCCCGGAGATCACTCAGACTCC
>SJYT01014346.1:244362-260897 GCA_006410635.1 Cephalophus harveyi
CCAGGGTTGATCTCCTTCAGAATGGACTGGTTGGATCTCCTTGCAGTCCAAGGGACTCTCAAGAGTCTTCTCCAACACCACAGTTCAAAAGCATCAATTCTTCGGCGCTCAGCCTTCTTCACAGTCCACCTTTAGTCTGTCCCTTTTACTCAGTAGCTCCATGCTTGCTTTTAATTATTCAGTGTATCGTCCATCTTTTTTACTCTATTCTCAAGCTGCAGCTCACCTTCAAAGTGGAACGGTAAAACTCTAGAATGGTAGAAGGTGAGGGCTACCTGACCGTGACGTGTCAGTTCACATAGCAAGAGATATAAAGGAAAACAGTTCTATTCTTAAAAATCAATTTACTAAAGAGTCTCCTCTCTAGAAGGCAAACTTCTTTTGTTTTAGTTCTGTTAGGACTCAAGAGAGATGCTTAGAATTTAAAGTTAGCGGTAGCTGCCTTGGAGGACCCTGGCGGTCAACTCTCATACTGTAGCCCCCCTCATTTCCTGAATCGCTCCCACCTTGCTCGGACTCCCCAAAGATGCATATAAGAATGTAACAAGATAAAAAGATACTATTCTTCATTCCTATCGAGGATTTCTGCCCTAAAACCCAGCTCTTTTTTCACCAAATGAATTGTCTCAGTGATCCCAAAGAAAACCTGAAGATCTCACCCTTATAAATGGCTGGCTTTCTGTTATTTGAAGCTCAGTTGCTCCTGGATTCCCAGGAACTCATTAGAAAATCAACTTCCTAAAGTCACTCCAAAGTCTCCTATGGATCCAAAGAATTACCAACTAAATGGTTTTCCAAAGTGTCCATCCCAAGCATCCACCCCTTTGTCAACCAAATGGTTTTATTATTTCTGTTCCCTTTCCAAAAGGTTTGCCCCTGCAATTTTGTCATTTCTGTAATTGAAGAATGGGACTTAGGAGAGAACAAGAAAGAATATCCACAGTTTGGGTGTCACTTCTCAGGATGGATATGTTTTTCCCATCTATTTCTAGTGATATCCTGTGGGTTCTTTCTAAATGATTCTATACACTTGTCTTTGTAGGTAGCCAAAACTCCTTGACACAGTATGGAGAGGGAGATAAGATATAGGATTCACAGAAGCACCTTCTGGCTGACTCATAACCCCATGACTGTTTGTATAATGCCCTGTGGAGTGGGGTGGTGTTGGCAGAAGGTTTCATGTGATATTTGCAGAGAATAATTGTCCCTAGTTCAGAAAGGTGACAAGAAATGACAAGTTTGTTAAATTATCAAACTAAAAGTAGAAACCAATGACATGTCTTTTTTTCTGCCTGTGGAAAATGTTTATAAGTCAGAACAATTATTAGGAGCCCAATAACCCTGAGAGTTTTGTATTCATTATTTTTTAGTATTGCATGAGATAAGCTTATTAAGAGCATGCAATTTTAAAATCTTTATGTTCATAGAACTGGAATAACACCTGTAGATAACCAAACCAAAATACACCTTCAAGGGCATTTTCTGTCATTTTGTTATTGAATTTATTTCATCATAAAAGAAAAAATACCCTATCACTTATTTATTAAAAATAATGATATTCTGGAAACATGCTTAAATGAAAGATAGTTCACCTAAACATAGTTTCCAGATAGGTTACACTCCCATGGGCAACAGCAGAAACATCTTAAAATGGAATGTTGCCACTGCCCCTTTATAGCTGGTGGAGGTTAAGAGCTCAAATTTTGAAATTATGAAGACAGGGTATTACACTTCAGACCTTCCATCTGTTAGCTGTATGAATTTATTCATTTCCCTACGTCTCAGTTTCCTCACCAGTGAAATGGGAATAATACTTACCTTTGTTGAGATCTTGTGAGGATTAAAGAGACAGTCCACTGTGTTAAGTATATAGTGAGTGCTCAATAAATGATAATTAGACACCTGACTATATTTAAAATAGTGCAAGCTGGTGCAGGTATAGAAGCGAGTAACCTAAAGGAGGGCTTCCTGGGTGGCTCAATGTTAAAGAACCCGCTCGGCAACGTAGGAGATGCAGATTCAGTCTCTATGTCGGGAAGATACCCTGGAGAAGCAAATGGCAACCCACTCCAGTATTCTTGCTTGGAAAATCCCAGGGACAGAGGAGCCTGGCGGGCTACAGTTCGTGGGGTTGCAAAGAGTTGGACACGACTGAGCGACTGAACATAAATATAGTGGAGGTAACCACATTTCTGGAAGAGTTCCCTAGTAAGACCTATTGAAGAGAACAGTTTTCCATGGCCATTAGTCCTTCCTGATTCTGAACTTGTGGACAAAGACAGTGGCATTGTCTCAGAAAGATTTGTTTATAATCCCCCTGCTATATATATGCAAGGCCCACAAAAATAAAAACTGTATTTTTATCAACAAAAAAAGCTAATGGGGAAATATAAATGATCTCCTATAGATAAAAGTTTCTTAAAAACCGAATTTTACAAAAATACCAAAAATACATGCCATTTTACAGATCATATCCATAGATTTTTGAAAGGAACATTTTCTTTGATTATTGTAATCCAAATCTTCACCACACACAGTGCATAAAGACAAAGGCCAGCTACACTGTGAGCAAAGAACAGGGCATTTCCCTGAAACCATCACTGAGTCCAAAAGCAAAATATTCTTTTCTAACAGGCTCACTCTGGATGTCGACTAAGAGAAGGAGAAAGGTAAACCCACTAGCATACTAGGCCTGGGCACAGGGACTAATTTTAATAAATCAGAACAGAACATGAAAATGTCAACTTAATCAAGCATTTAAATTTTATTAATCAAGCCTAATTTTTATGAGTGCAAATAATCACTGAAGCTGGACAAATTTGTTCTCGATTGCATCAGAAACATAATTTTAATATTTAATGGACTGATGAATTTAAATGGAGAATTATCTTTATGAAACATGCTCTTCATAATTTGCCATTAAATGAGAAATAAAAAAAATCAACATAAATCTTACATAAAGGTTATTTAACTAAATGTTGGTACTATAAATATTATAAATACATTATGCACTAATTTAGCAATCACACAGTACACTACATAAAGCCGAAATGATAAGTGGACCAGGCAAGGTTTTCCTAGAATATAGAGGAATATTGTGGGAAGCTCATGATAAAACGGTTACGGAGGTTTTGTGTGAGATTTCACGACCGTTCTTTTCATTCAGGCTTTTGTGCTACAATTCACCATTCACCACAGACATTCTTTCCAGTTCCAATGCAGGTCTAAACCCACATGGGCTGTCTTTTGTGAAGTGATTATTCTTTACAAAAAGATAAAAAATATTTTATCATTATTATTTATAGAAAAGAGATACAAGGAAAACACTGAAGTTTTCTGATTTTTTTGACATTCAAAATATGCTCCATTTTTAAAGTTAGACTTTCTGACATAATGTCCTCAGGCCTCAAAATATTCTAGGCACAAAGGGGGAAAAAAAAACAGAAGAAGAAAAATCAAATTAGCATCAGAATATTTTTCTCTTCAAATGTCCACCTATTCTCACCTCCTCTACTACTCCCAATTATAGTGCTAAAAATTGGCAGTAGCAGTGAATTTTTTAAGTTAATCAAACTTAACAGAACAGTATGGTTCAAAAGTTTGCTCGTATTAATCTCCAAGATAAATTTTTTTGTTTTGTTTTCAAATTCTATTCTTTAAAGGAACCTAATCTTCCCAAAGTGTAGCATTCCCCTTATATCTGCTACACTTACCTGTAAAGAACTTCTTGCCTATTGCATCTCTAATGCTCCTGCATATACCTGAAAAGATTGGACGTCATAGCAGCTCCATCTTTCTGCCTTGCAGAAAATGTTTTAAATAGATTATGTGGTCTCTTTATTAGGCGTATTTAAAAATTCCTAAGGTTGTTTCTAAAATCTGAAAAATGTACAATTGTGCCTTTTTTGGTTACAAATCTGTGTTTCTGGAATGGAAATTTGGTTTTATAGAGAGAAGCTAAAGCACATAATTTTCTTTTTGATTTGCAATCCATCTATTATTAATAAACAAAAATGTTTTGCTTTGAAAATATTAAATTTTCATAAAATAGATTAGTAATAAGACTAGTTTTTGATTTCATTTGAAAAAAAAAAAAAGGTTAAACAATTCAGTTTTGTAGTTTTTTTTTGTATAATTTTTAACCTGAAAAATTTTGCTTCAGGAAAGCATTAATTTTTAAAAAGCACATTGCAGGTTAATAGTTGACCTACTCAATCCCTACTCAATCAAATTAATATGCAATATCCTTAAGATGCTAAGATTAGAATTTCCCTGCAAGCAAAAATACATTACATTGTGAAGCCTTTAGATGGAGACATAGTTCAAATAAACACCAGAAATCTGTTCACAGTGCTTTGTGTAAGCATTAAGAATGAACATTTAAGAATACCAAGAAGGAAATATGAAAAGAAATTCATTTCAGATGCTTATACTGATTATAGAATTTATACTGTATTTAGCATTTCTGAATGGAAGGGTTTTTCTGCATATTAAGCTGACACTTAAAAACTAAAAGGTTACATACTCTTGGCCAGTAAAGTAAATTTACTGTCCTTGCACCCTACAGCAAAGCATATTATACTGCAAATAAGAATGCTGTTGTTGATGATGCAGAATACAGGCTGTATGTAATCAGTGGCATGCATCAAAAGTCATCTGATAGCCACATTAAAGCCACATTTCCTATTAAGAATCAGACTAAATTACAGCATGGCACTTCCCAGAATGAGCCAAGGAAATGCATTCTGCAAGAAGAAATAATTGTATTTGAGTGTCTCTGTAAAAATCAGGAAGTCTTTTAGCAGTAAGTAATAATGCTTTTCTTTTTAGTCTGCCTTCTTTTGTATTGCAATATATTCAGCTTCACTGGCAAGCCTATCACACTAATTATTATTACATCTAGTGATTCAGTTATCTTGATGACTACTGTAGCTGAAATACTCCAAGGTCAAATCCTTAATAGCGTGAATCAAACTAAGCAGCCATCACACATGCGGTTGCTTTTGAGATAGGCTGGATGAAACAGTATATTCCAGACCTGTTTATGGGTTGTATTATTCCTTCAGATGTGGAGTAAATTATACGTACAGTTTAATTGCGCCATTCATTTTGCAAAAGTTCCTTCTCAGAAATCTTGAGAGATACAGGTGTCTTGTGAAAATGGGAGTGGAAACGCACCTGTAATGATCTTATTGACCAAGAGCGTCTTCAGCCCAACCTCCAGTGCTTTTAAGTGATCTGAAATAATCTGAGCGGTTATATGCATCTTCTCAATTCATAGACTTTCAATAATTTCATGTGATATTTGCACATGTAGTACATCCATTGGCACACAAATGCATGTTCTGCTTGGTTTATGTACCCGTGAAATGATGTAAATGAACTCTAGCCCATGTTGAAGCAAACTGCTCTACCCAAATTCCTCCGTATCTCTAGGGTGGAAATAAGCATTTAGTTTGTAATGTACCCAAATATAAGCATCTGTACACATTTGGATGTTCTATGACTATGAAATTAAATAGGAAATGTCTTTCTTTTGTGACAATTTCTTTAATTTTTTAACATCGCAGTTGCACATCTGGACAGCAGTGATTTCTTCTTTAATTTAAATGTGTTGCTTTTTTATAGACCGTTTAGAGTAAGGCAATTTGAATTGTGCAACTCTTCATTCTGAACATAGCAAAACATCCATTTAATTCAAGGATTATTTCTGAGGGAAAAAGTAAACATACAAGAGAAACTGGTTTGTGTCAGCTTTGGCTTTCCAGGGTTTTTGGCTCTGTGGTACTCAATACTTATCTTACGAAGGTAATATAACCAAGATTTGTTGTTGTTGTTGTTTAAAGAGATATAAATCAGTGGCAGACTTTAGCCTGGACAAAATTATAGTACAACGTGTTTTAAGAATTATTGGTGGAAATTTTATCCCCTTCTTTTTAAAATCATTTTAGCTTTATACCATGCACCCTGAATTAATATGAAAAAGCAGTACTTAGGATCCACTGTCTTGTGATGATTTTAATAATGAAGTTTACCTGAATCTACTTTCCCTCCTCCTTCCACTATTTTGTTATCTTTTTTTTTTCTTGCTGGTCCCCCCACCACTTATATATCTTTGTCTAGTGGAATAATTCTAAACATAGTTATCCTACCTTTATTCAGATTACCAGCATCATTTTTAACATCTTCAGCCAAATAAAATTTTACTTCCTTGCAAATTATAAAGCATTTAGTTGTGTCAAATGATCATTAAAAGTCATAATCTTAATAGAGCATCTATACAACTGTATATAGGTTCCACAGATACAGTGTTGCTCCATTTTGCGATGGCTTTTTTTACAATAAACAGCCACATATTATGTGTTATATGTTAATGACAAATGTTCAGCAAATATGGACTATGAAAGAAGAAATATTACGCTTTTAAAAATAGTGTGATCTGCTTATTCTTTGGCTGTCAGGTAGCTGGAATGCTGCGTTTGGGCCTGTCTACATGTGTTTTTTAAAATGTCATCTTTATTAGTATTACGTTCAAGGAATAGTACCAAGAATCAGTTTCTTTCAAGACCTTCCTCCACTGTGTGGCATATAAGTCTGTGACGAGCGACATTACAGAAGGTCATGTCACTTTTAACTGCTTGCATTACATCTTTCTGATTTCCCTAGTGCCCTTCCTTTGTTTGATTAATACTACTTGCTTTCAAGCAAGGTATCAGAAAGTATAATTTGGAAAAAAGAATTCTAGAGCCAATCTGAGATAGCCTCCCTCAAGAAAAGAGGAAAAAACCCCAACTTTGCAAAAAATGTATCTTTTCTAACACATGCATTTTTTGTCACTCTTCATGTTTTTTCTCAAGGAAATCCTACAGATGTGTTGCTATTAAATTATTGCTGACAACTCTTTGGGCAACTGGACTTTGTATACATGAAAACAAAACTATGTAGTCCTTATTTGGTTTTATTTGCAGAGGAAAGAACTGGAATTTGAGACTGGAACTTCTTTATTTGTTTTCCTTAGTTAAGTGTTAAACTATAGCCCTCTCTTTCTAAATAGTAGGTGTTACTTGAGTTCTCTGGGAAACTTTGCAATTTTGTGCAATCATTAAATGCACTTCAGTGATATATACAGGTTTGTTTTTAAAATCTCAGTTTGCAGTTTCTGTATTCATTACATTTGGTCAAGGCTCTTGTCTTTGAGCACAGTCTAGCTTCTGAGATACTTGCCGTCAAAGTCATCCATTTCGTTGGACTGTTAAAGCCTGAAAGTGAGTTGTGAAACCATTATCATTTTAACTAGGAATCTTTATCCACAGCTCTACCTGTGCCCCTTTATGTATTTCTTAGTGTCAGTGAAATATGAATCAGAATAGTATGTGTCATTCAGAACCCTGAATATTTTTGTCCAGGAAAATAAATGCATCATTTAATTTCCAAAAATTAATGTTTAAATATTATTAACTGGTTGTCTTTCCTATTTTTATTAGTCATACACATTTTTTAAGTACTTTGGTACAGGTATTGTGCTGAGCACTTTAAATAGTAATACATTATCTCATTGGATACCTAATCAGTGCTGTGGGGTAGGTGCTATGATCGTCTCCATTTTCCAAGGCACCTTAAGTAAGCATCATCTGAGCAAAATGTAATAGTGGTATACACTCTGAAGCCACTTAAAGGCATCCCTAGGAACTATCTGTATTATACATCCTCACTTGTAGATGTTTATGTTGTAACATTAAAGTATCACTGGAGGAGGGGAAAAGCCGTCACTTGGGGGCTGCAACGCAACACAACGGGCTCTCTTGAACATAGCACTTTGCTGCCAAACGTAAAAGCAAATGGTTGTGTTGGGTGGTTCTGACCGTACATTTGTGGAGTAATTGTGCGTAGCCAAATTACCTACTTGTGCAGGGTGGGAACTGTTTGGGTTTTGCAAATGTAGGGTCTGATTCTGTAGACCTCTTTTGAGGTGTTCTTGAACATAAGGTCTGCAGCTGACTTGTGAAATGTGTAAATTAAGTTCTTGGTTTGTTTCCTGGTTCAATAATATTTTTAATTTTGGAAAATTAACTTGAAGATATTGGAGAACTCCAAATCTTGAAATAATAGTTAAATATCCATGCTTTCTCTTGCCTGGCAAATCTTTGAATACACTTTGAATATTTGCTTTTATCAATCTGCATCATTGATTTGATGTCTTTGCAAGTGAGCTAGTTGAGTTCTATGAAATTAATGACAGGCCTTCTACCAGTTGTTCAAAGATATGAAGCACAGATTATGTATTTCTCTGTTCAGTCTATCAACAAATATTTTTTGAACACTTATTACGAACTGCTAGGCCCAATCTGCAGAGAAGGCAATGGCACCCCACTCCAGTACTCTTGCCTGGAAAATCCTATGGATGGAGGAGCCTGGTGGGCTGCAGTCCATGGGGTCGCGAAGAGTCAGACATGACTGAGTGACTTCCCTTTCACTTTTCACTTTTAATCTGTGCTTCATATCTTTGAACAACTGGTAGAAGGCCTGTCATTAATTTCATAGAACTCAACTAGCTCACTTGCAAAGACATCAAATCAATGATGCAGATTGATAAAAGCAAATATTCAAAGTGTATTCAAAGATTTGCATGCGTTGGAGAAGGAAATGGCAACCCACTCCAGTGTTCTTGCCTGGAGAATCCCAGGGATGGGGGAGCCTTGTGGGCTGCCATCTATGGGGTCGCACAGAGTCGGACACGACTGAAGCGACTTAGCAGCAGCAGCAGCAGCAGCAGCAGGCCCAATCTGACACCATTTTGCCTTCCTTGCATCTGTAGTGTGATATGATCATTACTGAAGAGGAGAGACATATGATACAGTCTTAACAATAACTATCTAAAATATTGTTTGATTTTTTTATGTACAAGAATAAAAGTATATTAATTTCATATTTCATATATGACTATATGGGTAATTTTAGGGGAAAATTGCTTAATCTGATATACATCAAATAATCATATTGTATACCTCAATATTATAGTTTTTTAAAAAATAGGTAATGACCAACCTTTAAAAATTACTTAATAGAAACCTAACATTTGAAACATCATTTTATTAGAGTTACAAAATTATAATCATTAAAAACGTCATGTAAGGGTTAGATCAGTCCTTCTCTTGTTTTCCTTTTCCTCCCTACCCTTTTTTTTTTTTTAATTTTTTTGGTTTTTGAACTGGGCAGAGTTTAAGAGCTGGCTCTGCTATCCCACAACCTGAGTTTGAATTCTAGTTTAGTTACTTGGGTGTTTGGTGGATTCTTTTGATGCAACATAATGTACTGAAATACTGTGACTGCTTTTCCTGTATCAACCTCTCTCACAAAGGACCCAGTTTGGAATAGCCTGGGATACAGCACCTCAGTTACACATTGTCACTGTTGTTGCCTCTGTGTGTACAATATTCATGCTTCAAATGTCAGGAAATTGAAAGGAAACATGAAAGGCTATCTCATATCCCCCATTTAAATTCTATTGGATTATAAGCCTCTTGAGGGCTGAAATGAAGTATCTGTGTTATCCATCTTTGTATTTCCATAATCACTAGTACCATATGCCTTGGACAAGGGCATTTGTAATAAATGCTTATGGAGTGACTGAGAATAGTTAGAATGTCAAGAGTCCGTCATTCTTGCTGAGGTTGAATTGCTTTAGATGTTCCCAAAATAAGTGTAAAGTCTCCCCCCATACTGGAAACAGCACATTGTGTTACTCTGGTTCTTTTGAAACGCTGAATGTCCAAATGAAAGGCCATTTAATAGAAAATTTAAAGTATGATAGATTAGGAACAATTTCTCAGTTTGTCAAATGCTTTTCGTTATATTTTAGTTCATGAGAACTAGAAGTTTGTATTTGGGCTCTTCTTTTAAATGAGTGGATGCTTTTAAAATATTTGAGAAAAATTATTAGACTACCTAAGGGTCCTGATATGTTACTTCAGTTTATGTAGCTCTCTGTTTAGTAAGTCTTCATTATTGAAATTTTCATTCAGAGCGTATTCCTGTCTGTCATAAAGCCATGTGAAAGAAGAGTTAGCTACCTCTGTCTTCTAAAGTTCTGAGCTTTGGAGAAAGGTTTAAGAATATTTGATGACCATGATTTTATTGAATTTATTCAGAGATAAAGATACTGGATAAAAATATAAAAGCACCACAAGAATTAAAAGTTATATTAAATGGCATAAATGCAATCATAAGTTGGCACATAGCTGAACAATAACTCCCTTCAAAGTTGTAAAATTTTTGGTTTCCATGAAGCGTGTGTATATAAAAACATAATAAAACACCTGAAATGGGGTGAAGTCTCATTTGTAATGCCTGCAGTTATATATTGATCCAATAATTTCCAAGGGGAAATTATTTAGCAAATCCAAAGTGACTGTTTCATTCTGCTGAAGAAGATAAACCAGGAGCCATTAAAAATACATGTATGCATATCTGTCCTTATGGGCGATATATACGTATTATACACACTTGATTATTGAATGAATTTCTCATTTTCTTTCAATAGTAATGTCCATTCTCATAACATAATCCATGTGTAAAATCGCAGAGAATAAACATTAGAGTTTCAAGTAATCCACAAAAGGAACAGGTAATTCAGAGATAGTCAAGAGTTGACATTTATACATCAGAATTCACAAATTGGAGCCATGAAAGATATTGTTAGTTTTATGCCATAGATCATTAGCGTGAATCAATGAACTGACAATTTTTTATCTTAGGGTTTGGTGACAAGTAAATTAGAAATAGCAGAGCTGTATTCTGCTTAGTTATCTAGCTCCAAATTTAAAGTGCCTAATTAATATAGACAGTGGAGTAGGTGAAAAAAAAAAAAAAAGAAAAGAAATCTCCTGATTTAAAGCATCCTTCAAATTAGTGTTGGTTTACCTTATGCACAGTTCCAATTCTTTAAGTCGTCACAGAACATTTCACACAAATAGGGTTCCCCTGACTGGGGACTCAGGTCCCTGGCGTTCATCAATTAAATGCATAGCATTTTCCTAATCCCTGCCTCTAGATCAAAGATTCCCTCTCAGTGCCTCTGTTTCAAATGTTAATAAAGTTTTCATTTCCAAAAGGTTCAAAATGACAGAACAAAATTGTCTCTCTTAAAAAGCAGGAAAACGACTTCTGTTTCTGTCTGCAGGTAGTGGAGGACATGTTGGAGGACGAGGAAGAAGAAGATGACAAAGATGACAAGGTAATTATCTTTCCCAGCACTCGGGTACCTGGGGACGGGGAAATTTAGACATGACGCTGTTTTCACAGACAGTTAAAAAAGGAGTTGAAGTGTTTTGAGTCCAGAAAATTGGACAGTGCTGTTTATCATCCTAACAATGCCACTGCGTGTTGCAAAGAGGCAGAGAGGGCTATAAATCGTCTTCGCTTTTGTCCAGAGCTGGGTCAAATATTTTTCTGCCAGGAACAAAAAATAATAATAATAATAATAATTCAGCTTGTCTGGAACTTGATAGCTCTCAAGAAGATAACGGCAGTGACAACTGTTTTTGAAGGGCAAAAATTTGTCCTATCTCGAGTATTACAAATCAGGCTACACTTTGGGGGAAGAGAGAAGTGAAAAGATAGCAGCCTGTGTGCGTTAAACATGGATATCGTCATCTGTAATTTTCCACGAATTGCTCAGCAAATGAACACATGTGTACACACGGCTCTGGAGGGCATTTAAATAATCCCAGTGCTCACTGCCCCTGGTCTGGACTTGGAAACAGCCCTACGGTTCCTTGGTCTGAAAAGTCTGTGCAGAGAGGCTCGTGTGTCAATTGCTGGTTGGCTTGCGGATGGTGACCACAGTAAATAACAGCTGGTTTCTGGGACAGCTTGAATTGCTTGTCCCCTGGGGAGAGGGGACAAGTAGAGAGAGAAACCAGAATGACCTTGCCCTGCTGCAGCAGGACCTGGAGTCAGGAGGACAGCTTTCTATGTCACGGAGGCTACTGATGATGGTTTATGGCATCATCTTTGGGCATTTCTGCATCTAAAACCTAAAAAGTTTTAGGGTGGGATTGGGAGGAGGGGTGAGAATGAGCATTCATTTTGACCACATTGTTTGGCATATAAAGCCTGATTTTTGACCTACACTGAATCTGTCTGACTTCTATTCTAGTAAAGCACTGAAATTTTTTGAAGGAAAGAGAAAAACAGTGTATCTTAATTTATGCCCTTGACCTTTGATTCCAGTAGAGATGTACACTTATATCCCAGTGTAAGAATTTGTGTGCTAGAAGCAAGCATTGGAAATGTAAAAAAAAAAAAAAAAATCACAGTGATTAACTTCCCGAATGATTTTTTTCCTAATATTCAATGCTAGAAGGAAAATAGACATGCATACACACATGTACCTTCTTTCTCTAAGTACATTCTTTCTCCCTTCTACTGCTATTTCAAACATTTTAAAATTGATAGCGCTTTTATGTAAAATGTTTCTTCTGGATATCATTTAGTCATTAGCAACATCCTCAAGCATTAACAAAAATCTCCTTTCTGCAGAAACACATATGTGCTTGTTTCTAATGTTGAATAACATGAGCATACACTCCTGGCAATAAATGATATGATTTATTGTTAAGGTCAGTTGTGGAGCTGTAGAGAGCTTGTATTTTAACTCACCATGCCAGCTCTGAATCATCATTCCTCTGCTGATAAACACTGAGCTGCCATCCATTTATGGCCATTTTCCCCTTGCTTGTTGCTGCTTTATTATTAAAGCCACCATAAAGATCCATCCTAGCAGCAAGTGTCTCCCAAGAAATGTTCATAAATGGAAACCCTTAGTGAAGTCTGGTACTTCAATGCCCCTGCTTGAAGTCAACCTATATTTTTTTAGCCACTTTGTTGAGATCCTATACACTCATCTCCCTTTGTGGTCATTGTTTTAATAGAGAAGATGTTTGTGGAAAACCAGTAGCGTACCTGGTTAACCAGCTTACCAAAACAGATATCAAGTAAAAGGTGCCATGGTGGAAGACAACTCAAATCTCAGCAGTGGTATCTATTGTTATATGGTGTTTGATTGTCTGGAATTGGCACCTTGGTTCTAACACATTTTCAGATCTGGTTTACTAAAGTTGACTGAAGTTTACTAAAGTTTACTAAAGTGAGTGCTTAAATAACTCTATGAATTCACCTCTATTCTGCATAGGATGCCAAAAAACAGTGGTGTTTTCCATATGAAAGGATTGTGAGCTGATTTTCATAAATCCCCCCCTTTATTTGAGTGATATATAAGAGGGTTTTGCTTTTAGTCACTCATCACACAATTGATAATATAAAAACCATATCTGAACAAAAAGAAAATCTCAAGTGTAATAATTTACAATAGACTTTTAGGGACTTGAATAATAGAGGGAAGAATCTTAGAGTGTATTCTGGAAATATAAAGTTTTTACTGTGAAAAATGAAAATATGAAAGGATACTTCAAGTTTCTATTTACCAGCTTCTGTATCTCGGCCGACTCTCGCAGTGGTAAATGTTGTTAAGTCTTGACTATCAGAGTGTCTGAGCGGGAGAAGGGTAATTTCCTACTTTGAAAAACTCATTGGTCCCTCTATGTAAAGTTTGTGTATAGAGTCATGCGTCATGGAGTTTCAGGAGAAAACAAATGTGTTTTTTTGCCATACGAGCAGGTACTGACCTCTAGCTCTCATTATTTCTCTGTTTTTTCATATGGTATAATAGTGGGGTCAGGTCAGTGGGTTCTCTTATAGGATAAAAGTAAAAAAGATTAATAAATGTGCCAAAGCCTCACTTTAATTGAACCTGAAGCATATGTTGCAAGTATGTAAAATATGTCCCAGATGTTTCACCAGGGCTCGCGTCTTGGCTTTCGTTGATTTCCACAAGGCAGCGATTAGTCCTGTAACCTTTGGACTTGGGGGTAAATGGGGTATTACGTGGCACAGAATGAAAGCACCTGTTTTCCATTCAACAAAGACCCCTGGCAGGCTTCGCCTAAGCCCATCCATATGTTTTCACTTAGCAGATTGTTGGGCGATTATGAAAAGTGTCTTTCTTTAGAGCCAGCATTGATATTAGTCACTCACAATGAAAGGGCAAGTCACTGGCTACTTGACAAGGTCCGTGTGAGCAGAAACCGAAGTTGTTCATGTCTTTTGAGCTTGGGGTGTTTTCCCTCATCATAATTATATAGCTGGCATAGACACAGGTATAAGAGATGGAGGCAAAGATGATAATGGCCTAACATAATAGTTTCGCGACAGCTTTTCTTTGGTGCTGCCTTTAGCACCTGGGAAGACTTTGGGTAAAATTGGTAAAGGCAAAAAGTCATGCTTTACCTAGATCCCCAGATCCTGAGATTTTTTCACATTATGGACTTTGAGGTTTTTTGTGTGTGAGCTCTTCCTTTTTATTAAAGCAGCTAATCATTATTCAGATGAGGGTTTGTGATGCTCAGATTTATCCTTCATTCGAGAATCCATTGTCCACATTTGCTTAAATCTAAAATTACATGGCCTCTCTCTTAATCCAATTCCATGGTTTTCACAAAGGCAGAGAACATGGGTTTGCAATGATGAGTCTCAGTTATGATTCACTGACTTGGTAATATTTCCACTTATATCTGCCTTGTGTGGTAGCACCAGGTTAAGCTGTACTGGGGGGTGGAATTTTTCTTGAATTTAAAGTTAGAGAGACCTCATATTGCATTCTCAGTTCCCTTTGTGGTAAGGCATTCTTTCAGCCATCAGCCACAAAGTCACAGTGTGATTTTCTTACCTGATACCAAATCCTGCCTTTGTGGTTAATAGAATATCTTAGCAAATAAGGCTTAGATAAATTACCTACGTGGAACTATCAACAAACTATATAATCGGGCTTTTCACCATGTTATGCGTAATAATACAGTGGTCAGTCTGCATAATCCTGACATCCAATTAATGAGGACCAGCTTTCTGTTTTGTAGCTTTAAAAGTTAGGCATGCTTTCCGTGGTGTGTCCTTCCCTTGTAATAGGATCCACCTGCAGTATCAGGAAGCAGAAGATAGACTGCAGGTTTTCCTCAGGAAACACACAGATCCAAATGCATGGCATTCTAGAAATGTTTATCGATAAAAGATATTTAAATGTTCAGACGTGTGCTTACATTGCTTCTCGTTTTTTCTTCAGCCATGATGTCAAGGTTACTGTGTTTCAAGATAACTAGATGTATGAAGGAAACATATCCGAGTTACTTCAAAACACAGATTGTTTGCTTTAATTCTCAAAATCTGTGTTTTCTGGCTTGATTCTGCAGCCCTACATGTATATAACATACCCAAGATGAGTACATCTCTGCATCTCAAATCAACCATGAGGGGGAAGGGAAGAGATAACTCTGATAAGTGGTATGAGACAAGATTGTAATCAGACAAAACGACATTTTCTAGTTATAGTCAGTGAAATAACTTCATGGTGGGAAAACAGATCAAAGCTTCAGAGAAAGGCAGGAAAACAGGAGACAAAAAAAAAATCCTATTTTATGTTTAACTGAAATACAGTTAGTAAATACAGTATATTTACTGTAAATACAGAAATATTTCAGTAAATACAGTATTAGCTTATTGGTATTATTAGTAATTTATGTGTATGTATTATTAATTTTATTTACTATTTTTAAAATTTATTAGTATGTTATTAGTGGTATTATTAGCTGTCTCTTATACACATCTAGATGTGTATAAGAGACAGCAAGAAGATAAAGGCAGTGACAACTGTTTTTGAAGGGCAAAAATTTGTCCTATCTCGAGTATTACAAATCAGGCTACACTTTGGGGGAAGAGAGAAGTGAAAAGATAGCAGCCTGTGTGCGTTAAACATGGATATCGTCATCTGTAATTTTCCACGAATTGCTCAGCAAATGAACACATGTGTACACACGGCTCTGGAGGGCATTTAAATAATCCCAGTGCTCACTGCCCCTGGTCTGGACTTGGAAACAGCCCTACGGTTCCTTGGTCTGAAAAGTCTGTGCAGAGAGGCTCGTGTGTCAATTGCTGGTTGGCTTGCGGATGGTGACCACAGTAAATAACAGCTGGTTTCTGGGACAGCTTGAATTGCTTGTCCCCTGGGGAGAGGGGACAAGTAGAGAGAGAAACCAGAATGACCTTGCCCTGCTGCAGCAGGACCTGGAGTCAGGAGGACAGCTTTCTATGTCACGGAGGCTACTGATGATGGTTTATGGCATCATCTTTGGGCATTTCTGCATCTAAAACCTAAAAAGTTTTAGGGTGGGATTGGGAGGAGGGGTGAGAATGAGCATTCATTTTGACCACATTGTTTGGCATATAAAGCCTGATTTTTGACCTACACTGAATCTGTCTGACTTCTATTCTAGTAAAGCACTGAAATTTTTTGAAGGAAAGAGAAAAACAGTGTATCTTAATTTATGCCCTTGACCTTTGATTCCAGTAGAGATGTACACTTATATCCCAGTGTAAGAATTTGTGTGCTAGAAGCAAGCATTGGAAATGTAAAAAAAAAAAAAAAA
>SJYT01014346.1:261038-326344 GCA_006410635.1 Cephalophus harveyi
ATTTATGTGTATGTATTATTAATTTTATTTACTATTTTTAAAATTTATTAGTATGTTATTAGTGGTATTATTAGTATTGTTAGTATTATTGCTTCATAACAAATTATCACAAACTTAGAGGCTTTTTAAACATTTTAAAATATTTATTTACTAAGGCTAGCAATAGTCCATTGTAAAATATTAAAATAAGATTTCTGTTTTTTTTTTTAATTTTAATTTTATTGTAGTATCAGTTCAGTTCAGTCACTCAGTCGTGTCTTTGTGACCCCATGAACCACAGCATGCCAGGCCTCCCTGTCCATCACCAACTCCTAGAGTCCACCCAAACCCATGTCCATCGAGTCAATGATGGCATCCAACTATCTCATCCTCTGTTGTCCCCTTCTCCTCCTGCCCTCAATCTTTCTCAGCATTGGGGTCTTTTCAAATAAGTCAGCTCTTCCCATCAAGGGGCCAAAGTATTGGAGCTTCAGCCTCAACATCAGTCCTTCCAATGAACACCCAGAACTAATCTCCTTTAGGATGGACTGGTTGGATCTCCTTGCAGTCCAAGGAACTCTCAAGAGTCTTCTTCAACACCACAGTTCAAAAGCATCAATTCTTTGGGACTCAGTTTTCTTTATAGACCAACTCTCACATCCATACATGGCCACTAGAAAAACCATAGCCTTGACTAGACGGACCATTGTTGGCAAAGTAATGTCTCTGCTTTTTAATATGCTGTCTAGGGTTGGTCATAACTTTCCTTCCAGGGAGTAAGCATCTTTTAATTTCATGGCTTCAATCACCATCTGCAGTAATTTTGGAGCCCCAAAAAATAAAGTCTGACACTGTTTCCACTGTTTCCCCATCTATTTCCCATGAAGTGATGGGACCAGATGTCATGATCTTTGTTTTCTGAATGTTGAGCTTTAAGCCAACTTTTTCGCTCTCTTCTTTCACTTTCATCAAGAGGCTTTTTAAAGTTAAATAAGCAGGGTGACAATATACAGCCTTGACGTACTCCTTTTCCTATTTGGAACCAGTCTGTTGTTCCATGTCCAGTCCTAACTGTTGCTTCCTGACCTGCATACAGATTTCTCATGATGTACTCTGCATATAAGTTAAGTAAGCAGGGTGACAATATACAGCCTTGTATTGGAGTATAGTTAATTTATAATGTGTTAGTTTCAGGTGTAGAGCAGAATGGTTCAGTTATACATAAACATATATTCATTCCTTTTTAGATTCTTTTCTCATATAGGTTATCACAGAATATTTAGAGTTCCCTGTGCTATAAGTAGGTCCTTGTGCATTAGTTCAGTTCAGTTGCTCAGTTGTATCCAATTCTTTGTGACACCATGGACTGCAGCACACCAGGACTCCCTGTCCATCACCATCTCCCAGAACTTGTTCAAACTCATGTCCATCGAGTCAGTGATGCCATCCAACCATCTCATCCTCTGTTGTCCCCTTCTCCTCCTGCCTTCAATCTTTCCCAGCATCAGGGTCTTTTCCAATGAGTCAGTTCGCATCAGGTGGCCAAAGTATTTGAGTTTCAGCTTCAGCATCAGTCCTTCCAATAAATATTCAGGACTGATCTCCTTTAGGATTGACTGGTTGGATCTCCTTGCAGTCCAAGGGACTCAAGAGTCTTCTCCAACACCACAGTTCAAAAGCATCAATTATTCAGTGCTCAGCTTTCTTTGTGATCCAACTCATCACATCACATATGTATGAGGTAGATAACATGTGAGTTATCTACTTTATACACAGCTTGTGTGTGTGTGTACTCATCCCAAGCTCCTGATTTATCCCTGTCCTCCTTGTTTCCCCTTTGGCAAGTTTGTTTTTGGTACGTGTAAGTCTGTTTCTGTTTTATAAATATGTTCATTTGTATCTTTTTAAATTAGATTCCACATATGAGTGCTTTCATATGATACTTGTTTTTTATTTCTTTCACTAAGTATGATAATCTCTAGGTCCATCCGTGTTGCTGCAAATGGCATATTTCATTTTTTTAATGGTTGAGTAATATTACATTATATACATGTACACATCTCCCTTATCCACTCCTCTGTCAATGGACATTTAGGCTGCTTCCATGTCTTGGCTGTTGTAACGTGAAAGAAAAGTGAAAGTGAAGTCGCTCAGTCATGTCCGGCTCTTTGCGACCCCATGGACTGTAGCCTACCAGGCTCCTCCCTCCATGGGATTCTCCAGGCAAGAGTACTGGAGTGGGTTGTCATTTCCTTCTCCAGGGGATCTTCCCGACCCAGGGATCAAACCTGGGTCTCCCACATTCCAGGCAGACGCTTTGTAAATAGTACTGCAACGAACATCCTTTCAGATTATGGTTTTCTCTGGATGTATGCTGAGGAGTAAGACTGCTGGATCATATAATAATTCTAAGTTTTTTTAAGAAACTTCCATACTGTTGTCCATAGCGATTGTGCCAGTTTACATTCACACCAACAGTGTAGGAGGGTTCCCTTTGCTCCACATGCTCTCCAGCATTTACTGTTTTTAGACTTTTTGATGATGACTATTCTAACCAGGGTGAGGGAATACTTCATTGTAGTTTTGATCTGCATTTCTCTGGTATTTAGTGATGCTGAGTATCTTTTCATGTGCTTTTTGGCCATCTGTATGTCTTCTTTGGAGGAATGTCTATTTAGATCTTCTGCCTATTTGTTTTATTGAACTGTTTGGTTTTTTGACATAGAGCTACATGAGCTGTTTCTCTATTTTGGAGATTAATCCATTGTCAGTTGCCTCATTTGCAAATATTTTCTCCCATTTTGTGTGTTGTCTTTTCATTTTGTTAATGGTTTCCTTTCCTGTGCAGAAGCTTTTAGGTTTAATTAGGTCTTACTTGTTTATTTTGTTTTTATTTTCATTATTCTAGGAGATGGCTCAAAAATGATATTGTTGCAATTTATGTCAAAGAGTTTTCTGCCTGTGTTTTCTTCTGATAGTTTTATAGTGTCTGGCCTTACATTTAGGTCTTTGATCTATTTCGAGTTTAGTTTTGTGTATGGTTAGAGAATATTCTCATTTCATTCTTTTGCAGTAGCTGTCCAGTTTTCCCAGCACTTGTTGAAGAGAATATCGTTTCTCTATTGTATGTTCTTGCCTCTATTGCTATAGGTTAATTGACCATAGGTGTGTGAGTTTATTTCTGGCTACAACCATAAACATTTATTAGCTCTCAGTTCAGTAGATCAGAAGTCCAGGTATGGCTCAACTGGGTTCTCTGCCCAGTCTCACATTCAAAGTTTCAGTCAAGCTGAATTCTTGTTTAGAGGCTCTGCAGAAAAATCCACTTTCAAGCTCATTTAATTTGTTGGTAGAATTCAGTTCTTTGTAGTGAGGTTCTGAAGCCTTGTTTTCTTGCTGGCTCTCTGCTCCTGGCGTCTACTTGCCATGGCCCCACCCATCTTGATATCCGTCAGTGGAGAATCTCCCTGTGTCAAGTCTCTTTCATACTTCAAGTACGTTTCTTCAAGAGCCCTGTTGTTTTAAGGGGTCACGTGACAAGGTCAGGCCCACCAAAGATACTCTCCCTTTTAAAAGTCAACTGTAACATAACCTAATCATGACAATGACTATCCCATCATATTCCCAAATCCCCCTCACAAGCAAAGGCAGGGGATTATATAGGACATATACATCAGGAGGTAGGAATCTTGACAGCCATCATAGAATTCTGCCTAATACAACCATCTAGTCCCACCCATGTCCTAAAACAAAAATGGAGCAGTTTCTGCATTCCTTGCTTTGCTACAATCTGATATAACTATCTTGCAGCAAACAAATTAGGAAATCCTGCCTGCCTGGACATAGCCTTTCAAAGATGATAGGAAACATCTTAGACCAGAGGTATAAGCTGAGATATATTTTACAGTCATAATACAATATGTTCAGGTTTGATCCTTGGGTCAGGAAGATCCCCTGAAGGAGGAAATGGCAACTCACTCCAGTATTCTTGCCTGGAGAATTCCATGGACAGAGGAGCCTGGTAGGCTCTGATCCATGGGATCGCAAAGAGTCGGGCATGACTGAGTGCACACATGCACGTGTGTGCGTGCACACACACACACACAATATGCTCCAGTTGCTTATTATCTGATTCACCTCTGCTATGAGGGATGGTTAGGAATACAGAGAGCCCAATGAGCTTTTTACCCTTGTTGCTTCCTCCTGGGGAGAAGAGCAAATAAGAATAAAATCAGCAATGAGTGAGAAAGGGCCCATTCCTCCTTTTGGTGCCTGGACCCACTGAGCAGATAGACCTGTGACCTTGAGTCAGTAGGAGCAGGCTCTCCTTCCATCTAGAACCATAGAAAGGTTGAAACTGGAGGATACCCCAGACAGCTGAAAGAAGGCTGCCTTGCTGCCCTGGGCCGTCCATCTCCTGGAAGGTGGGAAGCTGTCTGCCTGTGCACGTGTGGTTCACCAATACTCCCCACCCCGTGGGCCTTCTCAGGGGCTGCCTCTTTGCACAGCCCTTGGGTCAGAGTCCGTCCAGCACATCTGGCTGGCCCCTGGAGCCAGGCTCCATGCCAAGGTGACCCTGGCCAGGGCATCAGGGGAGGTGTTCAGGATGCCTGAGCTTTGTTTGCTAGAGGGCATGGACCAGAGAGAGTCCTTCGCAGGTGTCTGGGATTAGGGCCCTCTAGCACCAGGGGCACCCAGGTATCTCTCACCCCAGGACTGCCTTGCAGGCCGCTGGAACCCCTGCAGTTTCACGAAAGCTCCCTTCCTTTGAGCCCCTGACACTCAGCACATCCCAGTGCATCCCCTCCCTGCCTCTCCTAGTTTTAAAGAGGAAACTATGCTTCTAATACAAACTTAAGTGAATCGCCAAAGGTGATGTAGACCTCAGTGGTAGAGCCAGGGCTAAACACTCAGGTTTCCAGTATCGCATCTTTACCCTTCCTTAATGTTTTCCAGGGGAAAAAAAAAAATCGGAGTATAGATGCCAATGATCTCAGGGATGGTCTTTAGTAGCACAATCAGGAAACATACCATCCAAGCTAGCAAGGGGCTATTTACACCTCTGTTTCCTTTTCTTCTCACTATTCTCTTTCACTTTTAGCTCTTTCCCATCACACCAGCTGAGGGGCTGTGTGGTAGGCAGAATAATAGCCCCTCCCCGCCCAAGAGGTCCCTGCTAATCCCTAGAACCTGAGAATATGTTACACCACATTGTAAAGAGGCATTAAGTGGCAGATGGAATGAAGGTTGCTAATCAGCTCACTTTGCAATTGGGAGCTAATCCTGGATTATCTGAGTGGGCCCAACATAACAAGTGTCCTGAAAAGTGGCAGAGACCCTCAGAGTGGGTAGCAGCTGGCAGCCACTTGTGCAACTATGCCCAAAACCAATGCTCAGAACCTTCCCAGCAAGAAGGAAGAGCTGCTGAATCATCCGGACCACCTGAAGCAGGACATTCTCCCAGCTGTACATCGCCAAAGTGACAGGCGACACGTGGTCCGAGCTCTCCAAGATCTGCGCTGTCCATGAGTTCATTGCCCTTATCCTCACCATCATTAACTAGACTCAGGAAGAAAACCTCAGGAAGTTCCATAAGCCCCAGGCTCTGCTGCCCAAGAAAGTACGTGCCCTAAACCCCAGGCTCAACAAGCACGGGGAGTTCTGAAGACCATGGAGAAGCAGCTGAAGCAGCCGCCACAGAAGACACACCACCATGGAAACGCTCAGGCAAGGCCAGGGCACTGGCTTGAATAAAGCGTACACCGAGTGGGAGTGCAGTGGGCTGGGGCGGGGCAGGGAGGTAAGCAGCTATGCTGGCTTTGAAGGTGGAGGAAGGGGCCATAACCCAAGCAATGTGGGCAGCATTTAGAAACTAGGAAGGCCCCTAGGCACTCCAGAAAGAAATGTGGCCTTGCCCACATCCTGATTTTAGCCCAGCGGGACCCATTTTCAACTTCTGAACTGCAGAATTGTAGTTCTGAACTGCTTACTTTGTTTAAGCCACTAGGTTTAAGATAAACTGTTACAGCAGCAATAGGAACTAACACTTCAAACTTCATTTTCTATACTTCTCAAAAAGCCCTAAATCTGGTCCTACTGTGCTATATAAATATGGCTATATGATTTTTCATTTAATGTGGAAACTAAAAGCAGAATCTAACAAAACAAATATTTTTATTCAAATTGCCTTAATTTTTATTTCAGAAAGCTTGTCCAAATCGAGAGTGAGTTAGAACCCATCTCTAGTGCAGTGGGTTACTTCCCTATTTTAGGAAAGTATTATTATTATTCTTCATTGGTGAGTGGAGCACCAAAGCATGGTTAACTTCATTTTTCAACAGAGGAAATCCACTTCCTCACAACATTCATTCTATTTCTTAAAATGTTTCATTCCACAAAGCACTGGGACACAGGATACTAGCCTTATTTAGGTCACAGACCCTTTCAGAATCTGAAGACAGCTGTGGATTTTCTCCCCAGAAGAAAACACATAAACACATATATAAATAACTTTTTGTGCCATTTTTTTTTTTGCAACGGAAATTGAATTATTTTCCAGAGACTATAAAGTATCTTTCTAAAGTCTTATCTCTGTTGCTCTCACCACATTTCTCTTGACATTAATGCCTATTTTCCTCAAACACCTGAGATATATGCAAATTTTTCAAGCAAAAATAAAGTTTAATTCAGCTCAAAAGTAAGATTCTACGAGAATGCTGATGTTTGGCTTTGATATTGAAATTATGGAGTGGTTTTTTTGACACAGCAATAGGCTTGTTATTTTTGACATCTGTTTGACTATGACTTTTCAGTTTCATGGCAATAAGTTCTTGAAATACTCACTTGGCAGAACAAAACAGTAACAAATAAAATGGGAGCTGCTGTGGCTTTATTAGATGAGGGTTAAACATAGTAAGATTCCTAGAGTTCTCCAAAATTCTTGTTGCGTTCATGCTTTGAAAAGTCTGCATCGTTAATGCTCTGTCATTTTTTTTTAAAGGATCAAATATTCATGGTTGCATGTTAAGGTCATCCGAGGCAGGATTAGCTTTGAAAGGGTTATCTAAGGACTCCAGCTGCCTATCGGTTTCTACCTGTAAACAAATTGGAAAGCTTTGTTACTCATTCCAGCTTGTGGAAGCCCTTCTCCAGCCTTGAACTCCTTAGGTAGCTGTCTGCCTCCCATGGTGCAGTGTTAAAGAATCCACCTGCCAATGCAGGAGATGCAAGAGACACGGGTTCGATCCCTGGGTTGGAAAGATCCTCTGGAGAAGGAAATGGGAACCCACTCAAGTATCCTTGCCTAGGAAATCCCATGGACAGAGGGGCCTGGCAGGGGTACCATGTTGCAGAGTCAGATTCAGTTGAGTGACCAGCACGTAGACACATACATATTGCTTCCCACGTGCCCTTCCAGAGTGGCAGGTGAGCTGACAAAAATTTAAATGAAAAGATTGACCTAGGTAACTTGGCAAGAATATCCATCAAGTAAGATAGAGGATGAGATAGTTAGATGGCATCACTGACTCAATGGACATTTGGAGTTTGTCCATTGGACTCAGTGGAGTTTGAGTAAACTGGGAGTTGGTGATGGGCAGGGAAATCTGGCGTGCTGCAGTCCATGGGGTCACAAAGAGTCAGACACGACTGAGTGACTGAACTGAACCGAAAGTGAGCTATGACTGGACTCTTTCCTGTTGCGTTACTCTCATAGTTGGATTTCCTTGGCCTCAAAAAAAAAAAAAAAGTGGAACTTGCATTTGAAGATTAACCAAACATTTGAAGACAGGTCCTCTGGAAAGCTAGTTAACTTCTAGTTAACTTCTGTTTTGCAGCACTGAATTGACTCTTCTACTCTCATTTCTTGACAAAACTTCTTGAAATAGCAGTGTGTCAGCCCTGGCTCTCAGGAGGTTGATAACGTTCATAGAAATAGACGCAGTTTTTTCATGATCGCTGGCAGAGTCGTTGACATGGGCTGACACCACTGCATGTTGAGATGAGGAGCGTGTTTCTTCACCAAAGCGGCAGAACCAGATGTTGCCAAGCGTCACAGATGCTCCATCTGAGTGCAGGGTGCCAAGATCTTTATTCCGCCTGAAAGTTTGTTTGGCAAAGAAATCCTTCACCATATTAAAGACATTGACTCTGCAGGTTGTATAAGGAGTTCACAATGTAGGAATTCTTCACAAGATAGGAATTCAACTTGCCAACAGAAATTGGCTATGGAAATAGAGGTATATATTGTCATTAAGTTATTAATATATGCAAAAAGGGAAATATTAAAGAGAGGTCAGAAAATCTGCTGTGGCAATGGCATTTGATGAGAACACAATCTCAAGAAACATGTTGCTTTACCAAAATATTTCAGTGGCCAGGGAGTGGGTTATTTTTCTTGGTCTTATGATGAACTCAAAAAAAACGTTTGAACATGAGTCTTTTTGTCTTGGGGGATATCCAAAGCCAGGTAAAGTTCCAGCTTGTAAAAATCAAGATATTTTTATATAAAGAAAAAGATCCACAATGTCGAATAGATTTTTAGAGCAGGCAGCTTTAGGTACTCCTTCAGTTTTGTTGGTTCAGTGCTTCCGTGGACCAGAATCTTGTCACACAAGAAATACTGCCCCTTTTGTGTTACTCTGCACTCCATAATTAATATAAAATTAACAGATATAAAAGTTACACGGTACTTTTTTTCTTTGCAATTTTCCAGCTGTAGCCAAACTCAAAGTAAACAAAGGTCTATGCCTATGGCTATAATCACGCTAGCAGGGTGAGTCTTCTTAGATTCCTGTCAACAGGAAACTGTTCTAGAGGCCTTCACACGGTAGTGGCGATGCCAGCTGTCTCTTGACCTCCTGAAGCATCGATGGCACAAGGCCTTCTGTGCTGCACTTTCCTGCCAGCTGATCTTAGCTGGGCCATGGACCTCTCTTTGGCTGACCCATGCCATTTCCCAACAAGAAGGCTCAAGAGCTGTCCTTTGGCTCTGCCCTCTCTCTTTCCTTCTGAAATGCAACTGGAACTTTCCATGTAGAAGGGCTTCCTTCAGCCTGAATTCTGGAGTAAAGATGACATGGTGTGTGTGTATTAGTCGCTCAGTCATGCCTGACTCTTTGAGACCCCCTGGACTGTAGCCCACCGGGCTCCTCTCTCCATGGGATTCTCCAGGCAAGAATACTAGATTGGGTTGCCATGCCCTCCTCCAGAGGATCTTCCTGACTCCGGGATCAAACCTGGGTCTCTGGCCTTACAGGCAGATTCTTTACCCTCTGGGCCATCAGGGAAGTCCCTTCAGCCTGAATTCTGGAGTAAAGATGACATGGAGCCAGCCCATATGATCATGAATTTTGAGCAAAAAATAAGCCTTTGTTTTTATAGGTATCTGTGATTTTGAGGTCCTTTTTTCACTGCAAACACATGATTTAGTCTAGGCTGACAGGTACAGCATTCCATGCCATATCCTCTGTATGAATCAGTGTCTTCATATTACCTGAAAAGCAAAGTCTCAGAAAGGAAGTATTAAAATGTTATTTTCTTCCCAAATCCAGAAACCTAGCCCCACCCTTTGAAGCCCAATCTCAGATATAGGATGAACTAATTTGCTCTTGTGTCTCTCATATTGAAAACTGATACTTTTTTATTTACCATAAACATATATTGAAGGACAAGTCACTAGGTAGACAAAGATAAATATGACAGAGTTCAGGCCTTTCAGGAGTCATTGTCTGATGGGACCCTTGGTGGTGTAAGCTGATAGTTGTAATACAGTGAGAAAAATGTCATAGCAAAGTTGTGAACAGAATCTGAGTGGGCAAAACAGGAGGATGACCACATTCATAGGACTGTCAGCAAATGTTGCACAGAAGAAATGGCATTGGGTTTGGGACCTGAAGGATACACGAGGATGTGTGGTGTGTAAAGTCAAGTAATGTATGAAGGCATAGGAACCAAAATGGAGGAAAGTGACGCTGGTCAGGGAGATTTAGGCTTGCGAAGGCTTGTGTTATTCAGTTTTGAATTGTGTCCGACTCTTTGCAACCCCCTAGACTGCAGCACTCCAGGCTTCCCTGTCCTTCCCTGCCTACCAGAGTTTTCTCAAACTCATGTCCATTGAGTCGGTGATGCCATCCAACCATCTCATTCCCTGTTGCCCCCTTCTCCTCCTGCTCTCAATCTTTCCCAGTATCAGGGTATTTTCCAATGTGTCAGCTCTTTGCATCAGGCGACCAGAGTATTGGAGCTTCAGCATCAGTCCTTCCAATGAATTTTCAGGGTTAATTTCCTTTAGCATTGACTGGGTTGATCTCTTTGAGGTCCAAGGAACTCTCAAGAGTCTTCTCCAACACCACAGTTCAAAAGCATCAGTTCTTTGGTGCTCAGCCTTCTTTATGGTCCAACTCTCACATCCGTACATGACTACTGGAGACACCACAGCTTTGACTATATGGACTTTTGTTGGCCAAGTGATGTCTCTGCTTTTTTATATGCTGTCTAGATTTGTCATGGATTTCCTTTCAAGGAGCAACAGTCTTTTAATTTCATGACTGCAGTCACCATCCACAGTGATTTTGGAACCCAAGAAAATAAAATCTGTCACTCTTTCCGCTTTTTCCCTTTCTACTTGCCATGAAGTGATGAGACTGGATGCCACGATCCTAGTTTTATGAATGTTGTTTTATGCCAACTTTTTCACTCTCTGTTTTTTGCCATCATCTAAGGAATTTGAAGTCTATTCTCCAAGCAATGAAGAATCAAAGGCAGTTCTAAAATAAGAAACTGTCATCTTGAAATTTGTGCTTTATGAAGGAAACTTTGGCAACAGGGCAGAGGATGGCATAAGGAGGAGATGAACCTTGAAGGGAGGTGGGCTGGAAGGTTCCACAGTAGCCCCAGCAGAAAAATAATGGCAATCTTGTACCTACATGGTAATAGTGACAATAGAAAGAAATTTGAGAGAGAGATTTATCTATCTCTGTAATATGATTATTGAAAAAATTTATGTGGCTAGAGTAAGACTTGATGTGAAGAGCCAGCTCTTTGGAAAAGACCCTGAGGTTGGGAAAGATTAAGGCCAAGAGGAGAGGAGAAGGGGACGACAGAGGATGACATGGCTGGATGGCATCACTGACTCCATGGACCTGAGTTTTACACACTCTGGGAGACAGTGAAGGACAGGGAAGCCTGGCGTGCTGCAGTCCGTGGGTCGCAGAGTCGGACACAGCTTAGTGACCGAACAGCAGAGTAAGGGAATATTGGGGGTTTTAGATAACAGAGCTGCCTACCTGAGGCACCCTTACATCTGTGGAGCACTTCAGCATTTCAGAGCACCCCCCCCTTCCTTACGTTAGTTAATTTCTCTATGACTGTGTATTGGCTGAGCAAGTACCGTTATCATGATGAGGAAACAGCTAAGATTAGAAACCAGATAATGTGACTAAATTAGAAAAGTAGTTGAGCCTAAAAACCAGTTTACTTGTCTAATAGAGAGGAAGCTAAGACTAGGAATTAGGTAGCTTGCCAGATGGTGAAGAAACGGAGGTGAGAAAACAAATTCTCTCATTCGTTTTCCTGTTGTGTCTAAGCCTGCTGACCCGCCTAGAGACGACAACCAGGCCGCTTGGAATGCGATTCTGCACAGCCAGAGCCTGTTTGCTCCAGTATACACGGGGAAGGTGTCCTGTGGGCCTGTCCACCCCTCTTCGGCATGCTAGGTCTTGAGAAAGTAGACCGAGCTTTGGACAAATGATGGCAACAGTGTCTTTTACTCATTCGGTGTCCTTCCGATCGGGAAGCCCAGATCCCATGTGGAAGCAAAGAACATGAATGTGAAGGGAAACCAAAGATTTTTAAGGCCTCAAAAGTTGGTTCAGAGCAAAAATGTATAGAGCAACCATGTTTATTCTGGCCTTGCTCTAAGAGTCACTAAGAGAGAATGATGCTGGAAGAATATGGGTCAGTTGAGAAGCAGCTACTATCCTCAGTATTTTCAATGAAAACCAAAACCTCTGAGACAAAGTAACTCACTAAAGGTCACAAAAGAAGAGAAACAACCAAACTTCAAACTCTAGTCTGTTGCTTCAAAGCCTCCCCTTTTCTGCATAACAGCCTTACCTCACACCCTCCCCCTCAAAAAAAAAAAACAAAACGTAATGCCCTAAAGCAGTAATTTTCCATGTCTTCATGCAGTGGACTAACTGGGCTCAGCTGGGCTGTTCTTGCCTGAATTTCTCATGTGGTTCCAGCCACATAACTGTGGTCATCTTCAAGGCGGCTCGATCAGGTGATTAGAGGTTGTTGCAGGTTTCTCCTAACGTGGCAGCTTGGTTCTGAAAGAGAAAATTCAAAATTGATTGTTTCAAGAAATCCAGGTGTTAGAAGTACAAGAATGTCCCTTCTGTCGTACACATCAAGCTAGTCTGTAAAGCCAGCCCAGATTCAAGGAGAAGGTGAATTTGATTCTACCTCTTCAATAGGAGTGCCAAGGTCATATTGGATAAGAAACTAAGGGATAAGATGTGCTGTGTGGCTATCTTTCAAAAATAAATCAGCCACAGTTTCCAAAGAGCACAAGCTTCTAATAGGTGTCCTGTAGCCTTCAGGAATCTGAAGCCTGTTACCAGGAGACTGTCTAAGTCTTATCCAGAAATAGTGCTGGGTTAGGTTATCTCAAAAATTAAACAAACTAGCACTTGCCATTTGCCAGGTATATCTAAATTTTATCATGCTATTGATATTTCTTTTTATTTCACTTTTTGTGTTCGATTTATGAAATGAGAAGCAACAAAGAACTGACTAAATTGTTATTCTTGACTTCTCCACTGAAATCTCAAAAGGCTCCCTAAATATCTCTTCTTTTGCTCTGTCCAGAGATAAGAATGCAGTCCAAAAATTTCATCTTCTACCTAAGCTCTCCTTTGAAACTAATTTGGGGGGGGCGGGGCAGGGGCTGCCAAGTAGGAAGGAAGTTGTAAAGAATCCTTTTAAAATTCCTATTTAAGTTGTAATGGACATTCATTGTCCTCTACCAAAGGAAGACAGAATGCCAGTCCTGTGTTCTGGAAGTCAGGCTTTACTTACTCTGACCAGCTGCCAAAAAGAAAAAGTCAAGTGAGGAAAAGAGGTTGCACAACATTTCCTTCTTAAAACATAAGGGTTTCTACTTTTTAGAAAATGTAATTTGAAATTGCCAACAGATCACATCTGGTATTTTACTAATTTGTTCAAGGTCATTTCTCATAGGATTTCAAAGATCACTTATATCTCTAAAACTTGTGTTGTAAGAACTCTGAGTAACTCGATCAGAACTCTTTTCCAAGATCCTTGGAGCTAATATTTCTCCATTGTAGTGAGGTAGCCTTACGTAAAATATATATTCAGCACCTTATACACATGCATGCTATTTCTCAGTTCTGGTATCTTAGCTGAGTCTTCTGATCAGCAATGATTTAGAAATGGGAACAGCATCTGTATTCTCTGTGATTCCACACTTGAATATTTTGAAGACATACAAGGCAACAAGATAGACGAATATACAGCTGTTGCAGTCTGATAATGTAAGGTTTTATTGATTATCCAACAAGAGTAACTACCCTGGGTATTAGATTTGCTTGTCACAACCTTCAGTGCCTGGGGTAGTTGAACAAGTTCTTTGCTTCCACTGAGTTGACCTCAAAGTCACATAGTTTCTGAATCAAGGTCCTCAGATTTCATACTTTGGCAATTTCTTTCCTTTCTAATGGGGTATATTAGAGAAAATGTGTCACCTTTTGCACCATGTAATACCAAATCAGATCAGAATTCATGCACAATTATGTCAGTGGAAATCTAATAGAACAGGCTGGCTTATCTCTAGATAACACATGGAAAAATAAACTCCACAACTGACAGATTTACTTGATTTTTTTTCAGATAATTTATTTGTCAGTAATCGAGCTAAAGACTGTAACTGGATTATCTTTCATACTATTAAAAAAAAAAAAAAAAACCCTCTATGGTAAAATGGTTCCTAAGTATTCAAGCTCTGTCAATCTGCCTTTTTCTCCCCTCTTTCTCTTCGAAAAAGTTCCTGTATAATGAATGCAAGGAAAGAACCAAAAAAAAGACATTTTGCATAAGCTATATTTATTAAGAGAACTAACAACTTTAGGCAAACAAAATTTACATAAAACACTTATGTGAAAATTACATTCGTTGCTAGTTAATGGCATTTAAGTAACACAGGTTATGTGGTAGTCTACCTGGAAATGATATTAGGCTGCCTAAAAAGCATTCATCTGTGTTTCTCTTTTATAATCAGGAAAAGTCAAAGCCCATTACTAATCTGAAGTCTTCTTGAAACCAATTAAAATAATTTAAGATAAGTTGTACTGCAAATGTGCTTTTTAAGTGTTTTAGACTTAGGATGTCTTAGGGATGTTGTAACCCCTTTTAACGTTACTATTTATATATAACTACCATGTGTATAGTATTACACCTTTAATGCACTGTATTAGCTGTCACTTGAAATTAAGTGCAGGCGTGTTCTTTTTTGGCCTTCAGTTTCTCCTACATTAAACGTTTAAATAATGATACCAGTAGTAAAAGGGTAGGTAGCATTCCCAGCGGAAACTCGCTTCTGCATCTGGTTGGGTTGTGTTCGGGTTTCTATGTGAAAGATATCGTAATATCAGAATCTCTTAGTGTTTACACACCTGGTATCCAGAACTCTACCTGATGTCTTTTCTCGGGGAATTAATGGAATCAAAGCTTAGGGTAGGCATGTTTGATAGATATGCCTTGTCTGGAGAGATCTGGCGATAATTCCATCAAAATTTGTCCCTAGCTGGTCATATATCTATGCATTTTTATATCTTTGTAGTTTTCTTCACCAACTCGGCTTGCACCAGTGCCTTCATTAGAAGGTCAGGTTTTGAGGATTTAGTAATTCACCTTGAAATGTACTATAAGTTGAATGTATCAGGCATGAGTTTTCTCCACTCAGCATGAATTTCATAGCGTTAGAAAAGGCAAACCCAGAGCTAAAATATTTTCTTGATATCTGTTTCTCATTTAGATGGGGAAAAGTAAATAGATGCTTATTGATTTCAGGTGTTTTTTTCTGTTTCTGTAAGTCAGGTTGCTTTTTATGGTATAAAGACATTATACAGACCTTTCTCCATGAAGATAAAATTGTGCATTTTCCAAACATACAAAACAATTAGTTTTAATAAAAGAAACTATCCAGATGGGAGCCACTTGGAGAGGTTATAGTTTATACTAAAACAACTGAGATGGAAATCAAAATTCCTTATATTTACTCATAAATAATCCCCTTCCCACAGCCTCACGCACAGTGATCCAACTTTCTGTGTGAGTCTTCTCCCCATAACAACAGGAAAAAGAGGAAGATGTTAGAAAGAGATAAGTTTTTACCCTACAAGTTTTGACCAACTTTGTCACCTGTGAGTCCATTCATATCTGTTTACACACTCACAGCACAGAAATGAAGATGAAATTTTTCTGACAAAGAAAAGGCAATCCAGACGTATTTTTCACATTTAATATGAATGATTCACTCAGTTCATTCATTCACATATTCGTGTATGAGTGCACTTCATTATCTGCATACCTATGACAAAGGTTCACTCTGTGCGTCCCATCCTTGCAGATTTTAAGGAAAAAATCCACCCCTTCATTCACCTTTCCTATCAGGCCTCCATTTACTCCCGTCTTTGTTCAGTCTTCTTTCTTTCCTTTGTGGCTTCCATCTGTAACACTTGACTAAACTAGTTCCCTGAAGACATCAACAATCTCACCTGGGCTTCCACTTTTTGAGTGCATTTATCCCAGTGCCCTTTCAACCACCATTTATTCTCCCCCTTGTATTTCCCCATCCACTTGTGGTTTTTTGTTCACTCAAACTCTTCAATTTTTGTCTTTTGTCTCCAGTTTGGGATACTCCTAATTTTGTTCTTCCTTAGAGAACTGATCCATGCCCACAATGTTAACTGTCACCCCAGGGAAGATAGCAGAAGGAAATGGCAACCCACTCCTATATTCGTGCCTGGAAAATCCCATGGACAGAGGAGCCTCACAGGCTGCAGGCCAGGGGTCACAAGGAGTCGGACACGACTTAGTGACTGAACAACAACAGGGAAGATAATGACAAAATTTTTACTTCCATTCATTTACTCATTTGTCTGGGTAACAAGTATTATGTTCTTGGAATGTTCGAAGCACCATGCTAGGTGCTCTGAGAGAAAAAAAGAGAAATGAGACCTAACTCCCTCAAGGAGCTAAAAATCTCTGGTTTTGCCTTTTGTCCCAAGTCTGCTGCCTCTTTCTAAGACATTGAAAGTTGTTCCATTTTAACCCCAAACTCAGTGTATTTCAATCTGAACTTGTGTACTTCCTCTAAAAATAGCTTCCTTTTGTAGTCCGTGGATTTTTACCAGTAGTATAATTATTTTGCCCGTGAAGATCCAAAACCTCGAGTCATCTTTGGTGGTTCTCTGTGTCTAATCTGTAATAAAAGTTCTGTTGATTCTGTGGTTGTACTACTCTTGATTTTGTACCTTCTGCTCAGATTCTCTTGACATGCTCTCCTTGCTATCTGCATGAAATGCCCTTCCTGCTTGTTCAGGACCTGCCCATCATTTAAGTCCCAGCTGGAATCTACTCTTCCCACCCTAGCCAGTTGACTCTTGAGCCAATATTGAGCTCCACTTTGGAAAATATGCTAATGCACTTGTTCTCCTCCTTTGACACTCATCTTTTTTCCCCCTTCCATTTTGTGTGCATGTGTGGAAACAATGAGTGGTAGGAGGGGAGCCGGAGAATCCTGGTGATAGAAACCAAGAGTTGTGAGAAACAAGCTACTTGAATTAAATATGGCAAATGCTCATGGAAGACGAGAACTGAGAAAAAAAAAAAAAGCCATGCACATTGGTGATTATGTTAGTCATGACCTTGGTGCTCCTAGTCTCCCTAGAGTGGTGGGAGCAGAAAGCTGAGGGCATATTGGCCCCAGCTTGTATGATCCGCCCTTCAGAATAGTTTGAAAGGATAACAGGAGGAAGGACAGGAACTTAGCAAAGTTGGTGAGAACTTGGGGTTTGCTTGAGTAGTGGAGAAAGAAAGAAAGTGAAGTCGCTCACTTGTGTCCGACTCTTTGCGACCCCATGGACTGTAGCCTACCAGGCTTCTCCGTCCATGGGATTCTCCAGGCAAGAGTGCTGGAGTGGGGTGCCATTTCCTTTTCCAGGGGATCCTCCCAACCCAGGGATTGAACCCAGGTCTCCTGCATTTCAGGTAGACACTGTAACCTCTGAGTCACCAGGGAAGCCCTCCATATTTTAGAAGGAACCACTGGAGAAGGTGGAATTCCAGAGATAGAAGAGAAAAGGGTCAAGAGGTGATGGATAGGGATGCAGGGAAGTAGGGATAAAGTTCCACGGGGGAGCTCCTGTGTGAAAGGGTGAGGACTGGGGAAGCACATGTGATCTCAGTTCTCTCAAGAAAGTGGGAGAAATAGTCAGCTATTATAAGTTGAGAGTTGGGATGGAAGGTTCTGGAAAAAGGAAAAAGACTGAAAGAACACTTGGGAGGAATGTGATGGCCGGTCAACACAAAGTGAAGAGATCGTCCAGTAACTGTGAAGGCTCAGCCAGGGCTGCGTGCAGAACAGGCAAGTCTACGGCAGCCAAAGCAAAAGAGTTTGCAGCTCAACAGCCCAGAATGATCTGTACAGAAACAGGATAATACAAAAAGGGCACAAGGACAAGCACGCTGAAGTCCATCTGGGTTGCAGGGAGAGGAGACAAGTGAAGTTAAACCAAGCGGATGAGCTGGTAGAATGCTGAAGAGCTAGAGGGGTGAAGTCTGTTAATGAGTAGGCTAGAGAAGGCGTCCCTCACACACAAAGGTATAAATGACAGAACAAGATAAATGTTTCTGCTCTAGATACTGAAAAATTCTCTCCCTTCCCACTCTCTCCTTCCCTCCTTCCCGCCCTTCCTCTCTCCCTGCCTCCCTTTCTTTCTCTCCTTTCTCCTTCTCTCCCTTTCTCTGTTTCCGTCTCTGTTTATAATAGAAGACTCTTCCTAGTTAATAAAAGAGGATATATATTTAAAGGTAAATGTACGCTGACACTCCTGAAAGCGTCAATCAGTTGAGTAAGGACAGCTGAATTTTGTTCTCCATCTTCTTTAACTCATCACCTATGGCTTCAGATGAAGTCTGTTTTAAAAGAAAAAGAAGAAGAAAAAGATGTCAGAGAGAGTTGTAAATTATAGAACGACATCCACCAGGCAGCTCTTCTGTCGCTCTGACTAATATTGCTTAGCATTCTGAGTTTTAAAAATAACACAGTATTGAGATTTAAAAGTCTGTGGATGCAGAATACATTTTTAAAAATAAGACTTTTTTACTATGCATAGCCAATTATAGTCCACTGAGAAAATGATCTATTTTTCCAATACATTTTTATTATGTACTTAACTGACAGACCTTCCCAGCTTCTTCATGGATGTTCCACGCTGTCAGCCACTGTACATAATATACTTCTTAGAAATCTACTTAAATTTGTATTTACCTGTGAGGCTAGATTGGCTCCAGAGGACACAGTCCTTTTTTCCTTGAGTAAATTATACATATTTTAGAAAACTATCTAAAAACATATTTACCTCGTATGGAATTCTGATCTCAAGGGTAATTAAGACCAGTTTTTGAAAATCATAGCCCATACACTTTAACTCTCTCAGGTAGATAAGATGTATTTTATAATCATCTAAGAAAGAGTTCTCTTTTCCTTTCCTCCCCTTTTCCTTCTCCTGTAACTATCACCATACCTCCTTAATACAAATATTTAGTAATTATTTCAGTGTTTCCTCAGATACTGCCCAGGGTCAGCACACCAATTATGCTTTCTTTCCATTCCAGGTACAGGCAACCATACACACAAGAGGCAGAGTTACCCTTAGTGTACTTTCTAGAAGAAAAGTTATTTTATGAAGATTCAGATTCTTCTGCATATATATTTTCTTTGGTCTTCACATTTTAAGAAGGAAGTGTCAATATTAGGGAGTTTACTCACAGAGCCAAGAGTAGAGTTTTTAGGGCACTATTATAATATTTGCAGTGTTTGCTAAGCTTTGAGTAGAGTTTTGGTCATGAAGAGATGCCTAGTTGAATGAATGCAGTATTTTGAGTTTAAAAATGAAAGTAATATCTGGAATTAAATATTGCAATTTTTACTTTCATTGTATTTATTTGCAGATTCGTTGTAATTATTTGCAAAAGGCAGCTGTAGGCCATGATCATTATTAAAGCCAGAGAAATAAATGAAATTTCCTAGGAAAACGTACTTTCTCATTTCACTATTTTACACTTCTAAAGCATCCTTTGTACACTGATTGCCTTGTCTACATTGTTTAATGAAAATGCACAGCCCACTCTTCCTTTATCTTACAAGTATATTGCAGTAGTTCCTCTAGGAAGAAACCAGTAGAAAAGTCACATGACAGTAATTGTTAGGTGGTTTGTAGAGACTGTATGAGAATAGAACTAAAAACCGGGGAAGGGTGTTTCCTCAAAGTGTCAGATGGCTATTGGTATAGAGTAATGCCTGGTTTGTTTCTTCTCTTCTCTGCCTTTGAGAACCAATCCTTTTCATGTCGTGAGACTGCTGGAGTTGCTGCGGATGCATGTCACTGCTGAGAGCATCCTTCCCCTGGCAGGTCACAGTTTCTGCCCGTCTCTTCCCAGCCAGTGTATTGGGATCTAAGAGTTCATCCTGCTTTGCCTAAACCAGTGTGAGCCTCTGAACCAGATTCTCTGGCTTTAGGGCCCTATTAAAACATTTGCAGAGACTGCTCAGCTTTGAGGCTTGGATGAGAGCTTCTGTTGGGTTAGTGGCCTAAATCTTAATCAATTTTTTTCTGCCTAGATTAGTCTTACAGCTCAGGTAAGCAGGAGTCCTGGTCTGCCTAGCAGAGTCCCAGCTTACACCTGTTATCCTGCTGTAATTATTGATAGTCCCCAATTTCACTTTCGGAAGTGTCTTGGTTTGAATGATAGGATATGATTTCTCACTCACATGAGTTCTTTGGATTGAGCTTTGTTTTCTCAGGTATGTTTGTGTTTGTGATGTTTATGTTTACAAAGGGTTACACTTTCTTTTTTCTACTCAGGTAAATGTGAGAAGATTAAAAAAAAAATAAGACTCTAGTCTTTCTTGAAGTAATCTAGGAACCATGTTAAAATCAATTGCTTCGCCCCACTTCAAGAGGTTTTAATTCAGAGAGGACATGGTGGAACACGGGAATTTTTTTTTACTGAGGTGATTCTTTGGCATCCTAGAGTTTGAGAACTTTCATTTCAACACACACAAACCCAGCCTAGTTATCTGACCCCTGAACTCTAAACCCAGCTCCATGCAAAGGGACGTAATGACTCCAAGATCCTCCGGTGAACATTCGGTCAAGCTGATGGGCTGCAGTCTGGCTGGGTGACACTGACAGGCTTGAACAACTAACATTTCCCAGGCTAGCTCCCTGGGCTTCCCCTCACTACCCTGTCAAGCCCGGAACTCAGGTTGTCATTTGGGGATGAAATTCAGTCTGAAGAATTCTTCCTCAGTTCTCTGGCCAAACACACAGACACTGCTTCAGCCGGGTGAATGAATCAACAGACCTGAGGAAGCTATTTTGAATATTTTGTGTGGTGAGTGCAGACTGAAGAGCAGTGTATTTCTAGAAGGTTGGTCCTAGAACAAAAGACAAATTATTGAGTGATTCAGCCCCCACCCGCAGGTTCCTTCAGGAGGATTTGCGTGAAGCGTGCTCAAGGGCACATGCCATTCGCCGGCGGCTGGCTCAGCTGACACGTTCAAAGTCGCTCTTTCCTTTCACAGCCAGCAGGGCTCTGCACCCTTTGTGCATTCCTTCTGGGCACTCCACATTTCACCAGGCAAGAGAAGCTGGCACCTGCATAAAAGGAAGCCAGGACGCCCCCTGACCTCCCAGAGATGAAGGCCATGGGCCTCTCACACATGTTAACGAAACGTCAGCTACCTTCTCCAGGACGCTTTTATTAGTCTTTCAAGGACACCTGCATTGGAGGATCTTAAACACTTTTTTTCCCTCACTCTCATCTTCACCCCCTCCTTCCACACCTCTGTGCCCCTTTCTCTGGTACACTATCTCACACGCCTGGGCTCTGCAGAAGGAAATGAAGCTGTGATTTGGTATGCTAAATTACCTGAACTAAAAACTATAATTTGCAATATTATTAAGTCATCACTGTCATGGATTTCAATTTCTTTCTGTTTAAACCCCTAACTCACAACCCCTAGCCCCTAACCCCTAGCTCTTTTCAATGATTACTGAAAAGGAGAAAAGGGAGAGAGAAAAGCCACTGGTTGGTCTACTGACGGATCATGTCTGTCAGGAAAGTTAAAATAGTGTGCTTCCGAGTGGCTGCTTTGGAACCACCACAAAAACTGGCTGATTTTTAGTTAAAAAACTCCTCAGTGCTTTTATGGTGTGCTCACTGAGGTCCAAGGGCATGTGGGAATATATGAGGCTTCTGTGGTGCTACTGACCGCTTGGGTCAATTGTAGGAATTGGAAATTTCACATTTCTGCTTCCAGAGAAATCCTGACCAGGTTTCAGTCCTGGGCGTGAGGACTTTTTCTTTCTGTTCTGCTGTCTTTAGTCCTTTGGGAAGGCCCTGGATGTTTCCTGTTAGCTGGCAGCCTTGATGACCTTCACTACAGTCAGAAGTCCAGTCTCCTTCTTCTGCCATATTCACTATGTCATGGCTTTAGATTAGGCATGAGTATTTTCTGTAAGAGTAGGCCAGTCAGGATAGGATAGGTTTTGCTGTGATAATGACTCCAAGTCTTGCTGGATAATTTCTTGCTTATAATGCTTTCTTTCTTTCGTATCAAATGCATCCAGGGAGCTTTGCTCCATACTTCCACTGTGTCCTCACCTTGGGTAGCCACTGTTTGGAATATTTCCCGTTACCAAATCTGAAGGATAAAGATGGCAAAGCAGGCCCTGGCTCTTCAAGCTTCCTCATAGAGGCAACAGAGATCACTTCTGCATATCTTTCACTGGACAAAGCAAGTCACTTCCAGACGCTGGAGAAGGGCAGTCCTAAAAGAAAAAGAGCCAGAATATTGATGCATGGCCTTAACGATTGCAACAAAGGTCCAGGAGGTTCATGAGTCTAAAATAATGAAGGGAGAGAATGACTATAAAAATCAAGTTTTTTTCTATTCCCAAAATATGTGCCTTGAACCGTTAAGAACTTATTGCTTCCGACGGAGGAGCCTGGTAGGCTGCAGTTCATGGGGTCTCTAGAGTCGGACATGACTGAGCGACTTCACTTTCACTTTTCACTTTCACGCATTGGAGAAGGAAATGGCAACCCACTCCAGTGTTCTTGCCTGGGGAATCCCAGGGACAGCGGAGCCTGGTGGGCTGCCGTCTATGGGGTCACACAGAGTCGGACACGACTGAAGTGACTTAGCAGCAGCACTTCAGTAACATTCCAAAAGCAAGGTGCAGACTTTGGTAACTGTTAGGAAATAGTAATGTTAACATCTGATCACGGGTTCCTGTTGGTATCTCTCTTTGTGACTGCACAGAGCACATTTGTGGACAATAACACAAGGTGGGTTGTGCTCTGCAATAGGTAAGCAGTGATCCAGGGACAGTGGGACTGAAACATACCATCTCTCGTTCACCAAGTCTCTCTGTCTCTCACTTAGCAAGTTCTCTACTGAAGGATATAGATTTTACAAGCTGATTATACACATTTAGAGTAAAAGTTCATTCAGGTTCTGGGTAGAGTCAAACTTCTTCAGTTTAGATCCCATCTTCCTCATTTACACCATCTTGACTACATCGTTTAACTTCTCTATAGCCTCAGTTTCCTCTTCTGTATAATGGATATAATAATGGTGTTTACTGTGCAGCATTGATAAGATATATTTATAGTTCTTGGCCCCAGGATCCATGGCAGAAGATCACTTACCATTTTCTTATTTACTTTGACACAATTGTTATAGATTCTGAAATTTGAGGAAATGAACTCTTTTCCCACTGTTTTGATGTGTTTTAAATGTCTTCCATTCTTCAAAAGCTGGCTTCAGGGCACAAGGCTGCATGTATCTTAAGTTTAGGTGGTGCCAACTAGTAAGATACTACTGCAGGTATCTTATGCTCAATCATCCCCAGCAAATACTTCTATGTATTTCAAAGAAAATATTTTTCCTTTAGTCTCATTAACAATAGATTGGGCAGGCAAAAGTTATATAGACTGGTCAGGATTCTGAACTTCTTCCACAGTTGATCTAAATATTTTAATATGATGTGCATAACCTAATAAGACATGGATGCTCAGAATCAAAATACAACCCCAGGTCATGGCATAACTCAAGGACAAGAGTGCTCTGGGACCACAATTAGAGGAGAGGCATGAAAGAGCTGTATTTCTTGACCTTCTAGAGTCAGCTCCTCTTCCAGCCTCTGGTTGTGTTGAGTGCTCCTAAAGAGGCTGGCCAGTATTCCAGTGGTTAGTCTACTGTGAACAGTCAAGGTAAGAGCATCTTGTCTTTACTCAGAAGAGTAAAGTATATTAGATACAGTTTACTTCTCTCATTTTCTGATTAGTCTGTGGGCCCAACAGTGAGCTTAAAATATCATGTTATCATACTTCTGGCTCCAAGAGATTCTCCTATTTGTATCATCAAGGAGTCCTAAGACAATGATTGATAAACTTTACTGCAAACAGTGCTCATGAGGAGAAGGCAATGGCACCCCACTCCAGTATTCTTGCCTGGAAAATCCCATGGACAGAGGAGCCTGGTGGGCTGCAGTCCATGGGGTTGCAAAGAGTCGGACACGACTGAGCGACTTCTTTTACTTTTCACTTTCCTGCACTGGAGAAGGAAATGGCAACCCACTCCAGTGTTCTTGCCTGGAGAATCCCAGGGATGGCGGAGCCTGGCGGGCTGCCATCTCTGAGGTCGCACAGGGTCGGACATGACTGAAGTGACTTAGCAGCAGCAGCAGCAGTGCTCATGAAGTAGATGTGCAAGGAATGTTAAATGTATTTTCCATGACATTCCCAGGCTATTAATAGAAGGAACAAAGGTCACAGAATAACAGCTTTCCAAACAGAAATTTTATTTCCTGTCAAAGATTTGAATCAACAATGCAGAATTAAATATTTTAGAGCCAGCATGGGGCTAAGGTCAAGCAGTCATGGATTCGGTCTTGTAGCCACAAAGGGTATCCTGACCCCTTCTAACCATGTCAGGGTGTCCCCGGTAAAATAGGTGTCCAGGTTTCAGTCTTGGCAAGAAGCTACGTGTACTCAGAACCACGCCAGAAAGTCTTGTCAAGGGACTACCGTCCTGACAATGTTTCTGTAGTTCCAGAACCACCACATCCTGCTTTTCAACAAGCACTAAAAGTCTTAACTGTACAGTTGTGGTGTGTTTGGTGTGGGAAATGCTTTTCTCTGCATGATAAGCAAGTAACTAAATTTAAAAGTCCATTACCTTTGGAAGTCCAGAAGATGGAATAAAATCCACCTTGGGTCTAATAATCTAGGTCAAAATTATCTAATTTGTCAATAGTATCAGATCCGCCTTAGTTTCTAAAGCTCAGTTTATCATGGAATAATGATCCCAATTCAGTTAGTATTAAAGACCACTGAAGAACTGATCAGAAGATCTGGATTCTAGGTCCACTTCTGGTACAGTCTGAAACAATGACTTTACCTCTCCTGGACTAATATATAAATGGGTTATTCGGACTATAGCAGAAGTCAGCCAAAAAAAGTTGAAGGGCCAAACCCAGCCCATTGTCTTTTTATATATATATAAATAAAGTTTTATTAGAACATAGCTGCATCCATTTGTTTACTTAGTGTCAACAACTGCTTTCATATGACAGTGGCAGAGTTGAGCAGTTGCAGCAGAAACTGGGTGGCCTTTAAAATAAAAAATATTTTACTCTTTAGCTTTTTACAAAAAAAAACAACAAACCATTTATTTATTCCTGGATTAGGAACTATTTATTTCCTCTGTTTCCTCATCAGCAAAATGGGCATAAAAATAGTACCTCATAAGATTGTTAAGGATCAAATGATAGTTCTTAATACAGTTCCTATTTAGGAAATGTTATCTACTGAAATTGTTAATTGCATGGTCAGTCTAATCACTGTCAGAATTCTAGAAATCAGCTTCTCATTGCAGAAGGAATCATTGCTATTGCAGTGCTCTGCTGAGTAAGATGTTGCATGGAAGGAAATGTGATCAGTTATTCAACTGATTCTTAGAAAACTGGAGTAACAGAACCCAACATAGGCAGAAGATATTCTGTAGACAAACTGTGTTTCCAACCTACAGAATACTGGAAACTCACGTTATCTAAATAGCAACTCGATACTTGAGCCAACCTTCATAGGCTAAGTCTGATTCAGACAAGCCAAGAGAGGATTTGAATGTATTCAAGGTCAAGGGGAACAGAATGCTTAAGAGCCACGGAGAGGCAGTGAGTAGAAAAATTTGGCTGGAGTGAAATATTCTGATACAAGAGTTATGAGGGACAGAGCTAGGAAGATTGGTTAGGGCCAGGTTATATAGCATGTTAAGCCCTGGAATGAGGAGTGTGGAAAGTTTTTCTGTGCCTTGTGATCCACTGAAGATTTCTGAACCTGAGAGAATAAGTTTTTCTAGAATAATTTGTCTATCTTTATGGTACAGAATGCATTAGAGGATAAAGAAACAGGAAATTAACTTCATTTTATAGAGATGAATTTCAGTTTTGTCTGCATTGTTGTTACAATTATAAGAATGTTTTATATTTGTTGTTTATATTTGTTCTTATATCTCTTTCTGGAACTTCACTTAAGCCTGCTTTACTTAGTCTGTTTAAAATGGAATAGTAGCTAATGCACAAATGTGAAATGAGTTTGCTTTTTTCTTTTTATAGCTACTTAAAAAGCATCGTTTTATATGCACTCCAAAAGAGCATTTATAATATTTTCCATTTATTTAACAACACTTATTGAGGGCCTACTGTGTAAAGGATATAGGAAAATGAGTAGAATATGGGTTCTGCCTTCAATCTGGGAAAGGGGGAGATAAGTGACGTAAATTAATACAAGGCCTCACTTACTGACCACCTTCCTGTTCAGGAGCAATTCACCCATAAGGGAGCTAACCTTTTTCCCAAATAGGTCTGTTATAACATACTAGATGAGGGTTCCACGACTCTACTCCCTCTTGGACCTTGCTCTACCCAGGCTACAGCAGAAAGAAACCCACAAGGATGAGACGCAGCTGGAGAGCATTTTTTATTCTATGTGGCTGGGAATGTATCATAGGAATTGATCTGGAGTCTTTTCTTGCTTTCCATCATCTTATAGCCAACTGGTTATCTAACAGGAAATGCTTTGTGTTCAGGCTCTGTCTTTGCTACTGTGTTTTGGGAAATGAGCTGAACATAGGTTTAGTCTTGGTATCAAATCTCTGGATATAATCCAATTAAAAATTACCTTTTGGTCAGAAACCCTAACTGCTTCAGAAATGATCTCTTGGCCAAGATGCTCCAGTGATGGAGCTGTTAACAGACCAGTGCGCCATTTTCCAAAACTACTAGGATGGAGTCAGCTCACCATTCTTGCCAACAAACTGGTGTCTCCTCCTTTGTTTCCGCTAATGCCATCCCACCAGCCACTTCCATTGCTTCTCTCTCCTTACCATCTCTTGATTTAGTTCCTCAATCACCTTGCTAGCACTGCCTTAAATCAGGCCCTCATTAACCTATCATTGGAACTAGCAGTGGCCCAACAACTAGTCCCCTCAACCCCAGACTTCTGTAGTGTAACCCAGGTCTGCTTCCCTGGTGGCTCAGCTGGTAAAGAATCCATCTGCAATGCAGGAGACCTGGGTTCGATCACTGGGTTAGGAAGATCCCCTGAGAAGGGAACGGCTACCCACTCCAGTATTCTGGCCTGGAGAATTCCATGGACTGTATTGGGTCGCAAAGAGTCTGACACAACTGAGCAACTCGCATTTCACTTCATGTCTGCTTCCTATTGCCTCTAGCATTTAGGGTCATGGAACAGTGATTTTGTTTGTTTTGAATGAAAGAATGGTTTCATTCATTACTGCATCCTCAGAACCAAATAGAGTGTGTGGCATATAGCAAGTTCAAAGTAAATTCTAATTGGATGGACACATCATATAGGACCACTCTCATTTGATTTGGATCCCTTGCTCAAAACTTTATTGCCTCCTCATTTCCCCTGATGTAAAGTCTAGCCCTCCCTAGGGTGGCATTCAAAGAGCTCCAGAGCCTGAGTCACGATCTACCATTCTGGAGTTCATGCTCTCTTCCCTCTGGCATGTACTCTGTTCCACCTAAACCAGACAGCATTACCTTTTTGCCTCCTTCCAGCATCCAAACCTTTGCTCTCTCTTCCTAGAATGGCTGGAGGCCATCTCTGCTGGTTCAAATTTGAAAGCCTACATATCTCTTAGGAAACAGCTCTCATCTTGCTTCCTTGAATACTCTGCTGAAGCCCCTACCCTCTCTGATCTCATCATCCACCATAATTGTTCCTGGCGTGGCTGGGAGGTACAGAGGCTACAAATTGGCAGCAAAGGGTTGAATTTGGCTGTGGACAGCATTTTAAAAGCAATCTTCAGAAATCTGGAGATCTCATGGAAACAATGTGAATCTGAGCTCTTCTTGAAAAATAGAAAGTTCTGGCAGTACTGAGTCCAGGTACCATGTGGCCATGATCCCGGGGAGCTGGGCACTCCTCTGCATAAGGCCTGTATTCTCACCCCACCTGGTCTGTGAGGCATTTGAGTTTGTGTCCCTGAGAGCAACTCATTGGGACTTGTCATAAAGCATTTTTCAAATTCTCACTTATCTCATTCATCTTCCTGAGACTGCAAGCTCTGTCCTTTATTTCTCTCTCTCTTCCTAGCATGAAATCAGTACGTGGCATATTGTAGGCCCTCAATTATCTTTTCATTGAATTGAATATAAGTAAGTTTGCAAGTTTCCTAATAAGCCCAATACTTAATATTTCCCCAACTAGAGATTTGGAGTTAATTTGAGTATAGTCAATTCTATTTGTAAAAAAAAAAAAAAATTGAAGTGACAAAGCAGATTTTTTAAGAAAACATTGGATTACACTGATGTTTTCATTAGATTTTCATTAGGTGTTTGTTGCTGATTGTTCTCAATCATAGATGATAAATCATTTTGCTTACTCTATGAAGTCTTCTCTGCTTCCTTTAGTTGGCCATCTCTCCACCTCTCTACTCCTCCAATGTAGAACTGATCAGATAGGATCCAGAGAATTTGTTTACTAGCCTCTTCTCTTGTGAGCGGGGACTAGGTATTATTCATCTTTGTATAGCTCACACTCAGCAGAAAGTCTGGTGGATAATACATGTTCAATACATTTTCAGAATTATTTGCCTGAAGCACATACACAGTAGCTATAAAGATGATCTAAATTGAAGCTTTAGTCTGACATGAAGGGACATAGTCACTACTTCCTCAAGGTTAATCAATGGTATTGATAGGTTAATACAGCATTTTTCTTGATATTTCCTTGCAGTTAAAAATTTAACATCACAATTCTTCAAAGGGGATATCTTGTTGTTGCGTTTGGGGCAGAACCAAGAAGCTTCAGAAGTTCCTTCTTTCTTCTTCAGAAGCGATTTTAAGAGGCAGTAATTGAGATCATTAGCCCGTGTGTCTCTTTGCCTCTGGAGGCCACCAGGAGACCCTGTGCTGGGCTTGCGTATTTGATCTGTCAGCAGCCACAGTTCAGGACTCAACTCTGACTGCATTGACCAAAACAAACCAGGGCGCTCTGTTTTCTTAGTATCACCAAACCCAGGAAATTAAAAACAGTTCAGTTCAGTCGCTCAGTCGTGTCCGACTCTTCGCGACCCCACGAATCGCAGCATGCCAGGCCTCCCTGTCCATCACCAACTCCCGGAGTCCACCCAAACTCATGTCCATCGAGTCAGTGATGCCATCCAGCCATCTCATCCTCTGTCGTCCCCTTCTCCTCCTGCCCACAATCCCTCCCAGCATCAGAGTCTTTTCCAGTGAGTCAACTCTTCGCATGAGGGGGCCAAAGTATTGGAGTTTCAGCTTCAGCATCAGTCCTTCCAATGAACACCCAGGACTGATCTTTAGAATGGACTGGTTGGATCTTCTTACAGTCCAAGGGACTCTCGAGAACCAGTAGAAGGACTTAAAGTTAATAACAGCAACAAAGACACGTCCTTCCTTCTGTCTTCTGTTGTTGGGTAATAGTAAAAGCATGACAGAGTCATTTCTTCTTGGTTTCCCCCTTTTTAGAAGCTGCACCCTAATATTTTATCACCTTAATGACACTCTAGATTTTGTTCTTAAACTGTGCAGCTTATGTGATGCCATTTAAACATTCTGGAAGTAAAATAAGCTAACTAACATCTAACATTTATGGAATGTGGCTGCAGACTGAGCCGTGGAATAAGCATTTTTTTGGATTTTTGTATGTGATCTTTATAACAACTATAACAATGAATACTGCTATTAACCCAGGTTTTACATAAGAGGAAACTGAGCCTTAGAGAGGTTAAGAAATTCATGCAGGGTCACAGGTAACAAATCACAGAGTGGAATTTTACCAGCTAGGCAAGCATTTGCCCCTCTGCTGTAAAGGGTAGGATACCCCCGCCCTACCCACATCCCCATAGTGGCATTAGCACAGCCTCCAAAGTAGCCGTTCAGATCTGAGTCTTGAGCTTGCATTATTTTTCTTTAATTAGCATTGTTTTTGGAGAAGGCAATGGCACCCCACTCCAGTACTCTTGCCTGGAAAATTCCATGGACGGAGGAGCCTGGTAAGCTACAGTCCATGGGGTCGTGGAGGGTCGGACACGACTGAGTGACTTCACTTTCACTTTTCACTTTCATGCATTGGAGAAGGTAATGGCAACCTGCTCCAGTGTTCTTGCCTGGAGAATCCCAGGAACGGGGGAGCCGGATGGACTGCCATCTATGGGGTCACACAGAGTCGGACATAACTGAAGCAACTTAGCAGCAGCAGCAACAGCATTGTTTTTATATCAGACACCGTCTTGAATTTAACACCATCATTCAGTTCAGTCGTTCATTCGTGTCCGACTTTTTGCGACCCCATGGACTGCAGCACGCCAGGCCTCCCTGTCCATCTCCAACTCCTAGAATTTACTCAAACTAATGTCCATCGAGTCAGTGATGCCATCCAACCATCTCATCCTCTGTCATCCCCTTCTCCTCCTGCCCTCAATCTTCCCCAGCATCAGAGTCTTTTCCAGTGATTCAACTCTTCGCATGAGGGGGCCAAAGTATTGGAGTTTCAGCTTCAGCATCAGTCCTTCCAGTGAATATTCAGGACTGATCTCCTTTAGGATGGACTGATTGGATCTCCTTGCAGTCCAAGGGATTCTCAAGAGTCTTCTCCAACACCACAGTTCAAAACCATCAGTTCTTTGGCACTCAAATTTCTTTATAGTCCAACTCTCACAGAAATAGTCATTTTCTTTCTTTCTTCTTTTTTTTTTTTTAACCAAAGCAGATACAAATATTTGAATGTTTAAAACCAGAGTGTCTCTTTACATTTTCTCTCATACTTTGGTTTAGGAAGCAAAGTACAATTAGAAATGCATAAACCAGCATTTCACCTTATATTTCTATGGTGAAGGATCTTTTATTTTTAAGATTTTGATTTACAAGAATCACTCCTGGGAGTACATAATGGAAGCCAAGTATATTCTGTGAATACCTGAAATCATAAGTTTTGGCAACAGAGTTGTATAAGACTGATTAATTTGCTTCTCAGAGTTCTGCCACTCTATGCGTAGTCTGAAAATGAGTAGTTAATATGTTATACTTCAAGGGGAAAGAGATGGTACCAAGATGGCTGAACAGGAGCCCCTGGTCGCTAAAGCTCCGGGTAACTTCCCACCAGCTTCTAGTAACCTCAGTTCTCCTTGATGTAGATCCTTGGCTTTAATCTTCACATTGTCTCATCCTCAAACAGTAACTTGTGTGTTTCTGCATTCTGTGTCCCCACCTTCTCTAGGAAGTCTTCTTAGATTCATCCAACCTTCTTCACAAGCACTCCCCCCAGAAGGAGTACACTGAGGATTCTCTAGGATTTGGAAGCATTTTCTTGTAGGGACTCTTTAGCTCCTCAAGGGTACAAAAGTCCACTGTACCTTCAAATGCCTGATTCAGGACACCCTGCACACAGTGGGTACTCAGGAAATAAGGACTGACTGACAAGATAAATGAAGGCTGGGCCTCCACGGAAGCCCTGTGTATTTTACATAAGAATGGCTAAGGCATCAGGAGTAAATGTCTCCATTTGTATTAAAATTATGAAATCCTACCGACAGATTTTCTGCCACTTGAAACTGCAGCAGATTTAATCCCAAGGGCAGCTAGTTTACTGGGAAAACCTGACTCAGCCGGTTTAAGTTATTTCTTTTGAGTCACTTAACTTCTGAATTTGCTCATTCAGTGTCTTAAACTCGACTTTAATACTGCATGCACTCCAAACATTTGCATTTAATTGCAGCACTAGTCTGTTTTCCTGTTGCCATCTGAAACATATTCATTATCAGTGTCAGGCTTACACTGAGAGTTTGGTTATTTATATCTAAAAAATCAAATTCAAAAAGATAACTGAAGGCGTGTAAGTCGATTTTTCTACTTTTTTATTGTCAGAATATGCAGGCTGTAGATACACAAATTCAAATCCTTGGCAAATCGTATTTGCAATGACTGTTTGTCTAGAGATAAATGGATATGAGTAGAGAAAGTTATTTTAGGAATGATAAGTCAACATGAATTTTATTTTTGCAGTGTATATATATATATATTCAATATGTGTATGATTCAAGAAAATATTGTGTCTGGCAAGTAATTGCTGTAGCACTTCATGTAATGAAGAGATTTGAGCCTTATAAAAATGTATTTAAAACTGTCTTAAACCTTATTCCAAATTAAAGAGCATTAAGATCTTGTTATATGCTTATAACCACAGGGTTAAAATGGAGGTTTGCGTGGGCTGGATATCTGCTCCCTGGATTGTCCATTTTATTAAGACCAACCCATCTCCCTATTAGAATGTGGTGCCCTTGAAGGCACAGGTGGCAAAGTTCAATACCTTTTGTTATTCCAGGATATATTTAAATTAATTTAAGGACAAAGTGTTCCTGTAGAGCCATCAGTTGTTGCTGCAGTAGTTTTAATCAGAACCAGAAGCCTGCCGACTTGCTTCAGGTGATATCAGGGGAATAAACGTTGATTTCATGAATCCTCTTTCCTGTTGATCAACCACATTCTTGTCTAACAGGTTTGTGAAACAGTAAGTTTCTTTCCTTACAGCAGAAGGTTGCTGCTAAAGATTGATGTATTTTAAGGATGGATAGTGACCTTTGAAAGGTTTTCATAAATCATTTACAGCTGACCTGCTAATACAAAGTGAAATGAATAGATGAGACAGATCCTTGCCAATATTAACCCTAACTTTCACCTTAAATGCCCAGGTTATCCAAGAAGAACTCTTCTCTTGGCTTAAATTACCAGGAAACATCATGCCAGTTGTCTTCCCGAGTGAATATGCAAATGTATTGACATGAAGGCTCCTGATGCTGCTGAAAAGATCATCTATGTTTTAACTAGAGAAAGATGATGGGGTGGTCAGAAGCCATACCTCGGAGTCACCTGTAGGCTCCAAGATCAGACTAATGAAATGCTATTAAGGATTAGAGCAAAGAGCCCTTCAGTATTTATTGAGTCTCAGGTTTTTACTTGGCTGGGGCCAGTGGAGAGGGACTATTTAAAAACATGTATGAAGAATTGCTGCCAGTAGGGTGTTGCCCTCATTAGCAGAGAAACCATCTATGAGTCTACAGACACAATGGACCCTGATGAAAGGGCAGAAAAAAAACAAGTCAAGGGTGAATCTCGGGCTGCAGACCATCATTATTCTTAAGATTCATCACAGAAAGAGATAAATGAACGGCAGTTGTCAGGGAAGTCTTCTTACAAGCAGTGGGCTTTGAACTGCGTCTTAGGGAGCGGGTAGCCGTCTTAGGGAGTGGGTAGCCGGTCCCCAGGTGGAGTTGGGGTGAGGGGAGTTCCAGGTGGGGAGTTCAGTCTGGGGACAGACTGGAAAGGGTGACACACGCCCAGAACTTCCTGCTAGAATTCAGCTTGCCGAACAAATTCGGAAAAAAGCACTTCCTAACAGCCCCAAGTGCTTCGACAGGATGTGTTGCAAAAAATATATATATATATATTTTTTTTTTCTGTTTCCTAAGTGAAGGAATGATCTAAATGGCCGTGTTTGAGAGGCAATGGACGGTCCAATCAGGGTTGTCTAGTACCCCAATGCCAGGAGAGGTAAGGGCAATTGAGTGTAGACATTGCAGTAGAGATTTGAGGAGGAATAAAAAGAGAGATTATTCTGTTGAATTGCTAGGGGCTAAAACAAGAGAAATTATCTAGAAAATGGGAGTTATCTCTAACACCTCTGATGTGTTCCATGAGTTAAATTAGGAGAACACACCAAGTGTAACGTACCTGCTGTTTCCTGAAAGTGCCGCTAGGTGGGGAACGTGCCTTATTTGTGGCTTTAGATTAGCCCTTTGCTTCTCTTCTGGTGAAAGGGGTTTAGCTCGTTTTGAAAATTCCAGCTCTTATTAAGTTAGATTTTCTTTTCGTGAAATATGACTTAATAACTTATGGAGCTAGTTATTAATAGGTACAGGAAACTGAAATATTACTCAGTGGTAATTATTTCAAACACATCAGAACCTGTGTTGCAAAAATTAGAGCTGAGTAAAACTCCTATAGGATTCCCTATTTTATTTTAATTTTTCCTATTTAGTACGTACTCCGGAAGCTTCCTTATTTAGTCTTCAAGTAGTGACAGGTATCTGTGGTAATAAATGACATCAAACCGTTTGGGTGCTTAGAGATTGGAAATCGTGCTACATTCTAATATCGGAGCTGACTGATCCGGGTGAGAGCCGGTTTGCAGTGATGTCTTAGGTAATACTCATATCTGCTGGTGCTTCTGCGAGCACCAGGAAGCTCCCTGAATGTGCTGTCTTGATTCCACTGTCTTCCACACGGTGTCTTCCCTGACTGTAAGCACCAGGAAGGTAAGACCCACGTTTGTTGTGTTCGCATTCTATTCCAGTGCCTGGTATGGTGCCAAACATAGCAGACCCTCAGGGAGTTAATGAACTTTTTCTGCTAGTCAAAAAATAATATAGTGTCTTTCCCACCTGATCTCTGTAAATCAGGTACAACCGTATAGTGTATTTTTGGCAATCAGAGCTTACCTTTCTTACCGTACAAAAATGATTCAGAAATTCATGCAGAATTTTCATATGTATATGTGTGTGTGTGTGTGTGTGTGTGTGTGTATAAGAGGCCTGGCAGTTCGGTATTAATCTTTCTAGATTAACTCACCAAGATTATGATTTGGGTTAGGCTAAATTCTCAGAGTTAGCCTATATTTATATTGCTTATATTTAATCTATATAAGGAGAAAGCAATGGCACCCCATTCCAGTACTTTTGCCTGGAAAATCCCATGGATGGAGGAGCCTGATAGGCTGCAGTCCACGGGGTCGCGAAGAGTCGGACATGACTGAGCGACTTCACTTTCACGCATTGGAGAAAGAAATGGCAACCCACTCCAGTGTTCTTGCCTGGAGAATCCCAGGGACGGGGGAGCCTGGTGGGCTGCCGTCTATGGGGTCATGCAGAGTTGGCCATGACTGAAGCGATGCAGCAGCAGCAGCAGCAATCTATATAAACATGGGAACACATCTTACAATGGGATAGAATATTTGGATTTGGGACAGTGCTTCCCTAGCAATATTGTAAGTGTGGTGGTAGTCGTCGTGTTCAGTAATTTGTATTTGGCATTAATATCTCCAGTAATCAGGTATTATCAATAATATAGTATAGATTAAAAAAAGCTGAAGCCCAGATGGGATAAGTCAGGTACACAGGGACAAATAGTAACCCAACGATGGTACAAACCCAGGACTGTCTGAGTGAATAGCCTGTTATTTCTCCTGATGCTGCGTTTCCTGTCTGTACTACCATGCTGAATTTTTCTGCTTGAAACCTATCCAAAGTAGTAAAAGAGAGACATTTATCTGAACAAACTTCCGATGTTAGATACCTTGGACGTAATAGCAGTGACAGTCGCTCAGTCGTGTCCGACTCTTTGAGACCCCATCGACTGTAGGCTCCCAGGGTCCTCTGTCCACAGGATTCTCCAGGCAAGAATACTGGAGTGGGTTGCCATGCTCTCCTCCAAGGGATCTTCCCAACCCAGGGATCGAACTCAGGTCTCCTGTATTGCAGGCAGATTTTTTAACATCTGTGCTACAGGGAAGCCCTCCTGTTAGATACCTTGGACGTAGTGTATAAATAATATTAAAATCTCTTTCAGAATAGCCATTTTGGTGGAAATTGCCATTTAACAAGAAAAATTCTACTTCATCTACTAGGGGTTTAGAAATTATTCATGACCCTTCTATACTATAAAATAGTCTATGGATTTGGCCATTTCTATAGCCAGAGGAAAACTATCCTCTTGTCTAGCATGTATTACGTACTCAATCATCTTATAAATCGCAATGATCATCATTTAATACAAGCTGAAGTTTGAGTATCACTTCATGTTTAATACAAAATGTAGACAAATACTTGATTAAAAGTGTACGAACTGACCCCCTGGAGCCGCCACAGCAAGCAGTCTGGGCCTCCAAATGCTCTTGAAAACACAGAGGAGAGCAGAGGCACGTGTCTGGTGAAGCCTGGCAAGGACCCGGGCACCTGCGTGTCTTCCTGGTGGGAGTGGGAACAGTACAGTCTCTTTTGGAAGGCGATTTGGCAGTGGGTATCAACATTACAAAAACACAAATCCTGTTGCCAAAACAATTGCGCTTCCAGAAGTTTATCCTATGGATATACGTATATATGTGTGAAATTATATACACAAGGTATTCTCTGGGGCTTCCCCGGTGGCTCAGCGGTAAAGAATCCACCTACAACGCAGGAGACACGGTTCAAGCCTTGGTTCAGGATGATCTCCTGGAGAAGGAGATGGCAACCGTCTCCAGTATTCTTGCCTGGGAAATACTGTGGACAGAGGAGCCCGGCAGGCCACAGCTCATGGGGTCACAAAAGGGTTGGACATGACTTAGCGAGTCAACAGCAACATTCTTTGCTTCTACTTTTTTGTAATACCAAAATATTGGTAAAGAACCTAAATATCCATTAAGGGAAAGCTGATTTTTAAAAATTGTAGTGCATCAATATAATGGATTATTATTGCAGCTGTAAGAACGGGGATTTTTTTTTTTTTTAGCACTGATACGGAACAACCATATATCTATATAATTAGACATAGGTATAATCTATAGTTAAGTAAGAAACAAGGGCATGGCAAAGTTTAAAATATGGCACTATTTATGCCTTAAGGAAAGAAAAGAAAAGAACACACACATATACTCATGACTATATATATTTGCTTGACTTTGCATAGAATAATATCTGGGAAAGTGTATAAGAAATTGATAACATTAGTTCCTTACAGAAAAGGAAGCAAATTGACTGGGAGCCAGGGAGCAAAAGAGAGGCTTTTCCATGCACTTAAACATATATTATCTATTTTTTTTTTAATTCATTTTTTAGTTTAAAAACTTTTAGATACATGTATATCCTTCATTCCTGCATTTCAAGTTCTGGGACTTTAGCTTAAGGAAATCATAAAAGATGTACCAAACACTTATGTACAAAGATGTTTTTTATATCATTATTTATAAAATATATAGAGATTAATCAATGAGATGTTCAGCATTTAGACATTAAAAGCATGAAATATGTGCATAAGTGTTCACACGATACATCTTTGTAAAATGCAACAAATTTATTTGTTAAATATCAGGGTTTCGGATCAAGTCTGTCTTGTTCATTGAATCCTTAGCATCTGACACAAATGTTTGACACATAATGAACACATGATTAATAATCATGGAAAGATTAATAAACAGAAAAGAGACTAGAAGAATATTTTCTAAAATGTTAATGTTTACCATAGGTGTTTGCTTTCTTTTGTACTTGTTTTTATTTTCCAAATTTTACATAATGAACATGTACTGTTTTTATGATTGAAAAGAGGGACATTAAGTGTTGTAAGACTGCATCCTAAAAAAAAATTCATGTTTTTCATGTCATGCCTATCTATAGAATGAATAGCTATTTTAATGAGTACTAGTGAGTGTTTGCATTTGATCAGCAGTGCTTACAGAAATTCTGGAAAGGATGGTGGTGGTATGTAGGTGGCAGCTGGTACATTTAGTGAGTATTGGAGGTACATGAGGGGATAATTTGAATGCTAATTACAATATCATTCTGCACTTAGGAGGGACCGCAGAACAAGGATTAGAGTTATTTGATGAAACAGAGTTATGTTTACACTGAGATCTTTTCTGTAACATTAAACCTGATTTTTGTGTTTTCCTTGTTTTTGACTACAGACAGTTCTAGATTCTGGTCCCCACACAGTACCTTGCATATTCTGTGATCTTTCTAAGATTATATTTCTCCATCTGCAAAATGAGGCTAATAGTATGGTCTTTGCAGGGTTGTTTGCAGAGTGTATTTCTAATGCAAGTGGAGAGTTTAGCCCAGGACCTGGCATGTAGAAGACCCTCAGGGGCGCTTCCCTCCCTTTCTGCTTCTCCCGCATCCATCCCTGTGAACTGGGTGTGAAGGAAGGACTAAAAGTTGGTTTTTCTTCTTGTTTAGTCACCAAGTGGTGTCCGACTTTTTTGTGACCCCATGGACTGTAACCCTCCAGGCTCCTCTGTCCATAGGATTTCCCAGGCAAGAATATTGGAGTGGGTTGCCATTTCCTTCTCCAGGAGATCTTCCCAATCCAGGGATCGAGCCTAGCAACTAATTTTTTAAGCAAACATATTACTTAATAGTACTTATGATCCTTTAAGATACAGATCATCCCATTTTATTAATATGGGGAGGGAGTGCCGCCTGAGGAGCCGTGACCATCCTAAGACCACAGTGGCTAGCACCTAGCACGTGCTGATACCAAACACACAGACCCTCTCTGTGGCCTCCAGAATTTTGTTCTAAGGGAAGAAGATGGAAATCCTCTATGGATTGTATTGCTGTGCCTGAGGACCCTGGAGAACTTATTATATTAGTATGGGTTCTGGATGTTTGCCTACAGCCACCCACCTTTTGATGTCCACCTTCTAGCCCTGAGAAACTCCTCATCATTCATGTAATCCCTGCAAATGAGATAAAGCAGGACTTTTAATGAAACATTGTTCCTCCTTGCTGTCTGATTTCAACTGTTTAGAAAAAAAAATTTTTTTATACTAATTTCACAGAATGGTTTTCCAATTTGTTTTCCAGTTAGTTTTTACTTAGTTTTGGCTGTGCTGGATCGTCGTTGCTGCGTGGACTTTTCTCTGGTTGCCGCGAGTGGGGGTGACTCTGCAGTTGCGGTGCACGGGCTTCTCACCGCAGCGGCTTCTCTTGCTGTGGATGCGGGCTCTGGGGCATGTGGGCTTCAGCCGTGGTATCACATGGGATCAGTAGCTGTGGCTCCCAGGCTCCAGAGCACAGTACTGTGGCACACAAGCTTGGTTGCTCCCCAGCTCTAGAGCACAGTACTGTGGCACACAAGCTTGGTTGCTCCCCAGCTCTAGAGCACAGTACTGTGGCACACAAGCTTGGTTGCTCCCCAGCTCTAGAGCACAGTACTGTGGCACACAAGCTTGGTTGCTCCCCAGCTCTAGAGCACAGTACTGTGGCACACAAGCTTGGTTGCTCCCCAGCTCTAGAGCACAGTACTGTGGCACACAAGCTTGGTTGCTCCCCAGCTCTAGAGCACAGTACTGTGGCACACAAGCTTGGTTGCTCCCCAGCTCTAGAGCACAGTACTGTGGCACACAAGCTTGGTTGCTCCCCAGCTCTAGAGCACAGTACTGTGGCACACAAGCTTGGTTGCTCCCCAGCTCTAGAGCACAGTACTGTGGCACACAAGCTTGGTTGCTCCCCGGAATGTGGGATCTTCCCTGATCAGGGATCAAACACTATCTCCTGCATTAGCAGGCAGATTCTTTACCACTCAGTCACCAGGAAAGCCCCCACTTAATGTTTAATACATCTAAACACAATAAGCATATTTAAATAACAAAACTGGTAAGCGTGATTGAATTTGTGAAACCAAATTCGTATATTTGGAATAGGTAAAATTAGTCTATAATTAATTATGTAAAATTAAACCTTAAATTTAAACAGTAGAAGACCTCAATATATAAAGACAATATCCTATCTGAATGATATGACGAAATTTTTGTGTGCTAAGTCGCTTCAGATGTGTCTGACTCATTGCAACCCTATGGACTGTAGCCCACCAGGCTCATCTGTCCATGGGATTCTCCAGGCAAGAACACTGGGGTGGGTTGTCATGCCCTTCTCCAGGAGATTTACCTGAACCAGGGATTGACCCTGCGTCTCTTACGTGTCCCGCCTGCCAAGTTCTTTAAATGACTAAAATGTTGATTGAATTTCTCAATTAAGCTAATAAGCTACTAAGGAGAAATATACAAACCATTTAGATGGATGAATATTTTATCCTGGCAGGAAAAAAAACATAGCAAGAAGTACTATTAAAAGCACTTTTCTTAAACGCGGTCACTGAGGACTAACTTCACCCTCGAACTGATGAAACTCACAGGATGTGTGCCCCTAGTTTTCTCTTGCACAAAATGACCTTACCTTGATTCCTGGCATCGCTGTCTTACATTTTTAATTGATATTTCCCATTGTCTTTGCTAAGCTAGAGGAAATAAATAAATGCCCATTTCCTAAAGAAAAGTATTTAAATGATCCTTAGAAACAGAAAAACAATGCAGAAATTAGAAGGAAAACTTTGGCATTTGGACTAATAAAGTGAATAATAGAAATTCTTCTTTTAAAATGTCAACTTATAATGTCTTTGTTTGCCCCAGCTAACAGTCTGCCTGGAGAGTGATACTTCTATTTGTTTTTCAGCAGAGCAGCAGTTTGGCTCGGATAAAATATCTAATTCTTAATACTGGTAGATGTGCCAAAAAGCCACACAAACCAGAAGGTTAAAAATAATTTCTATCAACTCTGCACAGTGTGTTTGAGGAAGAGCAGATTGTTGTAACTTGCATGCTTACAATCAGAGTGCATTCATAAACAGAGGCATTTAAACATTTAGACGTATCTGATATCCAGGACATAGTGGAGGGCAGGGAAGCCTGGCATGTTGCGGTCCATGGGGTCGCAAAGAGTAGGACATGACTGAACGAGTGAACAACATCAACAGTACACCTGATATCGTAGAAACACCAAAAGCTGGGTAGGAGAAGTCAATATGTATTGTAATCTATCTTCTAACATTCAATGATAGTAATAAAAATAATAGTGATAATATTTTTGAGAACTTACTGTATACCGAGAGGAGGTGAAATATTTTACAAATTCAGAGTTAATTTATTATATTAGACATATATATAAACCTTTACTATATTTACTATATATATATAATTTTACATCCACATACATATTTACTATATAAAAAATATATATATACTATATATTAAAAATATATTTACTATATATAAACACATATATTTATTATACTATATTTACTATACTTTATATTATCTTTACTATATTATATATATACACACTATATACACTATATTTACTACATATTTATGCCTTTACTATATTTACTATATATATATAGTATATATTTACTATATATATGTAAGTCTTTACTATATTTACTGTAAGACTTTGCTGTATTAGGTTTCAGAACAATCTTAAATCCCTCTAAGCATGGTGATTTATTCACCTGAGAGAAGGTATACCTGAAATAGTTTTCTTTGTCCTCCTGGAGAAAGTACACAAAGAAAAGTTCTAGAAGTAGATCACACCCTCTTGGAGCTGCGTTGTATCTTGCCTCCTTGCTACTGGAGGTTTTCTTGATACGTTTTTAAAATAGGTATTTGGTTTTATGTTGGTCAAGTTCTCACGTAATTTGTGTGTGTGGTGTTTGGCTCGAGTTGCTAATATTAGCTGTGATCCAGAACTCAAAGTGTTTATGATTTTATTATAGAGGTTCCTGAATGGTGGTAAATTGTATTTCTAACTCCCTTCTGAAACACGTGGGAACAGGGGGCTAGCAGGAAAGGATGGAGCTCGAGGATGGGAGGCGTGTAACTCACAGACAGCAAGCAGGGGCACCTTCGTGAAATGCGCAGTGAGTCCTTCCTTCCAGCAGGTATGGCTTTAAAACTTGCCTCTGGGTCACCACCTGCGTGCAGGGCCTTCGCCGTCCCCTATTCTTTCAGCTTCTATGGAAAACAATTCCTCACTCTTCTTCTTTTTTAAAAATATTTATGTATTTGGCTGCACCGGCTCTTGGTTGCCGCACCGGGGCATGTGGGATCTTTCTTTCTGGCATGCTAACTCTTAGTTGCCGCAGGTGGGATTTAGTTCCCTGACCAGGGGTTGAACCTGGGCCCTCTGCATTGGGAGCATGAAGTCTTAGCCACTGGCCCACCAGGGAGCACCCCGCTCCTCATTCTTCTTGATGTTAGCATCTCTGACACCAGGGCTTCCCTGGTGGCTCAGATGGTAAAGAATCTGCCTGCAATGTGGGAGACTTGGGTTTGATCCCTGGGTGAGGAAGATCCCCTGGAGAAGGGAACACTCCTAGCCACTCCAGTATTCTGGCCCGGAGAATTCCGTGGACAGAGGAGTCTGGCGGGCTACAGGCCATGGGTGGCAAAGAGTTGGGTGTGACTGAGCAACTTCACTCACTCTCTGGCACAAAGAGGATTGGGGGTAGAAGGTCCAATCAGAATATAGACTTGAGAGATGTTTATTTCAAGAGTCAGACCAAGTATAATGCACTTTACTAAAGCTAGAACAGGGTAGGACAATAGTACTCTTTTTTCCCCTTTACTGTTATCAGTTGGATGCAAATGCATCTGAAAATCAACCAGTTCTCCTCCTTGGAGCAGCAAATATAAATCTGATGGGGCTATTCACATTATTTAGAGACTGATCTCCTGCCTTCCCACCAGAATAATGAAAGTGAAAGTCGCTTAGTCATGTCTGACTCTTTGCAAGCCCATGGAATTCTCCAGGCCAGAATACTGGAGTGGTAGCCTTTCCCTTCTCTAGGGGATCTTCCCAACCCATGGATCAAACCCAGGTCTCTCGCTTTGCAGGCAGATTCTTTACCAGCTGAGCCACCGGAATAATGAAACACACCTTAATTACCTGTGATCTGGCCAAGTTCTAGATTGTTTTGTTCAGTTACTTAGTCAAGATCTGTCTTTGGTCTCCTAAGAAATCAAGAGAGCCAGGAATAAAGAGCAGGAATTGGTGGGAAAGAAAGAAAAAAATCAGAGCTCTGTCTTTCTGTTCTTCTGCACCAGGTTAGGTCAAGCACAGGCTCAATCGCCAGTTCTGCTGGGGAGTCGATCCCAAAGAAAAGACTGTTATTTTCCTTAGAGGAGCAAATTGTGGCTATTAAACAAAATTCGAGTTAAGACGTTTCAACAGTAAGGTATGTGACGTCATTTTAAGCTTCATGAAAAGGGGTTAAATGAAAGACTAGCTAGGCTAGATGGATAAAATTCTTATTTTATGAAGGCAGTGAAAGAGATAGAAGTGCAAAATCAATAGCAAGGAGAATGGTGCAGAGCTCAAATAAATCACCCGACAGGGCCTGTGAACAGACCTGAGAAAGATAGTGTATTTCCTGGTGACAAGACACTTTCACGCCCACTGCCTCGCCACCAGCTTCCTCTACCAAGGCCCTGCTCCAGCTCACACTGAGCGAATGACTTTTCTACCTGTATTGTTGAGAAAGGGCTTCCCAAGTGGCCACAGTGGTAGGGAACCTGCCTGCCAGTGCAGATAGATGTAAGAGATGTGGGCTCAATCCCTGGGTCGGGAAGATCCCCTGGAGGAGGGCGTGGCAACCCACTCCAGTATTCTTCCCTGGAGAATCCCATGGACAGAGGAGCCTGGAGGACTACAGTCCATGGGGTCACACACTTGGACATGACTGAAGCAACTTAGCAAACCCGCACACACATGATTGAGAAAACAGAAGCAATTAGGAGCCCCCACGTCGTCACGTCTTTCTTCCACCAAAGTCTCAGGCCAAAATCTCAGATCTGCCTCCTGTGTACGACACTCTTACCTTCCCTCCTGTCACAGGCGGGAGTATCTCTGCCCTTCCCTCCACAGGGGCTTTGTCCTATCCCTTCCCACACACGTCACCCCTGCGGTAGGTGCCCCCTTTTCTGCAGCATCCCTTTCTCCTCTGCACTGTATCATTCTGAGAGCAAGTAATGCATGGTAGCAGTGAGGTGAAAGTCACTCAGTCGTGTCTGACTCTTTGCAACCCCATGGACTATACAGTCCATGGAATTCTCCAGGCCAGAATACTGCTGTGGGTAGCCTTTCCCTTCTCCAGGAGATCTTCCCAACCCAGGGATTGAACCCAGGTCTCCCGCATCGCAGGCAGATTCTTTACCAGCTGGGCCACCAGGGAAGCCCGCAGGGTAGCAGAGCCCTTCTCACACTTCACCTTGCGTATGCATCACCCAGGGATCTTGCTGAAATGCAGATCACCATTTGAGTAAGGCTGCATTTCCCACCTTAAAAAAAACAAAATCCCTCTTTGACCCCATGCATATACTCGCCAGTCCCGTCCCCATTTTTTAGCACCCCTTTACAACCAGACTTTCTGAGAGAGTTGTTTGCAACGTGTCTGCCTTTCACTTATTGCCCAGTCCGTCCACCCCAAGCTTCTGTCCCCACCGCAGAACCGAAATTGATTTTGGCAGTAAACTCCGTTTGGTGAAAAACCCACGGACAGGGGCTCCTTGACCTTGCTGAAGCCGAGTTTCAGGGAGATTACCCCTCCCTCCTTCTCGGCACACTTGCCATTGACTTCTGAGATGCCTCTTCCTCATTTTTCTTCTGCTTCAGTCTTTCTCCGCCTCCTTTGCTGGCTCCCCCTGGTCTCCCTGACAGCCGCGTTTTGTTGTGCCCCGGGACTCTGTCTTGTCCCTGATTCCTATTCCCAAGGCTCTGTGGGCCTTCTACCTACCTCGGACTTCCAAATCTGTATCTCCAGCCCTGGCTCATGCCTCCGTCCAGCTGTTGCTGTCACCTCCTGAACATCTAAGAGTCATACTTTTTGCGGCCCAAATGCATCCCTTCATCTCCTTTCTCCCCTAAGTTTGGTATTCCTCTACTCTTCTCTAGTTCAATAAACAAAACAAAACAAAAACAGCCTCATTTACCAGGTCCCTCAACCAAGAATATAGGCAATTCTTTCTGTTTTTCTTACCTTGCAGATCCAATCTAGTATCATGTCTATGATGACTTTATTTGCAAAACATCCTGAATAGGCCTACTTGGGTCTAAGCTTTCATGCCCTGGTGGACCGCAACAATAACCTCATCTCCTGGTCTCCATTATGCCTACATGGTCTTTTTAAAATGTAAATTAGATTTTTTTTTTTTTTTTTGCCTGAAACTCTCCCATGGCTTCCCATCAGGCCTGGAATAAAATCGCCGCTGCTCACTTTGCTTTACTTGCGCTTCTCTGACACCTTCTTGCTCCGCTCCGCTCTCCACTTGGCTCCCAGCGCTGGGCATCCTTTGTTTCCTCAGAGGAATTCACTTTGCTTCTCCTTCGCACTTGTGCATTGTCTGTCCTGGTTCCCCGGCTCTTTTCCTGGTGAGTTCCCGCCTTGTTCCAGTGGTCAGCCTTTGGCTTCCAGATCAGAATTCCCCCACCCCTTCTCCCACACACCAGCTTTTCCAGCTCTCTTGACAATGGCTTTGGGGGACCTGGCTGATGGGAGGTCCTGAAAGGAGGGGAGGAAGAAAACGAGAGAATTTCCTTCTTTCTGTGTTTTCCTCTTCGTTCCTCCCCACCGTCCCCAACACCACCTTTGGAGACATTTTCCAGAGACATCCTCTCCTGCATAATCCCGAGTACCGCCGAGCAGTCGCGACCGCGGCTCCAGCTCTTGGCCGGGTCCATCCACGTGGTCTGGCATCTGGCCCCGTGACGCCCCCGCCCTCTGGGAGTGGCTTCCTGCTTCGCCGATGTCTGTTACAATCTTACTCTCAGTGCAGCCGCTTCTCTGAGTGAAAGTCTTGTGTGTCCGAAATGCCTGGAGGAGTTTCTATCTTCCCGACCTAAGTGGGTCTCAGGGATGAAGTTTGTCCCCAAAGCAGCCCTCTTAGACCTCTGAGTCACTCTCCAGCCCAAGCACCTGTTTTGACTCTGTTCATTACCTTTTTCACTTTCTGCGATTTTTCTTCTTCATTTACCTACATGTTTGTTTGGCGCTGTCTTGCTTATTACCACTTGCCCAGAGTTTTGAATAGTGTCTTACGTGTAGTTGGTATTCAGTAAGTATTTATCGAATGAATGAATGAAGGAAATGGACTGAGATTTGGCTAGACAGAATACTGCTCAAAGGCGTGTAAGTTGCTTCAGTCGTGTCCGATTCTTTGTGACACTATGGACTGTAGCCTGCCCATGGGACTCCTCTGTCCTTGGGATTTTCCAGGCAAGAATACTGGAGTGGGTTGCCAGGCCCTTCTCCAGGGGATCTTCCTGACCCAGGGATTGAACCTGTCTCTCCTGTCTCCTGCATTGACGGGGAGTTGTTTACCACTAGTGCCCCTGGGAATGAAGTTAATAATGATCAGCCAGCTTCTAAAACTCAGAAAAGAAAAAAAGACAATAAGAGAAAGGGAAATTAGGCAACAACAACAACAAAAAGAAAATGGTTCCCCTTGGGAAGAAGGAAAAGTAGTGGGGAGAGGAAACTAATCAGTATATAATATCTACTAACGCACCAGTGGCTTTATGGACGTGATTTCTTTCTGTTCCCATATCAATGTTCAGGTAGACATTATCTCCGTCTTACTGGTGGGGAAACTGAGTACCTGAGGCTGAGTAAATTGTACAAGTGTGCGCGGCTGTAAAACGCACAGCAGGATTCCAGCCCACAGCGGCCATCTGCTGATTAGGACAGGCCAGGGGAGCTGCTATCAGTGTGATAGAGTGGGCCTCTGTTGTTTTCTTCCAGGTTGATTTCAGGATGAGCCTGTTTTTGTGATTTAGTCTGCAGTAAGAAAGGGGTTTAGGGGGTAGGCCCACCTCATATATCAGCAGCATCCCGTCGAGCACAAAGTTGTTTTTCAGGGACGTGCTACATATGGCATCGATAAAGAAAGATGGGCCCGTTCCCTTCAAATTCAGCAGGCCCTTTATTTGTACCCACATTGCCTCTGTTTTGTTGAATTTCATTGAAGAGCCCTATTGTCTTCTTAAAGTGGACAATTAAGTTCTCAATTTTGTTCTCAACTGCTACATTATGGCCAGGTCTGAAATGGTGGATTATATTAGATTATGGGCTTGCTGGTGGCTCAGATAGTAAAGAATCAGCCTGCAATGTGGGAGAGACCTGGGTTCAACCTGTGGGTCAGGAAGATCCCCTGGAGGAGGGCATGGCAACACACTCCAGTATTCTTGCCTGGGGAATCCCCATGGACAGAGGAGCCTGGTAGGCTACAGTCCAAGGGGTCGCAGAGAGTCCAACACAACTGAATGAATGAGCACACAGATTATCCAGTTTATAGGGAAACTTAGGAAGAAAAGCCCCAAATGGTGGAACAAATTATTTTTTCCTAATGCTGATCTCCCTTGTCTGGTGGATTCAAGTCAGGTCAGGCCATCAACATGATTTTGACATTGCATTTTCCCATTGTTCTTAAGACCTTTCTCTATCCCCAAACATCGTGTTCTCAGAACCCTGAAAATTTACAGCAAACAAACAAATCACAGAAATTAAATAGCAATAAAACTGTTGTTGGCTTCATATAAAAAAATATTATCCAGTATTTAAATGGCAATTATTTCCAGAAACTTGGCAATTGTAACCGTACAAATGATGAAATTGATTCCAGTCGCAGTCCATCTCTGTTTGGAAAGGAAATACCAGTAGTGTTTGAAAAATGGATTATTAAAGACCTTGCTTTGCTGAAGGTGGCTCATATGTTCTATTTGCTAACACAGCATCTTGTTGGGGGAAAAAAAAATAAATGCAGCTTTTCCCTACCCCAGATTATTTTCACTACAGATCTTTAGAGCAGGAAATAAAAAACAGCTAATGGTTCATGGGGCATGTGGAATTAGTTTAAGCAAAGCCAAGCCCTGGTCCTGCTGACCGCCTCCTCTTTCCTGTGCTGTTTTGTCTATGCCGGCCTTAGAATATGTCAACAAATCTCTTTTAAGCTCTGATGGGAAGAAAGGAGGGCGATTCTTTCTCTTTCACTAAGGGAGTAATTTACAACAGATGTGCTTTCTTTTTTTTTTTAGAAAGGTACAAGTTTGTCTTGTAAAATATTTGTAAAGAAAAATAGCCTCCGGATTTCACAAAGTAATCCTTACTCGGTCTCGGAGATGTCACAGAGAGTGTTGCTTTTATAACACTAATATGATTCTTTGCTCACACAATTTGATTAAACTCAAGATTAGTTTTTGGGAAGAGCCAAGTTTAAATATCTAAAACAATGTAGTGAAGAAATACCATATGTTACTTGATGGCTTTTTGACAGTGACCTGAAAGGAGGCCAGTTTCAGTCATGAGACCTGGAATCCCAGGAACTCTAACTAGAGTAATGAGACCCTAACTTCTCCAAGCCTCCCTTTCCTTATCCATAAAATGGGGAAACCACCTGCCCCTGCCATCCAAGTGTGAAGATAAGTTAAAAATGCTTAATAAGGTCCTATACAAGGTGAACGATTTCCAACAAACCTATTCAAGAAAACATCTTCCAGGGTTCCATACCTTCATATATATGCTTTTTTTTTTTTTTATAGTTAGTAAAAGGAATCTTTTTTTAAAACTACTTTTTTAGTAAGTAGATTGGCAGCAAAGCTTGTGCTGTTTAAGATAAAATAATAAATCCTGGCTCTGATTCCTCCATGAGGCTCGTTGAAGAAAAAAATCACTGATTCTAATGGGAAGTGTTACCTGCATAAGTGCTGACAGATAAAAATCACATGAGAAAAAGGTGTATGCTTTGCTGAGTATGACTGACTTCAGCCTTAGAGAGTGTGCAGCTTTCAGCAGGCAGGGAAAACTGGAAAGAGATGAATTAACTCCTCATTTTTCAAATCTCGTATCTCAGATGAGGACAGATATGGCTGGGGGCACCAAACCAGAGTGAGCATAGATGGGGGTAGAAGTTTGAGTTGGATGAAAGGCATCTGGTCTTTGGTTTGCTCATGTAGGGAATGAGAATAATACCACCCTTCACCCTTGTGTGACTGTTGGAAAGATCATGTAAATCAATACATGCTTATGTAAAATGATACAATCAGAGATAACCTGATTGTATTTAATGACAAAGAAATTATATAAACATAGTATTTCTTAGGTATCACAAATAAGGAGACAATTCTCATCTTTATGAATATTTAATAAAATTTATCATTTAAACGTTTTTCAGTGCTTCCTTTTCAGTCTCTTCAAACTGTTAAGTAACATTAATGGCTAGTATGTACAGAGCACTTTCTGTGTTCTAGACATTTGCGGTAAATGCTTTAAACTCAATTTTATAACCATCAAGGAGGGAGGCTCCATAATTATCCCCATTTTATAGATGAAGATAAGTAAATTGCTCAAAATCACACAGTTAAGGCCATAATGGAAGCACAACCTGAACTAGGGTTAACCAAAGAGCCAGTTAATCAGAAATCTAGAGTAGGGACGACAGAGGATGAGATGGCTGGATGGCATCACCGACTCAATGGACATGAGTTTGAGTAAACTCCAGGAGTTGGTGAAGGACAGGGAGGCCTGGTGTGCTGCAGTCCATGGGGTCGCAAAGAGTCGGACCCGACTAAGCAACTGAACTGAAGACTGTGGTTGTCTAGAAGGTTTACAACCTTCCCTAAACTCAGTTGCCCCCCAAAGCTGTGCATTTGGACTCCAGTCAGATTTAAAAACACATCTGGAAATGAAACAAATGATTTCGAAAGAGGCTTTTAAACACACATGTACACACAACTTTTTCATTAGAAACTGGGATAAAGAACAACTCTCCTGGCACTGCTGTTTAGATTCAGAAGCAAGCCCAGGCTTCTGCTCCCTACTCAGGCTGACAGTATAGACCCATAGAAAGTGCAGGAGAAACTCTATTCCTGACCATATCCTCAAATAAAGTTGTCCTCAAATGAATCAGCCAAATAGCCCTGGGGGGCAGAGGCTATCCCACACCCTTGCTATCTCCTCTGGCTAATCATCAGAGCTAATCACCACCAGAAGGGATTTTTTAGGACACACCTAATTTAACCTTTTTTTTTTTTTTTCCCCAAAGGGTCCTAAGGACAGGCAGTGACTTGTCTTAGGCCACCATAATCCTGAGTGTGCTTTCACATTTTCTAGACCTTTCTACAATGCATGCATTTTGACTTTGCAGACTTCTTATCTCAACACTTGGACTGTCCTGGGTGAAGGTTTCCTTTGTCACTGATTTTCCTGTCTGGTTGTTTGGGAACAGCAGCCTCGGGGCTTCTGCTGTGGCTTCTATCGAGGTCAGCCTAGAGCCAGGCCTTGTGGCCCTTTCCCTCGAGAGTCCATCTGAGAGCAGAGCTTCTCCTGGGACAGAGCGCCCTGAGATGGCATCATCTATAGGACCGCCCTCTCAAAAGTGCACTTCCTGCCTGCTGGCAAGATTAGTCAAAGGTTTTGACATTGATATATAGCCCTAATTTTTTAAGCGATTACATGAACTAGCTGGACAGTTACAAGGAATTTTCTTAAATGGTTAGAGAGAGGGAGACTGGCAAATGGTTAGAGAGAGGGAGACTGGCAGATCCCTTGAGGTCTACATGATGAACGTTTTGAGTAGCAAGAAATTGGGCTCTAGGGAACTCTCCCTCCCAACAGCAGATTCTTCTGTGCCCCCTGGGGACTTTCTATAAGGTTTATCTACGTTTATTTTAATGGAAATATAACATTTTAGCCTTTTTACAAATAATAAAAAATTAGAACTTAAGGTGGGTAGCCAGCGATTTCGTTTTTGCCTGACTTCAAGTCATCTTCAAGGATATTCACCTTCACTTCCTCATATTCACCCCCAGGCTCTTAAACTGCTCCTCATCCCCCTGTCCCGTGGGTGGTCCCTTCAAGTTTTCCTCTCCCCTATTTCCTCTTTCCTTCAGTCTCCTCTTTCTGCTCTTTCATCCTTTTCCTTTTCTCTTCTTCCTTCTTGCCTTCCCTCTTTTCCTCCCTCCCTTTCTTTGCCCTTGTTTTCTTCCGTTCTTTCTTTCCTGGCTTTCATCACAACCTTTAAGAGTGCCAGCTGCCATTTTTAAATGCCCGTTTTCATTGCTTGGCCCAAGGGATAGAGCTTTCCAAATTTTTGTTATTTTGCAATCACTTTTAAAGTTACATGCAGAATGTTAACGGGGTGAGGTGAAGTTGCTCAGTCGTGTCCGACTCTTTGCGACCCCATGGACTGTAACCTACTAGGCTTCTCCGTCCATGGGATTCTCCAGGCAGGAATACTGGAGTGGATTGCCGTTTCCTTCTCCAGGGGATCTTCCCAACCCAGGGATTGAACCCGGGTCTCCCGCACTGGAGGCAGACACTTTAACCTCTAAGCCACCAGGGAAGCCCGTTAACGGGGTGAGGCACAACTAAATGTGATTAAAAATTGTACTCTAGAAAATGAGTACTGGAAAGCGAAGCAAAAAAAAAATAAAGACCAGGTAAATGTTCATTCTGGGGGAAAAAAAAAACATGTAAAGTCAGCAGAAGGAGGGGAAAAAAAAACCTCAATGTAACATTATAAAGAAACTAATATCACTCTCTAAAATGGAGTCTGACAAGTTGACACGAAGTCATCTGGGGCACGACTAAACATGCATAAGAAGTTTCACTTGTTTAGGCATACTCAGGTCGCTTCAGTCGTGTCCAACTCTTTGTGACCCTGTGGACTGGCACCCACCAGGCTCCTCTGTCCATGGGATTCTCCAGGCAAGAACACTGGAGTGGGTTGCCCTACCTTCCTCTAGATATACTGAGGAGTTCTAGTATTTCAAAATTTTGTTTCAGAGGAACAAAAATAGATAAAAATAATTTGAACTGTCTTGATAAGGAACCGTATCCCAAGTTTTACTGCTCTACTACTTCTGCTGGGCTTTCCTGGTGGCTCAGAGGTTAAAGCATCTGCCTGCAATGTGGGAGACCTGGGTTCGATCCCTGGGTTGGGAGGATGCCCTGGAGAAGGAAATGGCAACCCACTCCAGTATTCTTGCCTGGAGAATCCTGGTGGGCTACAGTCCACGGGGTCACAGAGTTGGACACGACTGAGTGACTTCACTTTCTACTCCTTCTACGGGACAGTTGTTTGCACCAGATATTGTACTAAGAGCTCTATGTGGCTTATTTAACTTAGCCCTCTTCATAACCATGAAACATAAATATTTTTGAGAACTGTTTTACTTTTATAAAAGAAAATATTGTCTTAAATGGTGTCCATCTTTTTTTTATTCACTTTCTACTTCTGCTACGGGACAGTTGTTTGCACCAGATATTGTACTAAGAGCTCTATGTGGCTTATTTAACTTAGCCCTCTTCATAACCATGAAACATAAATATTTTTGAGAACTGTTTTACTTTTATAAAAGAAAATATTGTCTTAAATGGTGTCCATCTTTTTTTTTTGAAAACAATGGGGGTAACAATACTTCTTACTTTTTAAAAGAAAATATATTGTCTTAAATGGTGTCCATCTGTCTTTTTTTTTTTTAAACACTGGGGTAGCAATACTTCAGACAAAACAGACTCTATTTTCCTGTTAATTCTGTATTTATTTTCGGCTGTGCTGGGTCTTCGTTGCTGCATACTTTTCTCTGGTTGCAGCGAGTGGCGGCTACTCTCTGGCTGTGGTGTGCAGGCTTCTCACTGTGGCGGCTCCTCTTGTTGCAGAGCACAGTCTCCAGGCGTGTGGGTTTCAGTAGTTGTGGCTCCTGGGCTCCGGAGCACAGTCTCAGCAGCTGTGGTGCGTGGCCTTGTTGCTCCACAACATGTGGGATCTTCTCGGATCAGGGATCAAACCCGTTTCTCCTGCATTGGCAGGATTCTTTACCAGGGAAGGCCCCCCTATCTGTCTTCTTAACCTTAACCATACCTGGGACACTTTTAATATTTCAGTGGAGGGTTCCTATTTTCAAGGGGAATATTGGAGAAAGAGCCACAGCACCCAGTAACCTGGGTAAGATTTGATATAATAAAAACTGAATAAGACACTGAGGTGAGATTCAGTAGTCAAGAGTCCCTGTGAGTTGTTGATTTCTCTGAGAATTTCAGTGTTCTAGATGTAAGGCTGCAAGGTAGGTTTCTATGCCTGAAAAAAAAAGAAGGAATATTGCCACAAAGAAAACATTTTGCCACTTTATGTGCCTTTATTCAACCTATACCTCATGTCTAACATTTCCATAGGTTAGAAGCATGGATCTGAGAGGAAGTCTGTTTTGCAGGGCATTTTACTGAGTGAACTAAGAAAGCTGTACACTAAAACCATCTTTAGCATAAAAAATAAATCACGTGAAACATAAACATATTCCAAACACAGTTGTATACTTGGTGCTGTGTTTGCTCACAGAAGAGCTGTAGTCAACAGTAAACTATCACGATTACGTATCACAGCAAATGTAAGCCTTCCTGCTCACCTTTTGCGAGGTTACCTAGCGGGACTTTAAAGGAAAACTAAAATCTGCATGCCTCCTCCAGATCATAAAGTGAACATATGCTCTGGTTTCCTAGGACAGTTCTGTTTTGTGCTCATCCTGATATGAGACTTCATAGCACTCCCCTTTTACACTCTTCAGACAAGCTCTCACCCTAGAAAGTGAAATAAGTTGAATTTTACAACATCAATATTTTGAGCTACACGTTCTACACGCCTGCTATGTTGAACAGAGCACAGGTGTCCAACAGATTCATTTCCTCTGACGTGAACAGGACTGACAGTGACCTCTTTGGTGTGAGTGACTGTGGCAAGATGCAGCTGGGTGCACAAGGACACACACAGAACACACCCCCCCTGACACCTATCACCTCGGCTTCTTCTCTTTTGGAACAGAATCTGTGAATGGCAGCACATATTGATTCCTTAGGTCTTGAGTTTCCTAAATATCTCACAGCTAGGGACCAGAGAGTTCTTTGGAAAAATCCAGTTCATTTTCTAATGGGATACATGATAGTAAAATAGGTGAATATGAAAGAGTCACTATATTTCAGGTGTGCAGTTATTGATATTTTGTGGACTAATGAAAATAACTAGATTTTAAAAAGCATATGGAATTTAGAAAAAAAAACTTGTATAATATACATCTCACATGTTTTCAGATTTACAGTTATAGTTCTATTTTACAGGTAAGTTTCTTTTTACATCTTGAAAAGAAACCTTAATAATGCATTAAAAAAAAAAAAAGGAAACAATAGTGTCATTTCCAAGCTTTTCAATGATTCACTACCCTATGATATTTTTTTCCATCCAGGCTGGTTTATAAAGGAAAGTAAAAACGACAATAAAAGAAATGTACCAATTTATTCTCTACTAATAAAGTATTGAACATTAATGAAAAAAGTGTGAAATATTGGAAAGCAACACAGAGCAATTCCATTACCCATTGCAGTTTGGGGTCATATACTGTATATAAAGAGTAATTACTTCATTGGTTGGAGACCTCAGTGGAGGAATATAGAATTTGATGAAAGATTTTAAAATAAAAAATTTTATCCCAAAGCATTTCCTTTTCAAAATTTGCCAACACTCCAGACTTTTTTATTTTGAATTTTGGTGGCGAGGGGTGACAAGCTTGGAGGGTAGGATGGGTATGCAGAAGAAAGAAAATTTTAAATGAGCAGATTTTTAAAAACTCTTTAGCTAAAGTACTTGGATTTAAAGTATCTGCAAAACATAGTCTTTGTAGATGCCTAAAATGACACATCTTATTAACGAAGGGCTCATATTTTATATTTGCACATTGCATTATTAATGTTAAATCTGGTGGTTTCTAACAACCTTCCAATTTCCACTTTTGAATCAAGTTTCTAGATTTCATTTTCTTGCTGATCATGGTGTTTACAATAATAAGCTTCCAAATCTTTTCAAGTCTTTTCTTGTTGTTTATCCTCATAGAGATCCTGTGTGGGAACTGAAATCTTCTTGGGTAGAATGAGGTCACACTATATCATGCAGAGAATAGACTCTGGAGTTGGCTAGCTGTAGTCCTAATTCCAAGTGCTGTCATTTTCCATGAGCCTGTTTTCTCTTCTGTAAAGTAGGGAAAAATACATTGTAGGATGGTGGTAAGGATTGAATGAGCTACGTGAAGAGCACTTTATAGTGCTTAATGAGTGTCTGTTTACATTCTATTTCCTTCTAAAAATAATTTAGAATACAAAAGAATAAATTAAGGAAAAAACAGATAAACTGTATAAAGTCATGTCCAGTGAGTGCTGATTCGTTTATGTCTTCTATCCCTATTACTTTTATAGTGATGTTATGGAAAATTAGGGAACTATTCTGGTTATAAAAGTAAAATATATTGATTGCAAAGAATTTGAATATTATAGGAAGGCATGAGGAAGGCAAACATCCATTTTACCTTTAATATTTTGACATATTCCCTTCATCATTTTTCCATCCTACCCATTTAAAAAATGTTAGGATTATGCTGTATATCACATTTACTTCCCATTCTTTTAAATTTCTAGTAGATCATAAGTATTTTCACTCTTTTAAGCAGTATTTTGTGATTTCCTAAGTCTGTCATTTGTATTAACATAATCATATACCCAACATGTTAATGATTTTTTTGTTACTATAAAAAAAAAAAAAAAAAAACTGCCATGAAAACTGCTTCAGATGTTTGTTGAATATACTGGAAATCCCATCCCTTCATTTGTCATATTTTTGAAATTTTTTTTCCACTTAGCCTTTTAAATTTATAACTTTTGATATGATTTTATGTAACTTTTGCTACTAATTTTTCTTTGTGATTTTCTTTACTGCTTGTATGCTTAGAAAGTCCTTTCCTATTCCAAGGTCAGTAAATAACTTACCTATCTTTTCTTCTGCTTTAAATTTTCCCCAAATAGTTAAAGAAATTACCCAGTAACATAATATTTTCTTCTTTATGATAGATTTATGATGGTGCTTTATCATATAACGATTCCTCTTTTAATGCTCATCTTTCATATTTTAATTACTCAAGTATCTGGTACAATAAATGCTTTCTCATTATTTCTCTGCTGCAAACATTGCTTAGTATAGGTACTCTTCCCAAACAAATTTTAAAAATACTTCATCAAATTCTCCCCACTTTACTTTACACCAAACACATTAGGATTTGCTTGAAATTGCAAAATTAAACCTTTATGTTCAACAAAAAGAATACATTTCTTTAATATTTAGTCTTCCATTGCAGAAATATCTCTAATTTCTTAAGATTCTGTGCATTTTTTGTTAAGGTATGGCTAAGTACCTTATACATTTTATTGCTATTGTGAAAGAAATATTCACCACCTCATAATTTCAGACTGGTTAGAGTTTATTCTCAGTAAACTTTCATTGTATAACCAGCATGCTTCATCTTCAACTTGATTTATTCTGGATGTAGAAAAATATTTTTTAAGAACACATTACTTCATAGATGTAAATGAACTTAACTGGTGCTTGATGGAGAACACTGAAGGCCGTGGAGGTTATTAGAGCAGACCAATTCTGCAATTATAAAAGGAACAAGGAGCCACTGGTTGTCCATTTTATTCTAAAATGCACAATTGCATAGGTGAAATGAATGCATTTTGTTTTATTCCTGGGGAGGGGGAAAAAGACCAGAAATTGATGCACCCGTGTTTCTAATGACAAGTGAAGGGCAACTTTTGAAGACAGTGGGGACTCCGAGAGTGTGTCATTGTTCTCTAAACTTTGAGCCTCAAGCATTTCATCTACCTCATTGCCTGACAGTCCGTTTGGCATAAGTGAGATGAATCATGTAGGCAGTATCTCCTGTGGGAATTAAATTTAAAGTGAAGGCTCTAAGTAACTGGTATCTAAAGATCATGTTATAAAACTGGCATCCACATCCCCAGTCCCACTGTACCCTGTTGTCCTTGGAGGCTGCCCACACACCTGTCATTCACTTGCCCTCACTTTCCAAGGTGGCAGGATGCCAGCCCCAGCCAAGTGTTCACAGTGCAAAGTGCTTTAGACTCTGCTAAAATGAAAGTCAGTATGCAAATGTGCAACATGACGACATTATTATTCTGGTTTCCTGGCTGCTTCCAGCAAGCACTGACTGCCACATGAGGTCTCAAGTGTTCTGGCAGTGTGCAAGTGTTCAGAAGAAGTTAAAAGTAATGAAATTGGATCTACATTTCCACAGAGATTCAAGCTGGCATGGAGAGATGGAGTCATGGGTTGGATGGTCTCCACCAAACAGCCTAGGCAAGTGCCTTTGGTGCCAGGCTACTAAGCAGAATTTTCTATCGTGAAAGGCCACCATTATTTCTTCCGCTGGGTCTAAAATTACAAAATGTGCACATTACCCCCCTAGGTTCACACCACTCTTTGGGTGCTTTATGCTGAATGCGCACCCATTCACTGGAGCACACACCAGCTTTGCCTAGGTCCAGCACAAGTTTTAAGATGAGGAATTAAATACAAATAGAGGGAAGATGGTTAGTTAGAACCCATTCGCAAGAGCACACAGCTTAGGGCCAACACAAGTTTTAAAAGGAAGAATTAAATACAAATAGGGGGAAAATGTTTAGTTAGAACCCTGACTAATAGAGCATGAAGTATGTAGCTCTATTCTTAAGACAGGGACCAGGCTATGTATTTTGCTGACCCTAAGGCGCTGTCTAGAAGTGTCCACTTACTGGATTTCAGTTGATTTTATTATTTTTAATTAAAAAAACATTTTTTGTGTGTGCAGTTTTTATTGCTCACAGGTCTTCTTATTTGCACCCAGCATTCCCTGCTATTAAAATAATCTGGAGCCAAGACCAAACTTAGGTCTGTGGGTGGTAGGCCAGAAAACTGGGTCTGCTAAGTATCGTGTCATGGTGGGCCCAGGGTCAGCAGAGATTCCAGATTTGGTCATTCTGAGACCTGATCTCCCTCTTACCACTTCACGCTTCCTGTCCCCCTGCTGAAATGTTTCCGTTCATCAGGGCAAGAGCTACAGAACCTGAGTCTTGTGCTTTGCAGCCACCTGTACACTCACACAGGTCTGTGTACAGCACAACGCTGGAGTGCTCTTCCTGCTCCACCTCCCTTCTTATCTAAAATTTTCAGGGCTGCATGCATCCACTTATATCCATGGAAAAATGAAGTTCATCTAAGTTTAAGAATGTAAGTGTTGACAATGAAAAGAATTCAAGCCCTGAAGGATATAGATACCTTTACTCACATAGAATCTCTCTTTTTTATTGTGTTTTAGGACAGTGAAAAAAAGGGATTTATAAATAAAATTTATGCCATCCAGGAGGTATGTATCAGTGTCCAGAACATCCTAGATGAAGTGGCTTCCTTTGGCGAAAGGATAAAGAAGTGAGTGATGCTGACATGCGAGCCCTGGCTTTCTGGGGGACAGTGTCCATTTGTTTCTCAGAGGGTGAAATGCCACATTCTTTCTGGCAGGGGACACTCCGTCTGGGTGATCTATTGCTCAGTTTCATCATTATTTATTTTGTTTCTGCCAGTCTTTGGTTTTATGAAAGTTCTGTCAATTTCCTCCTTGAAATTTAGAACATATTGGTTGGAAAGAAATCATACTTGTAGCTTTGAAAAAAATAACACCGTCCTAAATTTTAGCACATTTTCACAGCGAGACTTTGTTCTTAGAATATGAAATTGCAATAGAAAAAAAAAAAAAACAAAACTGAGTTAAATAAGGATTTCAGGTAATCAAGACACACCTGCATTTTATTATTGGTCAAGTTACAGTTTCATCAATAAAGTTAAATTAAAAAAATATTATAAATAGCACCCTGGAAAATATTCTTTCAATTCTAACTAGCTGAGATCATAATTATAGATGAAGTAAACTAATACTTTGTCATTTAGAAAATAAACAATTTTTATAATTTAAAAGTTAGGAATTAGAGATTCATGGAGAACAAAAGTAAAATTAAGAAACATGTTTTGCATTTTACTTTATCTTATTACTAATATATATTTTAAAACTGTTTAATTATAAAAATGGTAAGGTAGATTTATAATTAATAATCAGTAAAAAGCATACTAAGGGCTCATGCCACTAAATTACACGAAAACTGGCCTGCATATTGATTTCTACATGGTCTGTTCAAGAAGGGGTGCTTCATACCTGGATAAGCCTGTATGTTTCTAGTTTCATATCTCTATTCATTGTTTATTGTTCACAACCAAAAGTGTGTGGCAGACTTGGATGCTTGGGCATACAAAGAAATTGAAAGGAGTAAATTATTTAAACTAAAGGTGTGGGTCATTCATCTGGTGCCTTTCATGTTTCAAGGCATAATGCATTTTATTTTGTATAATTTTTAATACACTTCCACATATGCATAGGTGCTGAGTTTCCACTTTCTCACATTAGACACAACAGCCTCCCTCTGGCTCCCAAATGGGACTTTTAAGCAACATTCAGTATCAGACTGCTAAAGATTGATTACCACATCTTTCTTCTTCGTGTTATTTCCATCTCTAAGAAACGCTTCCTTGTTTTCCACAACCTATCTGCAGAAGCAGAGTGTAAAGTCCTAAATGGGGCGTTTCCCTACTGGGTGTTGTCCTTTCCCTGAGGTACAGTGTGTAGACTATCTAACAGGAATATCTCATTTATAGCAGAAGACCCCGGGTCAGCTCTGAGGTCAGGACTGTGAGTGCCTGAAGGGGCGAGGCTTCTTTGTAACTCTGGGTGTTAGGAGACCTCAGACAGGTACTGGAAGAGACCATGGCCAGTTGAAGGAAATAACCAGGTCGTGGCTGTGGACTAGCCTTGGGGAAAACTGGATTTGGTCAAACTTTCTAAGGGGTAGACAGAGATAGAGGTATAGGCTGAGGTACAAGAACATAGCATAGAATCTAGTGAGTCTTGTAGGAACTCTCTCTTCTGCATAATCATCTTTGGATTACTAAAATGAGACAAACTCCCCTGGAGTCACATAGGATAAAATGGATCCATCTAGAAACCAGATTTAGATGCAATCTATCTTTTAGTACAAAATGGAAGTCTCCATAATTACATCTTGTTATGAAATAATCCTCCCAGAACTTTCTTGAATAGCATCTCTTGGGGGGGAATGGTATAGGATCACATTCTAGATTTAGATTCCATAATGCACTGTGGAAATAAAAAGGGCGGTCTTTTTTTCCTCTGACATTAGCTACACTGGTGTTCATTGCCATTTATCCTTCCAAGAGGAATAAGAACACAGGGAGCACTTCAGTGAGGCTGCCCAGGAGGAGGGTTTTCCGCGTGAGGATGGTGTGACGGATGGCTCTGAGCTCAACCACGGGAGGGCACACAGACCCTCAGCCTTCTGTTCTCTCCACAGCGGGCAGAAGCAAGGGGACTACAGGCGTCAGTCAGGAAGGAAGGCATGCTCCTTTACCTGGTGGCAATTACAGGACGCTCACTCTGGCCATAAGACATAAAAAAACACGACAGAAAAGCCAGACCCCAAGAGTTACTAAAAATAAGACAACCGGGTTGGATCCAACTGTGGCTTTTTTATTGGGGGGAAAAAAATTTAGGAGATGTGACCTAGAGAAACACAAAAAGCAAGTCATATGCCACAGAGTTAAGGAATAACTCTGTATTAGGAATATGTATTAGGCTGAAGGGTAGTACATGAGAAAATCTCTTGACAAACATCCTTTATTGGACTACAGACTTCTCTGGAAAAACCCAGTCCAAGTGAATAGAGCATCCATTACTAGGAAATTAGAAGAAATAAACACTGACAGTTATCCATATCATGTACAATTTCAATATTTTCTCCAAGTGTCTTTGGGGCCGTTCTCACTGCTAAGAAGTGCTGAACAATACTTCTAGAGCTTAACGGCTCTAAATAACATCACCTTGATTCAGGTAAACACACTGCCATCACTACCAGTCTTTCTGGATACAATAAAAGCTGTCCCCATTTTATACCAGGAAAGCTGATGCTCAGAGAGGTCGACCACCTGAAGTCACATAACAGAATCTAGGCTTTGAACACAGATTTGCTACTTATTTTGGTTGTTTTCATTAAATTATGCTAAAGAGTCACTCAAACATACATTAGTTCCTCCTTGGAGGCCAAGCACTGAGGCAGTAGTATGCCTGTAAATGGAGACACGGTTTATATACCTGACCTCGAAGGCTCCACGCAGTGAGTCTGTTTATAATTTTGTCACTCTCTCTTAAAAACTATCAGAGACTTACTACGGATGTTCTACACAAAAAGCCTGAAAATATCTGTTCTTTCCATGTTCTGTTTGCCTTCTGTCATGATTTTTCCTTTCTTTTTGTCCCATTGAAGTCTTTCCCATCTTGACTATTTTGTAACTTCTCCTTCTGTTTGTTGATCCCACTTTTGTTCTTTGTTCTGATGTTTTATCCCTGTCAATACTCAGTCTTGCTTCCATCTCTGGCTCTAACCCTCTACGTTATCAAAAGCCCACCCTTTTCCAGCTTTAACTTCCTTTGTAGTCTTCAAACGTGCCATGTGCCATGTTCTCCTTTGCTGAAAGAATGCAGGGAGAACAGTAGATGATGTGTTGACTTTACTTCCTAATTATCTATGCACTGCTGGGAGGAGGGCAATGATGGGAACAAAGTTTTTACAGAATTTCCCCTTGCTGACTTCTAGTTCTATCTGAAACATAGCTGAAGTGGAAAGTATTTTTCTAAGGATTTCTAAAGTTCTGAGGATTTCCACAACAGTGTTAAGATTTAGATCTACAGACAATTGCTGGCAATATTTCATTTTCACTGTGGGTAATCCTATGTGAGAGTTCACAGAAGAAAAAATGGTAGGGGCATTCTCCTCTATGAGAAGTTGGAGAAAACAAGATTGAGTACTAGTGTTAGAAGTAGAAAAAGATTTTTAAACTCTTGGAAGTCACCCAAGTAGTACGACAACTTTACACCCTGAAGTCACCTCAGCCAACGTGGGGGGGGGGTTGGTGTCAACACCCCTTACCTAGGTCCTGTATTCAGAAAAGCCCACGACCAGTAGCATCTCTTCCCCAAAGAAATGTCTTTACTAGATCTGCAGTCCAGAGTTTGAATCAAATTCGTTTTCATCTTTGAGAAAAGTGTGAAGTGCTCAGATTGCTGATGTGTTGATTTCTCATTCAGTACTTTCAACTGGACCGTCCCATTCTTAAGCTGGCTGGCCATTGTAGCCCTCTGTGCGTTCACAGTCATCCTGTACTTCATTCCGCTGAGATACATTGTCCTTGTCTGGGGTAAGTAAAGCCTCTTTAAAAAAAAAACTGTCATAGCTGCTAAGAACAAACTATTTTTAAGGGATGAGTTATACTGTCAGTAGTGCCCTGAATTTATGGTCATGAAGCTATTCTATGATGAAAAGAGACAGGTCAGTTTAAAATCATAACAGTCTGAAGATTTAGGTCTACCTGCAAAATGCATTTCTCTTATCTGGCACCATAGGCTCCATCATACTATAAACATGTAGTGGTGCAGATTCTCCATACATCAAAGTATAGCTTTGTCTAGATATCACTCTGATTTATTTTCACCACTTACCCGTAAACAGAGGCATTGCGATCTATATGGTGCATTTAGGACAATATGCTTCTGTGCTGTGGTACTTTATCTTGTGGAAGTGTCCGTAAACATGGTACTATATATGGCTGCATGTTTAAGAGGTCACCCCTAGGAAACAGGAAGAGGGTCTTTGGCATCGGAAGGCTGCTCAGGAACAAAAACCTCTGCTCTGTGTGTACCCAATAAGAATGCTTCTGTAAAAACCCACTTTCAAGGTGCTATCTGGGGAGGGGCTGTCCTAATTTTTAATGCAATTATGCTGCACGCTGACAGTTCCCAGTTCCTATGTACCTAGACTCTATTTAGGGCTTCCCTGGTGGCTCAGATGGTAAAGTGTCTGCTTGCAATGCAGGAGACCCGGGTTCGATCCCTGGGGCGGGAAGATCCCTTGGAGAAGGAAATGGCAACCCACTCCAGTATTCTTGCCTGGAGAATCCCATGATGGAGAACCCTGGTGGGCTACAGTCCATGGGGTTGCAAAGAGTCAGGCACGACTGAGTGACTTCACTTTAGACTCTGTTTAAGGTGGTACTTACAGCACTCTTCATAGTTTGGAGTTTGTTCTTCCTCACCCAACAAAATTCTTTTGGTTGGAAAACTCAATTTTCAGTCTCTGAGACTGATGAACATATAAAACTACATTAATGATATATATATATAAATGAGACTGGGTAGGAGTAGAATGCTCTACTTGCCCCTGGCCTGCATACACCCGAGATTACTAAACTTACACAAAATGCAGAGAGCCAAATGGGTTTTAACTTCAGAAAACATGGGACTTACACTGAAAGCATAAAGATGAAAAGGAAAGTTTTGGTTTTTTCCTATCAAGGCTTTTAAAGAAATATGCTGGAATAAAACGGAAAAGGGTCTGATGTCTCCAGGGCCCCCCGTCTTAAAATCCTTGAATCTTGCTCTTCTTTTTGGCTGTCTTGTCATATCTTGAGCAAGCCTCTTGCCCTTTTTATCACCATCATTACCTTGACATCTTGGGTAGGGAGTGGAGGGTGAAGGGAAGGGTGATTAGGTTTTCTTGTCTTAATTCCTAGAATCTAAAGAAACAGGAGAGTGCTTTCATTATCCAAAGGAAGAGGTATTTCCCTATGTTCTTGGGACCTGATTGTATGTTCTTTCATTCCTTCCTCTGATATTTAAAACAGATGCTGTTTTATTGAAGGCATTAGGGTAGGGCGTTAGGTGTGGCAGTTTATTACCTCTAACCTACCCAGGTCAGACCTGCCATCTCAGTTGTGATAGGTGGGGAACTTCTGGTTTCTTTTCCCCAGGCTCTCAGAAAGTGGAGCCCACGGCAGACATCTGGCTGTATAACCTGGGGTGGCCTCACTGGCAAGCTGTCTTAAACGTAATTTTCAGAGAATGTGTTTGGGTCTCTCGTTTCATCAAATAAAATAAAGAACAGTATTCCTTTAGTGGTAGGTGATTGCTGAAATATTAAACAGAAATTTAAGACATGGGTCTCACATGGGGAGACAGAGACCAAATCATAATTTCATTAGCTTATTCTGCAGAAATCCCTGAAGAAGAGCCCAGATGCTCTGGTTTGTGACCCAGTCTGTTGATTTCACAAAAAGCTCTTTGTTTACATTTATGTGAATATGCTTGGTAATTTATTAAGTCCCATATAAATTTAACACAGTAGACTTATCCAATTGAAATTCTACATTATACAATAGAATATGAAGAACAGATAACTCTAGTTTTATACATTATTTTGACATTTCTACCTCATCAAGTTTTTTTTTTTGTATACTAGCTCCAAATTCACCTGTATCTGCTCCTCATCCATATTTGCTCTTCAGGTAGTACAAAGGGTTCACTGTTGGATAATTTAGCTTGGGTAGATATGCCTCATTTTAATGGTTCTTGGCTGTTCTAATCCAAGAAGTGATCCAAGTAAGTCAATCACAGCAGCATCTTTTGCAAGCATCAAATTTAAATTTCTTGTAATTTAAAAGGAAAATTGGCTTCTAAAAATTTCAATGCCAAGATAGAGAAATGGAAACATTTTTTTCTGTGTGATGAAGATCTACTCTCCTAGCAACCTTCAAATGTGTATTACAGCATTATTAACTATAGTTGCCATGCTGGATGTTATATCCCCATGACATTTAAAAATTCTTATTTTTTGTTCTGTGCTGGAATTTTGGTGCTGTGCGGGCTTTCCTCTAGTTGTGGCAGGTGGGGGCCAATCTCTAGTTGCGGAGCGTGGGCTCTAGAGAACAGGGTCAATGGTTGTGGTGCTCGGGCTTAGTTGCTCTGCAGCATATGAGACCTTCCTGGATCAGGGATCGAACTCACGTCTCTTGCATTGACAGGTGGACTCTTTACCACTAGACCACCAGGGAAGCCTCCCGTGACGTTTTATAGCGGGAAATTTGTACCTATTGATTCCCTCACCCACTTCCCACTTGCCCACCTCTGTAACCATTAGTCTGTTTCCTGTATCTATGAGCTTTGCTTCTGTATTTTAAGGATTCCACAGGTAAGTGGAATCTTACAGTATTTATCTTTGACTTATTCCACTTAGCGTAATGAATGCCCTTGAGGTCAATCCTTGTTATCACAAATGGCAAGATTTCAAATTGCCATTATTTTTTTTAATGGCTCAATAATCTTCCATTGTGCTTATGTACACCACAGCTTTATCCGTTCACCCCTGAACGGACATTTAGGTTGTTCTCATGTCTTGGCTGTTATAAATAATGCTGAATGAACATGGGGTTGCACATGTATTTTTAAATTAGTGTTTTTTTCTTCAGATACTCAGAAGTAAGATTATAGGATTATAGTTCAGTTCAGTTCAGTCGCTCAGTCGTGTCCGACTCTTTGCGACCCCATGAATTGCAGCACGCCAGGCCTCCCTGTTCATCACCATCTCTCGGAGATCACTCAGACTCACATCCATCGAGTCAGTGATGCCATCCAGCCATCTCATCCTCGGTCGTCCCCTTCTCCTCCCGCCCCCAATCACTCCCAGCATCAGAGTCTTTTCCAATGAGTCAACTCTTCGCATGAGGTGGCCAAAGTACTGGAGTTTCAGCTTTAGCATCATTCCTTCCAAAGAAATCCCAGGGTTGATCTCCTTTAGAATGGACTGGTTGGATCTCCTTGCAGTCCAAGGGACTCTCAAGAGTCTTCTCCAACACCACACTTCAAAAGCATCAATTCTTCGGCGATCAGCCTTCTTCACAGTCCAACTCTCACATCCATACATGACCACAGGAAAAAC